>JAKTRU010000003.1:600000-1097991 GCA_030579875.1 Sugiyamaella paludigena | reverse complement strand
CGCTCGAGAAATCATCTCTCACCTCCAGCCGTCGGAGGCACTGAAAGAGCCAAGCGAGAGTATATAAAAAATCATAATCGTTATAGTAATAATTGCAAAGCTGTAAAAAAAACTCCTTTAAATAGCTAGCGCGGCTGCATATCCCGCTGGTGCTACCCTAGCTAAGAAAATACCCCTTAAAATAACTTTTTTTTTTTTGCAGCTAGATTTTACCCCCTAACCCAACCCTCCAGCGGGTCGTGCTTCAGCTTCGTCGGCTACTACTTGTACTTTAATCGCTACATATCATCTTTGAGTCCTACATCATCTTTATCTAGTCTTGAATTTCTATTTAATCCAATAAATTACCACCATCATCATCAATAAATCAAAATTCTATTTTAAAGGGTATTCACGTGTCATCGATTTGTTGGGAACAAGGAACAAAAATAACAAACTGTTGAATAAGTATTGAATAATATAGAGAGATTCATAAATAACTGGTTCGATCGAACTCGTACGATATCTGTAAATTCGGTTTGTTCTTTATGGCCCGAATATATTTATTTAATATCATTATCATCTTTTGAAATTTATTTGGAATAGTAATATCTGACTCGACATAATTATTGTCCTAATTTCACATTCTTCACAATTCTTAAATAAGAGACGCGCTTTATAAACAGGGATTGTTCGATTACTATTAAAATTATATTTCAATATTATCTTCATAGCTACAATTTAGTCTCTCGTTTTTTTTTTGGTTTTTCTTTTGGTTTGATTTTCGGTTGAATTTATTTATCTATTAAACAGTAGATTACTTTTTGGATTATTTATTATTGGACTCTTAGTATTATACCCAAAAATGAAATTTCCTTCCTTTTTCTCCTATTTCATTATTAGTCTCCTTTTCACTAAATATGTAGCGGCAGAAACATATATTGCCTCGTCAGCTCTTTTATCTTGTATGGCAAATTCTCAATTCACTGCTTCTTCTTTCGATGTGACTTTTTTCCCCGATAATAAGACTGTGAATTTCGATATAACTGCTATTTCAACTATTTCTGGTAATGTCACTGCAAATATTGAAGTCATTGCTTATGGCTATAATGCTATCAGTAAGAATGTAGACCCTTGTTCTTATCCAAGTCTGAGTCAGTTATGTCCTATTACTTCTGGGCATTTTGAGATTAGTTCATCTATTCAAGTATCGTCTTCTGTTATTAGTGATATACCTGGAATAGCTTTCAGTGTTCCTGATTTAGATGGTATAGTTAGGGTTACTGTCTATGCAAATTCCGATTTAAAAACTCCTCTTGCTTGTGTAGAAGCAACTCTTACAAACGGCAAAACTGTTCAATCTAAATATGTTAGTTGGGGTATTGCTGCCGTTATATTTGTTGGCTTGATTACTGCTGGTATTGTTTCGTTAATTGGTCATCAAAGTACTGCTTCTCATATCTCTTCAAATACTCTATCTTTATTTGTATATTTTCAATCAGTTGCAATTATCAGTATGATGGCTGTTAGTAGATTACCTCCCATTGCTGCTGCTTGGGCTCAGAATTTTCAATGGACTATGGGATTAATGAGACTTGGGTTCATGCAGGATATTTTCAATTGGTATGTTCAATCAACTGGTGGTGTTGCTACTAATATTTTGCCTAATAAGAATATTATTTCTATTGAAGTCGAAAAACGTGATTTGACTGGAATCGTGCCCCTCATTGGAAATTATGTTTCTGAACATGTCAAAAGAGGTGTTACACGTAATATGTATAGAGCAATGGTTGCTGCTAATCAAGTATTGCCTCTCATTAAACAGAATGAAATTGTGGCCAGAGCCGCTAGTACTGTGAGTTCAACTATAAGTTCTGCTACCACTTCTGCTACTGCTACTGCTACTACTACTATTGCTACTGCTGCTGCTTCTGCTACTAATGGTCCCGTAACAAGTGATGAAAAAGATCCTAATATTGCTTCTATGACGTTAATTCTTCGTGGCATGGAACGAGTGGCGTTTTTGGCAAATATTGAGCTGTCAAGTTTGTTTTTAACTGGTTTGACATTTTTCGTTGTCTTGGGAATTTTTTGTGTTCTTGTATTGGCTATTGTTAAAGGAGTTTTAGAATTATTAGCCAGAGCTGGATCAATTCATCAAGATAGATTTACTAGTTTCCGTCAAGGTTGGATGAATGTTAGTAAAGGCTTACTCTTCAGACTTTTATTGGTTGGTTTCCCACAGTTATCTGTTTTATGTTTATGGGAACTTACTGAACGGGATTCTCCTGCTACTTTAGTTTTAGCGATCTTGATTTATATTTTGGTATTACTTGTTCTTGGATTTGCTGCTTTCAAAGTTATAACAATTGCTAGAGATTCACTGGCTCAATATAAGAATCCTGCTTATATTTTATTTTCTGATCAAGCGGTTCTTGATCGTCTTGGATTTTTATATGTACAATTTAGAGCTACTGCTTATTATTTTATTGTGCCACTTTTACTTTATACTTTGTGGAAGGCATGTTTTATTGCATTTGGTCAGCCTTCTGGTAAAGCTCAAGCAGTGGGTATATTTATAGGTGAATTAGCTTTTTTGGTAGCTTTATCATGGCTCAAACCCTATATGGACAAAACGACAAATGGATTTAATATTGCAATTGCTGCAATTAATTTCGTTAATTCAATCTTTTTCTTATTCTTTTCATTATTATTTGGTCAGCCAGCTATTGTTAGTTCAATCATGGCCGTTATATTTTTCGTTTTGAATGCTGCTTTTTCATTAATTTTGCTTATTATGATTATTGTATCTTGTGTTTGGGCAATAGTTGCAAAGAATCCTGATACTAGATATCAACCCATGCGAGATGATCGTGAATCATTTATGAGAGATGATGGTGGAAATGAGAAGAAGCGTGGCACTGAATTGGATGCTTTGGGAGCTACTGCTCGTGATGGATATGAAGAGGGTGATTTGGTTAATAATAGCTCCACCCTTTTTGAACATCCAGGAGGACTAGATTCGTCTGCTTCTTTATCAGAATATTCAACATCTAAACAGCAATACAGTCCATCTACTGAAGCTTTCCCCCAAGCGAGATTATCACGTAAAAATGACGCCCCACAAAATCCTTTCGGTAATGAATATGATAGTAATTACAGTTCATCGAGTCTTGATTTAGGTACTGGCAGCTTCCCACAAGCAACGACGTACAAGGGTTATTATCCAGCAAATGAGCGCGCACCTGCATGGCAACGACGCGACCCTCCAAAGTTTTAAAATGCATGATGATTAAAGGAAAAGGAAATTAAAAGAATCAAAGATATCTTGTACGCTTTTTTTGTTTGAGATGGCCAAAACTTGCTCTGACTTTCTTTTTGTTTCTTTTTGAATATTTTGCACGATCTATTCTCACTTATTTATTTATATTATGTATGTACACACACAGATCTCTCCCACATATTATAATTTCCTCTGGCTAGGATGACCACCATGATTTGCTGTTTGTACAGCCCCAAAAATGAAAATTTGTTCTATAGTTGGATAATATATTCAATGTATTTCAACGTGTAATCGTATTTTAACCTTAAACAGTGCCTTAGCTTGCTTATCTAAGCTCCGTTTCTGGGATCGGCCCAGACCTCTGCCATGATTTTCAAGCAAAGCCTGAGCTAGATGCTCTGGGGTACGACCTGGCCGCAATTTGATGCAAAAAACTTGTTACTACAGCATTTATAAAACAACAATACAAATTATGATACAAAGAAGGGTTACACGAAATTTCCGTTTGATTTATTCTCCCTCTTTAATGCAGCTCCATTAGAGCTACGTCAGTTCTACTAGATTTACTACCCTCAGTCTCAACCTTGGTAGTATCAAGAATCTGAGTGTTGGCCCTTGGACCATGATAATACTTCTTTCCTTGGATAAACCAATAAATAGCCGAGAAAACACCAATACCAACAAAAAATACAATAGCATAATTCATAGTATTAGCTGATACAGGAATTTCAGTAGGAAGAATGAAAATGATACTAACAAAAGTGGTCCAGAGAACAGCCCAAGCATTAATAGCAAAACTGAATTTACCAAGATTCCAGGGTCCTTTCTTGAAATTACTACCAAACATCTTACAGATAATAGGAATACAATAACTCCAATCTAAGGCAATTGCACATACATTGAAAATAGCGCTGATAGCAGTATAAGAGCCCAATCCAATAAGATTGATCAAAATACAACTAACAGTAGTAAGCCAAACAGCATTAACGGGCACTCCAGTATATTTGTTAATTTTATACCAGATCCTTGAAAAGGGCAACATGCGATCTCGAGAAACTGCCCACACGGTCCTTGAGCATGCCTGAATAGCGGTAATAGCTACAAAATTCATGATAAGAAATGCTGCAACAGTAAAGAAGATACCTCCTCTTTTACCAAGAACATTGTAAAAGATCTGAGCAACAGGTTGTTCAACAGGAGAGTCGATAATACTTTGGGGATCTCCCATACAGAAAACAAGTACAATGTTGAATAAAATACCAACAATATAGGTGAAAAGCATAGCCATAGAAATAGCCCAAGGTGCCTTGCGTTCAGGTTCATTCATTTCTTCACAAATATGAGCTGTAGCATCATAATCTGTCATAGTCCACGAGACTGAAAGGAAACTAGATAAGTTAGTAAGATGCTTTACGCTTAAAGTCTCTCCTGTATTGCCACCACTATCACTGCTCGAGCGAAGCCGCCGGAGGCAACTATATATATTTAACTTACCCAAATAAGAAAGAGAAACCAACAGGATTCCAACCAGAACTTGATTCAACATTAGTGAAAACATATTTAGCATCATGTTTGTCATCTTGCATTGCCAAAAGTGCAATACACCCAGTTACTAGTACACCAATATGGAAAACAACGTAAGTATTTGTGACTCTTTCTAAAGTTTTCGTAGATAAGGAGTTAATACCACCATGGAAGCATAAAAGTGCAGCCATAACACCAACAGTATGACCTTGAGTGGGAACATAACTAAAATCAGTGCCCATGGAAACAGCAGCTAATAACAATTGAGCAGCACCATAATCAGAAGAAGCAATACCAGCAATCTGACCAAGAAGATTCATCCAGCCATCCATCCAACTTATAATAGGAACGTATTTTCTTGGTGCAACGTAATTACAAGTGAAATACATTCCACCAGATGTTGGATATGCAGAGACCAGTTCTGCAACTGATAATGCAATACACATACAACCGGCGCCAGAGATAATCCAAGTCCACACTACGGAGGCTGCACCACCAGCAATTAAAGGATATGAGAAAGTCGTAGCTACAGTTGCAAACAGACCTGAGATAGAAACAGCGAAAGAAAATGCAGAAAACATAGAAAACTCACGCTTGAATACCTGCTTATAACCGAGTTCTGCCAGTTGTCTATCAGCTTCATTCATGTGGGCGAATTCTGTCGAATCAATGATGCTGATAGTATCATTATCTGACGAATTTTTTGGCATTTCCGAGAAATCGATAGCATCTGCCGATGAATCTTGGAACTTTTCTTGATCGGCTGTCATTTTGAACGAATATTATTATCTTATGGTTATAAAAACTTTTAGCGATTATTTTTCATATATATATAGATTATCAACTTCCTCTTCTATAACATATGGATGTAAACTATTTCTATGTGCTCCTTCCTGAATATAATCGAGGTCTCGCTATTGTTGAATCACGGATTTTCTGGAACTTTTCAGATCTTTCCTCTCAGTTTTTTAAAGATTATAATTTATATTTTGATAAAAGAGCAGATCGTCTCAATTATATACGTATGCTGAGACGGCATAGAACTGGACCGAAACGGATGTGGTTCAGAGATGAGAGAACAGTAGCAAACCATATCTCATGCACCAATCGTTGGGGTAACCTTGAAATTTTTTCTTGTTTCTCTTCGAAATAGGAGTATCTAATGTCTAAGGTTTTTTCACATGTTAAAAAAATTGTACATATTGACCTGCAGATCGCGATGATCACTACTGATTTTGTTAATTGATCCTCATAAAAAGCAAATATGAAGACTCCGGAAGGGGTTCAAGTTGCCTTAAAAGGCACGAACGGGTCGCGAGATCTTAATTAGTGCGATGTCAAGGATAGATTAGTACCGGATAGAGCCGCTTATCTACAGCTTTAACGTTAAAAGATAGTGAAAAATATTTTGGATACAAAAAAATATCGATACAGAGTTAGTATTGATAAGGACAATACTTGGTAAAGATATATTTTGTAATGATATTTGATAAGGATTATTATGCATTTAGTTTATTATTATATTTGATAACGATCATATACTTTGTAAGGACTACATTTCTTAGTGGTATCAGAGGATTACTTATCCAATCAGAAGAAGTATTTCTCTAACGAGAACAGAACCCTATTCTATAAAGTTAATGTTTTGACTATTAATTCTTTCCATATGAAAGTGAGACAGGAATGAAATTTTTCCTAACAAGTTTTTTTGTTTAGCTTAAATCAAAACCATTAGGTTTGATATAAAAATTCACAGTAGGGTACAAAAACCTGAAAATGTTCTGAGCTGTATGTATATAATAAATCCTTGGGACCCATAATTATGCTTGCCATTTGGCTTATCTATTTCTCCCTCCACCTCGATTCTCATGATCAGAACTTGAATATGTACTTTATCTATGTCTAGGACTTAGACGTTCTTAACCATTTCGACAATGCTGCATGTATTAATGCATAATGTATCAAATAGCTTCCGGCTTGTGTCGTGTGAGCATGATGATATAAACGGTCGCATGCAAAATAATATTCGGCCGTATTAGAATTATATTGTACGGCTCCACGCCTAATGCAGGCGGATATGACCAAAATTGGTTGAGGTTGGGCCTTATACTGCGAGCTGGACGATTATCTTGGCCAATCAGGTTAGATAATAACCTGTTTACTGATAATGGCGACCAAAATGGCCGCACCGGCCTGCCAAGTCGTGAGCTCCCCATTGAAACCCGATAGAAGGGCAACATGATCGGGAGTAGCGAGGCTAGAGAATCGCGCACAATTAAGGTTCCCTAGTCCGCTTCCTGAATCTGTCCAGTCAAATCTAGTTTTTTCCCTATGCTTTGATGTTCGGATTTCCCGCAAAACTAATACCTCAAGCGTGGCCAGAGCCAGGTGATTGAGACTCAGCTCATCTACTGCAGGCTACTTTATATCGTGGGAGCCTTCTGGCTTTGCCGTAGTTCTCTCCAAGGATTTTTCCCTCACTTGTTCTTGACTTCACTGGGCTTGTTCGCCTGCCGTCGCTCATCCTGTAGCTTCAGTTTTTTTCGAACATACTCCAGGGATAGAATACTAGAGCTGGCCCCTGACGATCTCACTCCACCTTCATATTCTTACTTTCCTGAGGAGTTGCCAAGGACCGGTCTAAGACTAACCGTGGAATATACAGCTAAAGCGCCAGTACGAGAACAGCCAAGAGCGGGAATATCATACGGGAGGGTAGAATTACCCACTGGTGAGACTGATGAGCTAGCGTGAGTTGAGGTCTAAATATCTTGATTAGAATATTAGATGGTAGTTATTATTGTTTGAACTCCGTCAAATCGACTGCGGCCCCCGCAAATGTTAAGTCCTCTCCCTACATTATCTTATCAGTGACAACATGCATGTGAAGCATCTAGGATCCCTGTTGGTCGATCCTCTACCTCTAGTGACTAGAAAGTAGCCCAGACATGCCGGCTCAGGCTCGATGGAGCCCGACAGAGCCCGACAGAATTTCGGCTGTAGGTCCATTTTCCCAGAGTCTGTTTGTTAAGGACATTGTAGTCTGAAGAAATGTCGTAGTCCGAGTCGCCAGAGGCACTTCGCATCGAATTCGAGACAATCGTGTCAGAACCAATTTTGTGCATATTTATAATAACAAAACCAATCTTAAGACATATATAAATTTTAAATTTTAAATAATAACATCAAAGATCAAAGATCAAGGATCAATTAAATATCCTAATAACTAATAACCACAGATCCTCTGATTAAAAACGCTTGATTAAATCATTTATATCCTACTCCTCTTTAGGAGAAAGTTGTTGAGCGCCATAGATTCTATTTTCTGACTTCTTTAACATTATCGGCCATCCTGCGAAGAAACCGAATACACTTCCCCAAACAACAATATTTCCAATCACTCTTTTTGATTCTCCGGAGGAGATTTCACGTTGAGCCAAACGTTGGCCGTGTAAAGCGAATCTTGCATAAGTTGGATTCATGATTATGGGATGGATAATAAGGAGATGATGAAAGTGGTGTGATAGTACTAACAGAGCAGTTTTATAAATAATAAGTTAAACTCTGAAAAATAGTTTAAGAAATAGATTACTTATATATGACGCTCTCTCACAGATTGTTTGCTTCAATAATCAGAACGGCAGGAAAAAGTTATTCTGAATCTTTCATTTGGACCCAGAACCAACCTTTTATAGGTTCAATTAATTTTCCCTTTAAATCTCTCTCACACTATTCTTCACGCATTCTTAAAAGTCCAGAATTTCTTCATGTTCTATTCTAGTAGAATAGTAATAATCTTCTTGACTGTTTCAACTAAGCCAAACAAAAGACAATATCAATTTCCGCAACAAGCTAATTCAAGTAATCATCTGACTCGGCACTTTGGGCGCGCGCTGTCCTGGTCAGTGTTAGTAAATCTACTCATATATTGCTCGATCTGTAATTACTCCTAGCTCCGTTCTTCCCCACTACTGCTCGTTTGTCTTACTATTAAGCTAGCTGGGTCTCGGACTTCTTATTGCCCACCAAAATTTCAATAAATCACCCCTTTTTGTCTAATAGCTTTAAACAAAGCATTTCAACCGCCGAAACCCTAGAGTTATCTATCTTTGTCATTTGTTGTCTGGGAGTTCGGCTCCGGCACTCCGTAGCACGATTAGATTTGTTCCATAACGTCCATGGATTATTCGGAATAAAGTCACCGGATATAGACCCCTACCACTGTTGACAGTGTTGAGGCAGATGTCGCACTTGGCTGATACGGCTTTGACATTGAACTGAATAACACTCGTCCGAGGATCTGCGCACAGCTCAAGGCGGTAGAGGCAGGTAGGTGCTAAGGACTGTTGTTGCCTCCCGGTGGCTCACTTCGCTCGAGGTTAATACCGTACAATGAACAGAGGATGAGAGATAATAATATGTCACTCCTGGTTGATGCTGTTCTAACCTGCTCCGGCCCGCGAGACACAGTTAACTTTGTAGGCAGAGAACCGGGCTAGCAGGGATCCCAGTCCGGCCGGCAATATATAGTTACCAGTGCAGATCTAATTATCTCATTGCAGGTAGTTTAGTTTATAGGTGCATGTGAGATCGCAGTTGCCAGAGTAGTAAGGCCTGGCAACATCATTAGTCATCATAATTGGTGCGCCATTATTTCTGTTAACTACTAGATAATAAGTAGTGGGCGAAATAAGAAGACCATCCGAAAAACACTTAGACCGATATCGTAGTATAACTGATTGTTCTGCCCAGACCCAGCATAAAGCAGTTACTTGCGGGTGTAATAACGTCAGCGGTTGTATAAAGTAGCTCTATATAACTAGCTCGTGCATGCGGTCTTTAATTTTAGTGTACAGTACATTGTAGGGAATTCAGTGTGCGGTCGGTCTGGTCATTATTGTCGTAAGATTGGCAGTATTATATCCTTTCTCTTCTCTTCGTGCCTGATTGGATTAGTGCTGCTGGTAACATAACCGCTTACTCTGGTTAGCTAATACTGTAGAAGTGTACTCATCAAATTTCAGTTGACAGGCTCCAAATCAAATAGGTTAGGGTCCCTGACCGACCGAGGCGAGAAAGTGAGATGGCTAACGGCAACGGGATAAAGCACAAGCTAGAGAGAGTTATGCCCCCGAACCATAAGCTAGAGTGAGTTATGCCTAAAAGCATTATCGATGAACACAAATTCGGTTAAAAAGGGCGTGCGCGTTAGTTACTCTAACTTATTGTAACGACAGGTAGTTAGTTCTATTTTCTGGGCAGGCCGAGGCTATATGCAAGGGGCGGTGTCGCATTATCGCTGGCAGATCTCCCATCTGTACGTTAGTTAGTGATGAAGCGAGCTATTACAGCGAGCATAAATTATGTAGATAATAGACCGACCACGCAGGCGGTATAAATAGGCTATTACTACATTATCAGTATAATCAATATCAATGTTAATATGATGATGATGATCATCATCATGAAAAAATGATGTACATCTGTTGTTTTTTTTTTCGTTTTATGCTAGTTCTATTGTATTATGATGATGAAATCATTGTGATATGACTGAAGATTGTGACTTAAAAGAAATATTTCGAATTTATCATCTATTGTCGACCATGTAGATGATAAAATATATAGCGCGGTGAGAGCCACGGCCGAGGTGATTTTGCTAAACCACCGGAGAAAGGTAAATGGGCTCCGAAATACAACATAGTCAAAACTTTTGTTCGCAAACCAAAATACAACACTTGATCTAAGCCAAAAGGCAAAGAGATTGACGAAAGAAAGAAAGGAGGTTCTTATGGCTCTGATATAAATACCAGGCATATTTATCTGAATAAGCATATAAAATAAAATTGATGAAATTACAATCTCTTACCATTATTATTTCGGAATAAATCTTGGAATAAATATCAGTTCAGATATTCCGTTTCTATTGGCCAGTTTTTCCCCCAGTTGATAATCCGAAAACATTCCTTATGTCTTCTGAGAGCTGTTAATCTTCCGATTTATCTCTGACCTTACATCTAATTAATTATGTCTTCCACCACTATCCTCGCCCCTGAGCTCTCATTACCACTGTCTCCGTCATCACAACCATCACCACCACTACCCCAGCTTGATCTTATCTCTCCCAATATTGATCAAAATAACAATCTTATCAGATTCCCTAGCCCATTTCATTATGAACCGTTAGCTGATTCTGCAAGTAATAATAAAATCATGCAGCAGCAACATTCGCTGACACCACCGCCGCCTGCAGAAGCAGCTGATACTTATGCCGCCGCTGCAGATGTTAACTTGCTTAATACGAAGAAATCTAGTCACAACAAAAGAACGGAGTCTAGAGCTCTTTATCCATTTTATAACTCATTTCGGAAGCGTAAAATATTTTTCGGTTCTTCTTCACCTTCATCTCCTCTTTCTTCTTCCAGTTATTCTGTCTCTAGTTCTTCTTCAACCTCTGATTCTGTGCCCACTTCAACCACTATTTCTTGGCCCACTTATAGTCTTACTTCTTCTACATCTCCGAGTTTTGCAACTATGGCTGATTCTACGTCCGAAGTTAAAAGTTCGTTTTCTGAGGTTGTATCCCTTGGTGGGTTTTTGGCAACCATTCGTGAGTATATAGATATATCAATATCTAATTTAATTGCGGGGAGGAGTATAATGAGAATTGGGAATATCTTCGGTTTTCTTCATTTATCACTCTCGATGTAACTGGAAGGATTATTGACAACTTTCTTAAACTAACTATATTGATAGCCTTCCGTGGAGCATGGTCAGCAGCCAAATATGTTTCGTCCGATAAGAAAAAACGTAGAGGATTTGGCAATACGGTGATGTATAAACTTGTCAACGAGCTAAATTCCAATCTCAGTGCGTCACAAATAAGGTAGGTATCATCATTCTCATATTATTATCATCCTCCCATAAACACCCGTCGTTGAATCCATAGCTCTGTCTGCTCATGCTTCTGTCATATTAGGCAGTAAGTCACAAAGGGATTTATTACTAACGATATAGAACTTTAATGCCAATAAGTGCTTCTCATGTGCTCTGGATGTCATCTCGAAAAGGTTTAAATAATTACAGAGTGAAATATGCAACGGAAGATTTCACTGCCTATTGGCTGGTAGAAGCGAAAGACAGAGAACCTTCCGATCCAGTTATAGTGTTTTGCCATGGTGGAGGGTTTGTATTCCCTTTATCACTACCTCAAGTTTGGATGTTAACAAGGTTATATCAAACTTGTGATAATCCACGTTTATCTATTATGATTATGGATTATTCATTATCACCAGAAAAAAGATTTCCATCTCAGATTTATGAGATAGCTGCATTATATCATACATTAGTAGATATTGACGGATCACAAAATATTATTTTATGTGGTGAATCTTGTGGTGCTAATTTAATATTGGCACTTCTGGCTCATTTGAAATATGGGTTCCCTGGAGCTAAACCTTCGACTCATCCTTCAGCTGTAAAAGCAGCGATTTTATTCTCTCCATGGGTTAATCTATTTATAGATATTGAAAATCTCACACCTGAATCATCTTATGTTAGGAATTTGAAGGAGGATATTATAACTCCGGAAAGATTGAACTTTTGGGCAGGTGAATATTGTCAGGATTTGAACTTGCGACGAGAATATCCTTTTGTTAGTCCATTATCATTACCCGATGGTAAGGAAGAATTTTGGAAAGGTGTTTTACCTGCTAGAACTATGGTTACTTGGGGTGAGGATGAAGTCATGAGGGATGATATTTCACGTTGGGCTAGTGATGATGTTGCCGGTGTATCTGATCCCTTTGAAGTTCCGAAAGGTGTTCATGTTGACATTCTTTTTGAAGATGACTCTGTTGCATTTACCAGACTTGTTCAGTTTATGACTGATATAAAAGCTTGAATATGATGTATTTGCTGAAATTAACAAAACTTGCAATACACTGATATTACTGTTTTTGAGCAGCTGAATATTTTGAAGTACTGGCAAACTGATTCTACAAATAAATATAACACTATATATAAATTTAATGAGCGAACGTGAACTATCGCTTGGTTCAGAAGTTATTCTACTTATCACCCCGACATCTGTGAGAGTCATGAGGGATGTGAAATAGCACATCCATCTGTGTTTATAAAATCCAGAAGCTGTTGTGTTATCTGGCATCTTTAGTTTCTCCCATCAAAGTAGACAAGTCGTAATGTTATATACATCGGTAACATCCTAATCCAGAAGCGGAAAATATGAATATTAGGGCTGATGAATGAAAAGCTTCATCACAAGGCTACATCAGCTCGAAAGAAGTGTCCACTGAACTCTGGGGGGATCTGCCGTTGAATGAGATACAACAAAGATCTAGCATTTGGCTGACTTGCTCACCAGATGACCCTCTTTACATTTATCAAAATTACCGTAGAAGAGAGGGCATTACTGTTGGGGCCCCGAAGCAGCCTCCAAAGGAAAAATAAAGGGATAATAACTAAACAAAAGGACAATATTACCAATATTTCCACGGAAGATCGTGAAATTCGAATTTACAACCACAATTTATTTTAATGTCTAAATGTTTTTATGCAGCCAGACAGTCTGTGTAAATCAATCTTTTGTTTTGGCCACAAGTCCCAGGTGGTCGGGACACGGCCACAAACCCGCGAATATCGCATATTTCAAAATTAGTTAGAAAGAATTAATATTAAAAAACTATTTATATATATATTCTCATTATTCACACCATTATTTTTTAAAGACGGGAACCTTAATATATGAATACTACTACTACTAATAATATTTATTTTAAAAGAAAAAAAATTGTTGACGGGCATAATCATTGCTTGAGAAGAGCTTCTGGTGGAGGTGGTACACTTCGCCAAAATCCAGTTTTTATTTTAAGACTCTGGAGATATGCTATTGCTAAAGCTAGAAATCCTGCTGAAACAGTAAATACTGCACCCATAATATTACCATTAGTAACAAAAGGTTGATCCTGAGTAGGGAAAAATACTATAGGGATCCATGCTTGAAATGAATAAGCAACAGCGTTCATCATGGTAGATACAAAAGCTCTTTTGATTGGTTCGCCTAGACAAGCTTCATTAACCCAAGTCCATGTCTGCGCAGCTGATCCAGAAAATAATCCGCAAAGATAATAAAGTGCCCATCTATGCCCCTTGTTGGCTGGATGTACAGGAACAAATATCAGACCTAAAATAACCGGGAAAAATGCAAAATATAGTATAGATACTATTATCCATCTTCTTCCCCTCAATACATTATCAGATATAAAAGCGTAGACCACTGTACTAATAATTTGAATTGCATACATGGGTGTTGGGTAAACGTTAATCTCTGCGACTGAAAAAACAAGAGGCTTACCAGGAAGATTGTATGACTTAAACCAATATGGCAAAGCAGAACTAACAAGAGCAGCACAACATGCTAAAGAGAACAAAGCAGAGAACGCCCAGATATGCCAAGTAGAAAACCAATTTATGATTTCCTTCCAACGATAGCGAACAATTAGATTAGCTTCTGAAGGGACTCTTCTTTTAGCAAATTCAATTTCCTTTTGGGTGAAGAAAACGTTTGGCCTTTGATTTCTCGGAAGATCAGGTAGTAAAAATATTGTGGAAATTGCGATAGGTAGAGAAATAATTCCATCAATAATAAAAACCCATCTCCAACCAGCGCGGCCATCTCTACCGTTTAATCCATTATATGCAGCAGCTTGCAAGAATCCACCAAACATTGGTCCTGCGCCTGTACAGAATTGAATAATTGCCATTCTCTTAGATAACATTTCTTTATTATACCAAGAAGAAGTAATATACATTACACCAGGAAAGTGTCCTCCTTCAAATAATCCTATAAAGAAACGTATTGCGTATAATCCAGAGGTATTTTGAACAGAAGAAGTACAGAATGTAAGGACAGACCAAGTGATTTCAAGAAATGGTAACCAATAATGGGGTTTAACTCTGGCTAGAATTAAATTAGAAGGAATTTGTCCGATGATATATCCGACAGACCAAGCAGCATTAGCATAATTAAGCTGATTTCCATAGAGTTTGAGATCTTCTTTCATACCACTTACAAAAGCATTTGTAAGGTTAGTTTGATCCAAATATCTTAGAAATACACCAGCGGAAGCAACAAATAATAAAGTACAGTCAAGTTTGAAATAGAACCATCTTTCGTCCTTTGGCAAATCTAAGGTATCCCAAATTTGACCTCTCCATGTCTTATTTTTAATTTCAGTAGAAGAATAATTATCTGATGAATCTTCAGCAGAGAGTTCTTGATCTTCAACAACGTCGAAACGCTTTTCGAGATCTGTATTAGAGAGCTCAGCACTATGTGTCATTTTGTTTTAAGAAACGCTGGCTTGATAGATCTTTGAAACTAACTATAACAAGCGATCCCTGAGCGACTATCAACTTTAATTTAAAACCGATCAAAAAATATTTCTATAAGATCGATGATGAAAAGCTCGCTATATATATATATGTCTATCTTTATCTTTTATAGAGCAAGGACTATATTAACTGTTTGTATTTCATATCCATCTCTTAGATTTCAGATGACTACCATCTGCAAATTGAACATCTAGTGCTAGTAGACTATTCACATATTAAATCTAAAAACAGTCAAGAATCGCCGAAGATGAGATGTAATCATGATCAAAGATTGCGTGCCAATATTGATAAGAACTTTTACCATTTAAACCCCCCAAGTTATCTCCTCTAACAGCCAATTAAATCCGACTTTAACAAGGGCCCATGAAACACAATCTAGCCATGACTAGAAATAAAAATTAATCATATTTTTCATATTTCCGTGAGTCAACAGGAATAAATCTTGGGTTAGTTTAGTTAGTAAAATTGTTGTAACACTTGGAATATTGGAATGCGTGCTTAAGAATAAGCTACGTCGATCGTCTGCGGGGATCATCCTTTTTTTGTATCAATTCAGCCGATGGGTTAATTTTTGATCAAGGTCAATCTCGGACAATTTCCTATTTGGGGTTATTAGAAGCGAATTACGACAGATCACGCATTATCGCTCTATAAGTTATAGCAGGAAGTAAGAGGTGGTTGGTGAGAAAACTGAAGGACCGGGGTTAACTAAAGGGGTGAAAGATAAGAGAAGTTAAAGAACAATTTAAGCTAGAGCTGTTGCAGGAAATACAACGGGATATCTCTGTAGAAAAACGGGGGAAAAACGTGCGATAAGGCTAGATAGGTGTATGTACAATTATAGGAACAGCACATCGAGATCTTCATGGTCTAGATTGGCGAGATCAGCCAAATCAACCAACGTCAATATTCAGGTTTACTGTAACCAAGAGTGTAGAGGGACTATGGAATTCGTAGTTGTGGCACATCACATAATAATGGAGACGAAAAGACCGGTGGCGTGTGAGTGCCCGCCAGTGCCTAAATTATTTTATGTGTTCATGTGCAGGAGATGCATATATTTTGTTCCTTTGTGCCCAGTTCCGCGCTGGCAGCTTTTCGTCTTTCGGCCCAAAGTGTCATATGAGGCAGGGTAGAGGGAAAAATATTTCTCCTTGACTCTAACCTATTATTTAAAAGCGGGGATAGGGGGTAGGGCATAAATCCTAATTTGACGTCGGAGAAGTCTTCACACATGATGAAAAACACAGCAGCGGTTTGCCTCCGGCAAAATGGGTTGCTGTTGGCCTAGACCGTATTCATGTATTCCTTTTAACTTCCACTATCCGTAAATTGAATTTTGTTCTCGTTGGTAGTCATTCCCTCTCATTACTAGATGTTGTCTCAACTTGTTGTCTGATCTTTTGGTTATTCAGTTGTCGTGTCTTATTCTTCTTCTTCTCGTCTTCTCTCTTTGCTGGAAGTCGTCTTCTCCTCTCGTTCTGGTTGTACGTACCGGCAGTCTTCCGCCTTCCCTGTTTGAGGTGAATTATGAAATTAGCTTTATTAGCTTAGTGTAAGGGTTCTTAGACTGACCATCTCAAAGGGGGTTGGTTGAATGCGGTTTTGAGTATAAATAGATAGATAAGAGGCAGGCACATACATGAAGTCTTTTGAGAGTAATAGCGAAGACAAATGGCGTTTTATTTGAACTTGCTTCGTTCTCATCGAACGAGAGACTCATAGATGAATCATACACACACATGCATATCTGTTTATAAATTGTACGTACCTGCAACCTAAGCTGAATACATTAACGACATCTCATTAATAAGATCGAACTAGCTGAAACAAGAAGAATTTCCCGCTTTGTGGGTGAAGGTCTCTATGTAGAAGCTATGTGCATGAAACGTGACTGACTGTGTGACTCGGGTCGCTTGGCTCTATTACTGTTAGTGTGACTTTTAGTTAGGTACATACACATTATATGCAAAAAGCTAAGAAAAGAAAGACATGTATTGTGTCTTGGCCGTTAGCTTATTCAAACAAAATGGTAAGTTCAGACCTCGGATGTTGATTTGTTCATCTGCCCCGCGGAAGTGGGGCTCTGTCCCCTGCAACTTCTTCCGCTCGGTCTTTGTGTTGCCTCCGGCTGCCGAAGCAAGCCACGCAGTCGCACGCTTAGATACAAAGACATAGAGACACTTTTCATAGTTTTCATTTCTAATATATACCGAGTCTTAATCGTAGAATGTGCTAGTTGCAGAAGAAATACTAACCAGGAAGTATGTGTTCTACCACCCAACCGCAATAGCCACATATGCCCATGAAGTCCATAAGGACGACGAATGTCGACCGTAAGAGATGTTTAGCTACTCCCTGGTTATCACAACCAGCTTTTCAAAGAGACCCTCAGTCATAGAAATGGTCATTACCTGGTTTGTAACGGTTATTCTCTTACCTTCACCCCTCAAACTATTATGTTATTATTACATAATTATTCCAGGAATGCTTAGAAACACGCCTATCAACTCAACCTAACAGATCTATCCAATTAGGCGCCATACCCTTGCCCATATCAAGAATAATTATTACATTTTTCCTCAGCCGTTCCGTAACTTAACGCTAATCCGCCGCTAACTTTAGGCAGTTAAATGCCAGCTCTGGTTTCATGTCTTCGTGTGTTTATTAATTTCAGCTTGATGGAATATTAATCTTGATTCTTGATCTCTTAATTCTCTACTTGTTAATTGGTGTTTATTTCGGTTTCTAGATTAGAGAGGGATATAGAATGACTTAATAGATTTGGGAGAGAAATGTGATTTCTGGAAATAGTCTATCGTGTGTACTTGACGCAACAATAACAAACACAACTACAAGTGCAAAGAAAGAAAACGACAACGACAGCAACAGCAACAAGAAGAGAAGTAACAACATAATATCATTTGAACGTATTCTAATTAGGAAACTTATTGTTATATCTTGTCCATATAGATATTATAATATAGTCATGACACGTACTGCATCTGATATGGGAAGTATCCGAAATGATAACCGTGAACCTGTAAGTTCAAGGGAGGATGAAAAGGGCTATTCACGATTGGTCTCCTGATAAGACGAAGAATAATTGGGAACTGTGTTTGGAGAGTATCCCAGCTTCCTCTGCATCAGCGCGTTAGATTAACGAATCAATATGACTAACCACCTTTCATAGAATGCAAAAAGATTCAAATCCAGTAATAGAAATTTCTCCAGATCAAGTCAAAACGAATTTTGTCTTCCGAGAGAAGAAGAGAAAAACATAATGAATCTTCTTCGTTATGATCATATTAAGAGTTTTAATGAATATGGCTTTGATGGCTTAGTCGATAAAACTGTAATAACCCCAGATTATGGTCGCAATTCGCATTCTCCTCATTTCTTAGATCAACAATCAAGCTTGAAAGATAAAACCTGGGTAACAGTTGAGAATGAAGATATCCAAATGCAGGAGGAAAAACAAGAACAGCAACAACCCACAGAAGAAGGAGGACGGGTAGAATACTATGAAGATGGTAATGATTTCTGCTCTTCTATGAATAGTCCTGCCGGAATTATTGTAGGTGACGACTTGTCACCGAATTCGTGGAGGTCATTTACTAATGGCCAATCTCATCAAATGATCGAATCGGATCTATCATCATCGCCACCTCCAGTGAGTCTTCGTTTCACCATGGGATTCCGTCAAGATTGTGACAAATGTGTCAACAGGGTCCGTGGGCATTATTCCCACTGGATTGTAGAGAAAACCCTCAGTCAAAAGTAAAATGGCATAAAACAGACAATATTCTATTTATTTATTTATTATGTAACTTTGGTTGATCTATCGATTGTCGGCCAAATCATCATGTGCTCTTGGGCCGACTTTGTACCTTAACCTGCCCTACTTAATACATTATACAGGTTCTGGCCTGATTTCCGACACGATCGGGGTCCCGTTTCCCTAAGAGATCTGGAAATATGATCAATGTTGTCATGCTCTTGCTGCTCTCGAAAATTTTGGAGATATTTAGCCAGCGAAACGCTACAGGTTCTGACGGCTTGGCTCCAGATATAGAGACTGTTCCTTAACTGCGAGAGCCATGGGGTCTTATACCTCAACATTGGAAGTCCAAAAGAAGAGAACACTCCTTATTTCCTTATTTCCCTGAAGTCTAGTTCATAGATGATGGATGGCAATTATCATTACGCTGCAAGGCATAAAATAAAGTAACGACGTCACATTTATGCTTCATGGTGGAGCTTCACTATCAGGATGAGGTATGTCAATTGAGTGACTAGTCGCTAAATCCTTTAATGCCTTATTTTCCCTGATTAATCGACGTAGAAAATCAACTGATTTCTCAAGAACTACTGCCTCACTTCTACTTTGAGTAACATCAACACCAGGAACAAGTTCAGAAAGTTTATCGAATTCCTCCCGGATAGCCAATCGTCTACGCTGTTCAGACGCAATATGATTGGCTTTCTTTTCCTCATTAGAAAGAGCAGTTCCTTTTACCCTTCTGGGAAGAGGAGCTGGTAAAGTGGAAGCCTTTCGGCGGATTTTCTTTGGAGGAAGAGGATCTAGTTCTGAGGAAGTCTTCTGATGGCTGGTCATATTTGCAAAACAAAAAACGAAAACGCAACCCAGTAACGAAGAATTGATAAAATAAAACAGATCAAATAAATGAGTGGAAAATAAAGACAGACAGTCCTATCCCAGAATTAACCAGAAAACGATTCAAAATATCGAATGGAAACGAATGAATGCCAATATGCTTTCTTAAAACTGCGCAAAAACAGAACCGCCAATTGTTTAATTCCTAACTTGTCAGTTATAGTAGTGTATATCCTATTCGTCCGCTCACTGGGAAGAAGCACCTAACTAGCTAGCTTATAGGGTGTTTGACTTCAGCCTATTTACTATGGTTATAGGATACACAGCACTACATTTCTAGCTTCATGTCCGTGACATTTTCACATGGGAAATCTGGTGGTATTCGTGAGCCGCGCGCGAGCTCTAACTTACCCGGCTTGTTAGTCTTGATCAAAATCAGATTGTTATTTGTGTGATAAAGATGATACAATAGCGAGGTAAAACGTATTATACTAATAACGGATATACCGTAGTGAAATTGACAGAAAAATTATTAGGATCATTAGATATATATCTAATTGCAGGACATAATTGTCCTGCGAAAGATTTAAATCTTTTCACCCTTTCATACACTAGCAGTAGTGAGGTACCCTTACCACTATCTCGATAAGATAACAATCAATATTGGTGCGGCTTCAGTTGCATCGGGTGGCCGTCGGTGAGGAGGGAAGGGAGGATACGACCCCAGGCGGACAATTTCCTGGCATAACGCTTCCTAGGGGTTTCGGAGGCGGCCGCAACGATAGATTCCATTCTATAGTAGGTGACGCTGCAAGCGAATCCTCTCTTTGAGTGAGGTAAATCACTTTAGTAATCTGAGAAAAGTGAATCCATATTTCATTCCAATGTATATACATGTATATTTAATTTAATTGATCGACTGTCTTAGAGAGAACAAAAACGCTAGCGAAGGGAAACTGCCAGATCCGAAGCATCAGAGTTCAAAGTGTTCAGAAGCAAACCATTCGGGTATCAAAGTCAGTCCGAATCTCATAAATTCTGTTCAGTTAATAGCCAATATCAAAATCTTGTTTCCCAGGAGGGAAAAAAAATTCCCGACCATAATTCACAGCATTGAAGGCTATAAGACCAGAGGCGACTAATGGAGTTAAGCGCATCTGCCGTAAAGCAGCACGTCCATTGACCATGAGATATAATGTGCTCCAAGCTATTATGAAGTTAGATAATAAGATCAAGTCACGAAAGCATATAGAAGAGGTGAACCAACAGAAAAAATCCAGATTCATCTAAGAGTACCCACAGAACAGAAGTCTGAGCCATGTCTATATCAACCTCAGGAAGGATTGTATGACAATTGTGCGTCTTTGTTTACTTACCCGACGTGAATCCAGCACCATTAACTAGATCACCGTCATAGATAATAAAACCTCCCAGTGCAAATATGGAACCGAATCCAGCAATTGAAGCTCTAGCAGGTTTGAATTTAGGTCTTTTGGAAGCCGTTGGCCACATTAATGCTACTGCGATATAGTTAATAGACTGACATATTTAAAAAAGCAGTAGACCGAAGTGGCTACCATCTCAATCTCTAGTGAAGCTAGCTATGGAGCATGGGACATGTCCCTACTGCCAAAGGCAAATATCAGACACAGCTGCACTCGAGAATGAAAATATTACATCTCTTTAAGTCAATTGAACAATTGACTGGATTTTTTAGAACTTACAACTCAAGGATGACAGAGCAGCAGGAAGAGGTGTTTTTGATGAATTGTAGATAAAGTCCAAAGCATTGGATGTTGAGGATGATAGAGAAGGTGGCGGCGGTGGTACTGGTGTTGTTGGTTGTATATTACTACTACTGCCAATCTGATCTGACGACATTGTTCATAGAGCAACCCAAAATGAAGGAGAATAGATACTGATAAAGACAAGGGCCACAAGGCAAGAGGATCAAAATCAAAAATAGCAATTGAAAAGGGAAAATATAATTATATAAAACTGATCCCTATGGCAGTAATAATAGTAATTATTATATAGGCAAGCTGTAATCAGGTGGAAGGTAAATGGAAGAAGGTAGGTAGGTATGTCCGAGGTACTGCGTCACGATTGCAGAATGGAGATGAGGAAGGCAGACATTGGCTGTCCCTTGTCTCTTATTAGAATATATTTGTTGAATAGTTTGCAGTAGCTTATCGTTGCAAAGTCTGTTAAAAGGTTGATAATTTCTTTCGGCTCTTTCTGCTGCACAACCTCTATTCCTTGTACGCGGACTTCATTTGGTGAAGCAGGCTGAATTCAACCAAACAATATTCGCTTATACAGTAACAATTTCACATGCGGGTTACAGCCATCTGTGACTAACTGCTAACTGCCTAGAGCGCTTGAAATATAGTGAAATAATTTATCTGGAAATTTTATCTCATCGACCAAACAGAATCTCTAGCGTAGATGTGGTAGGAGCTGATAATATCTCTGCTGATTCTCGAGGATTCTACTATCGACGTGCATTCATTATTGAACTGATAATTGACCTGGCAGAAAACCTAAGTATCATCATAATAGATCTGGTAAAATCTCTATTGAAGACGTACTACTGTTGATTGTCAATTTTGTGTATAATCTTAAACTAGTCATTATCCCTCGTTCTCTACTGGCCCACCAATTTGACCATATGGTGAGCTCTGTGGAGATAATATTTTAGACATCATTCCGCCTTTTAATAGAATCTGTTCGGCCCAACCTCTGGTCCGACCTTTGAGGGGCTTTCTTCCTGTTCATTCTTCTTTGTCTATCATCTCTGTTAGTGGGATTCGTAAGATTCAATTCCACAAAAGTATTGTTAGTCCCTCTTTATTAGGTCAAAGTTGGAGGTCATTTTCTGTTGGCTCTGTTGCTTGTTCACCCACTGAGACTACCAAGGACAAAGGCAATTCATTAGAAATGGAATCTGCAGATCATACTTCTGGTGGTCATTATCAACTTGAATCAAAACACCAACATCATCATAGCATAACTGGCCATCATCATCAACATGAATATAGTTCTCATTATAAAGACTTAGTTTTTGTTAGAGAATTATTTGTGAAAGCTATTACCGGAGTTGATGCTTGGCATCGTCCTCAACCTCAACCAGTTAATGTGTCTATTTGGTTACATACTAGTGTGGCTAAAGCTGGTTCAACAGATCATTTAACTTATTCTCTCAACTATGATGTGATATCTAGAAATGTTACTCGTATGATTGAATCAGGCCGATTCAGATCTTTGGAAGATATTGCTGCGAAAGTTGCCGAGGCTGTTTTGGCTGAAAGTACACCCGGTCAATGGGTGACTATTCATGTAAAAAAGCCCCGAGCTCTACTAAGAGCAGAATCTTCGGAAATTGTTATTTCTCGTCGAAAAGTTTCAGCTGATAATGGAGGATATAAAATAATCGTCACTCCTGGCACTATTGATGTAGTCAAGATCCATAAACTTCGATTGGTTACAATTATTGGTGTAAATACTATCGAACGTCTTCATCGTCAGAATGTTCTTATTGATCTTACTTTATATAAACCGGATTCTTCATCAAATTCTGAGAGTGCTAATTATTCGCCGGATATTCCTTTCCCTGATAGTTTTAATAAATCTTACGATTTCCGTAAAGTAGTAGATAGTGTGACAGATCATGTTGAGGATTCTAGTTATAAAACTGTAGAAGCATTTGTGACGTCAATAGCACAAATTATTTGTGTCGGATGTGGAGTAGAAAAAGTCACTGTGAGGGCAGAAAAACCTAGTGCAATCACGTTCGCAGAGGCTGCTGGTGTTGAAATTACTCGTACAAAGGACTCTTTTAATGGTTGGGAAGATAGTGAAAAGCTTTCTGAACCAAGAAATGGCAGCTCTAGTTCTGTCTCGGGCTCTGGTACTCCTGCCATTGTTCCCCTTGTTCCCTCTGCCTCTGCTTCTTCTACTCGATTACTTTTCCCTCAATCTGGTCATGAAAACCTTAGTGATAAAAATGCTACCCATGATATTTACATCGCATTTGGTAGTAACGAAGGCAATCCTGTAGCCAATATTCAACAAGCTCGAGATGAGTTGGTCAAGAGAGATATAAAAGTTCTTGCGACTTCGTCTTTGTACCTATCGGAACCCATGTTTGTCACAGATCAGAATAAATTCCATAATGGTGTTTTCCACTGTGAAACTTCATTGGCACCTTTAGATTTATTGGATGCATTGAAGGATATTGAAGTAAATGCTTTGAAAAGAGTCAAAATCGTTGATAATGGGCCTCGAACAATCGATCTTGATATTTTACTCTATGATAACTTAGTTCTAAATCATCCTAGACTTAATATACCTCATATTGGTATGTTGTCAAGGTCATTTGTATTACAGCCTCTTGTGGAACTTGTGCCTTCCGATGCTCTTCATCCACTAACAGCTGAAACTTATAAGGCCCATCTTGAACAGATCCCTATTAGTAGTGATGTACAGGTATCATCCTTACTGAGTGTCTCCATTCCTCTTCCTCATACCCGCAGACCTCTTGAATATGACCCCATACATCATCGATCTCGTTCAACTGATATAATGGCTATTTTAAATGTCACACCAGATTCTTTCTCGGATGGTGGCAATATTAACTTGAAGAATGTTGTAGAAATAGCCTGTGATTATGTTAAACAAGGAGCCAAGATTTTGGATATTGGTGGAATGTCAACCAATCCTAACTCGATTGATCCTGGTAGCGAAGAAGAATTAAAACGAATTATTCCTGCTATTCGAGCCTTAAGATCATGCGAATTTTTAAACGATACTCCTATTTCTGTAGATACCTATCGTAGTGAAGTTGCTGAAGCAGCCTTAAAAGAAGGTGCAGATATTATTAATGATATTAGTGCAGGGTTATTAGATCCTAGTATTTTATCTGTTGCATTGAAATATCAAGCCCCAATTATTCTCAATCATACTCGAGGTACACCACAAGAAATGACCAAACTAGCCCATTATTCGGTTCCGAATTCCAACATTCAGGATAATAGTGATGAAGCAGTGATTGAAATTGTTGGACGAGAATTAGAAGATAGAGTTAATGAATGTATGACGGCAGGATTAGCTAGATGGCAGTTGATTCTTGATCCTGGTATCGGATTTGCCAAGAATTTGAGTCATAACTTGGCTATAATTCGAAATCTCGAAATGCTGCGTAATCGTGAAGCCTTTACTGGATTGGTTTGGCTCCTTGGACCTAGTAGAAAAAGATTTATAGGTACCATCACAGGTCAAGAAAACGCTGGTGATAGACTATTGGGAACTGCAGCTACTGTAACATCATTAATTGCCGGTGGTGCCGATATCATTCGAGTTCATGATGTATCACAGATGTCGCAAGTGGTAAAAATGGCTGATGCTATTTATCGAAATGTATATTAGGTGCCCTAATGCACAAATAAAAACACTTTATAGAAACAGTATCTGTTTCCTCTCCAGCGGCTGGAGCTCTATATAGATGTCCAGCACTGCCCTAGATCCAGTAACTCGAGCTATGCTAGAGATCTGCTCCCACCCAAAGAAATCGGAGTGCGTATTACTAGCATCTATTATAATCATATATTACAAAACCTCAAAATTTGGCTCATTATTGCAAAATAATTCGTCTGTTCGAGTATATTTATGCTTTGCAATCTCTTGCAAAGTGGTTTTGACCTCCACACTTATAGCAAGTAGTGGAACGGCCAGATTTGAAACCAGCAGTACCAGTAGTACCAGCGGTACCGGCAGCAACAACAGGCTTTCCAGTAGGGCAGTCACGGGCAAAATGACCCTCTTCGTGGCAGTTGAAGCACGACTGCACACGGGAACTGGCCGAAGGACAATCAGATTGGACGTGGCCGAATCCGTGGCAAGAATAGCATTGTTTGGCTTCAGCAGTCTTGGGATTAGGACAGGCAGTGGATTCGTGGCCTTGAAAGTTAGAGATTAACAATAGAAACCAAAAAACCGATATATAAAAGATCCTCTCCCGAATCACGTCCTCCGTTCTTTCCCTAATTCAGTCTCCGGCGGCAACTCGTTCTCACTCTGTTCACGGTTCACATCGTTCATTATTTTCTTACCTGGCTGTTTGCAGTTATAACACAATCTCTCAGTAGAAGAGCAGTTCTCTGCCAAGTGGCCCAAATTTCCGCATCTAAATTAAGTTAGCAAAGCTGCCCCAAAACCTTTTATTCCTACTTCTCTAGAATACTTACTTAAAACAAGCACGAGCCATCTTATATATTAGTGTAAATTAATAGGGGATCAAACAACCGATTTGCGTATACTTTATATGAAAAGCATATAAGTGAACAGTCGTAGAGTGAAAAAGTTTCTCGAGATCATTAACTTTTCATTGAGGGTTAGGAAAGCCACATGGGGCATAGAGCGTCCCCTGAAAATCTGTACAGCCGCCGCATGCGGCCCAAAAAATATGTGGATGATCCTCGGAGTAACGAGAATCCAAAATAGCCAGCTAAATAATTTACCTGGATACTTGAAATTCAAAACTTCGTGTTTAACTAGGTATCATTGCGTTGGACTATTAACTCTCAAGGAGACGTCCTAGTAAATCTGTAGGGTTTTGGGCCCATTCTAAATCCTTATACATGGCCATATTAGCTTGATCCACACAGTAAAGAGCTTTATTATTCATGTTAGCATCATGCCATTCTCGTGCAGCAAGAAGCTGCCAAAAAGCTGCTTTACGAGATCGACTGGTCCTTCTGGACCCAATACTAATTTTGTTACTATTAGTAGAGGAGATGGTACTGGTAGTACTAGCTGGAGTTGAAGACCTAGAGGGATTATTTGCTTGTTGCTGTGGTCGTTGGTATACTGGTACGGGGGCAGGTGATTGCGATTTTGATTGGGACGGTGATGGGGATGGAGATGGTGACAAGTATTGATGCTTAGTAACAATATCGTCATAAGCAGAATACGCACCGCTTATGCGTTCCATGAGCATCGCATATCCAAGTCTACCAACCAATCTTTCATTAAGAGCCTTCAAAATCCATTTTGTAGCCCCTTCAGAAGCAGCTGAAGGAGTATGAACAGTACATAATAATTCAGATGATATCATTATACACCGTAAAGCATAAGATGGAAGTAAACACCGAGAGATATATGAATATGTAGCAGAATCAAGTAACGAATCAATAACATCTATCCTTGATTGTGGTGGTAAAATTTCTGAAGTCATCAAATAACTAATAGCAGCCATTTCCTGTGAAGCAGCTAAATAAGACCATGCTTTATCATTATGATAATCCCTCTTAAGTAGATCATAAGTGGTATAGGCGAATTTGTAATCACGTAACATAAATGCAAAATCTGCTAACTTCCGAATCTGTGCCTCTGGGCTAAGATAATTATAACTATATTTAGATGAATTATTATAGTTAGTGTTGTTGTTTCTTAATGCACTATTACTACTATTATTACTAGAAGTTGAACTTGTTGGTGGAGTACTTGATCTAGAAGCAGGTGCTGACGACCCTATTAGAGTAGGAGTTGTTCCTCCTAGTGAAAATGGGAAAGGGGAAGCACCACTAGCAGTTGATAAAATAGAACTTGTTGCTCTTGTAGAGGAAGCAAAATATTTTTTTGAAGCTGAGAAGAATCTTCCAGTTAACCCCCTACGACTAGAAGCCACCTGATCATTCCAAGTGGCTATACATCTTTCCATAAATGGTAAAACGCTTTGAACGACCAATTCTCGTACAAAAATTTGAATAGCATTAAAGTCGGAAGCATGCAAGCTCCGTTTTTGTCTTTGTCTTCGGCGTCGGATGGACGAGGGATGCTCTACACTTTCTTCTTGTTCCGTTTGAACCAGTTGAGTGACTGTTTTCCATTCAGTCTCATTAAGGATGATATAATCACTATCTACATCATTATCGTTATCATTGGCATTATCATTATTTATCGCATGATCTGTTCCTTTTATTGTTGTTGGTTCTTCTCCTGTTACTTCAGTCATTTCCACTTCATTAGAAAAAGTATTATTTTGGTCTGTCTGTTTATTTATTCTAATCATATGACAATGCATACCAAAATGACGCTTCATCTTCTCAAATAGAGTTACTGATTTATCCAAATTATCACTTTGCTCATCATGAACTAGGATATAATAACGAAGATAGTCCTTATTTATATAATCAGGGATTTCTGGATCATGAGTGCGTTTAAATAATGCTGAAAGTGTTTCTATAGGATGTTCATTTCTTGATGATACAGCTATAACACCAGTTACTGGATGACTAAAAGTTTCAAATGGAACAGTTGTTTCACTTGATGATGATAAAATCCTTTTGAAGAAATCCAAATAGATTTCTTCAGAAATTTCAGGTGTTATATCGATTGTCAATTTTGACAATTCATTGAATATATAAGCTTCCAAATCTTCATTACTAAACAATTGAGGTAATTGACCAGCAGAGCCAATACTATCAGTATCACAAGCACCAGTAAATCGAATTGAAAAGTCATCAAATGATACACTGATAGCCTGGGAATCACATACAGTAACCCTACCAGCAATTTTATCACCAAATGGTTTTAAAATATCCAATAGTGAATCAAATCCCATATCTTTACATAATTCCTGTACATCATCAGAAGCAACTACTGAAACTTTTGGAGAAAATGCTCTGGATATGATTGACCTACAAGCCTCAGGGATCCCTATGACGGCAGTGGTTTCTAATTCCGTCATTACGGGAGAGGAAACAAACTCAACAAAATGAAAAAATAATCAACAAAAAGAGCCAGACTGTTCCTCCTATCTCCTAAAATAATACTGTCACTCTGAAGGGAGTAGTATCAAATCTGTCTCTCTCTATAAATTAAACAGTAACTTACGCACTTGCAATTCAAGGCCAAGATCGGTTAGTAGGATATATTCTTTTAAGTTGACTGTGGTCGTTCCACCTCCTTGGTTGTACCTCCGGCGGCTGGGGGCGTAGTCCCCAGACCCCCTAGCTCTCGCTACGCTCGAGATTCGCTCTTATCACACCCGAACTAAAGACACATCCAAGACTCTACCCAGCGTAGGTGAAGAAACCAGTTGTTTACAGCTAATGTGCGGCATAATGCGGCGTAATGCGACGGGCGCGGCGATTAGAATTCAATTCGGGTTCTTAGTGATCTATCTCTTAGAGGTACTCGACTTGATGACTCGTGTTTGAGTGCTTAACGAACATTGGAAATCGAAATGTTTCTGACTTACTGTGTAAGATAAACTAAGATAACTAAGATAAGGGTAACGACTCGATTGGCCGGCCGCCTGCTCACGTGACTGCGGCGAATCATCTCGAACCCCTGAGAATCAGTTCTAATTACAAAAATACGATAGACAACGTCAAGTTCGGAAGTTCCAACGCGATAACAATCTCTGTCGACACTCATCTCCGGCCAACCACCGAACAGGGCTTTAACGCCAGAATCATATCCAAGTCCCTGATACGCTCTCTTCTGTCTCTGGTCTCGGTCTAGAGCTATGTCTTACCGACTGTACCTACTGTAAATTTATTTCCTAGTATAGAATGTTAACCTAAACCAAGTTCATCATTGAATTTGGCGCTAAGTTACGCGTGGCAATTACACTATAGGCGCGCGCCTCATGATTGCATATCGTGATATTTGAATTTGTTCTAATTTTGACGTTACTTGCTTACTTTCTCACTTAACTGTTAAGACAAGAGTTTTATTCGTGGACGAGGATTTAATTTATATTATTCGTAGACAAGGATTTATTATTCGTAGACAAGGATTTATATTATTCCTAAACAAGGATTTCATATCATCGTTATCTCTGTTATATCTAAATTGTTTTGAACATTTGTTAAGAATTGACGGTTGAGGTGTATTCAACTTTTGATGGTGGTGACCTTGGCTTAATCTTATCAGATTCTCTCTTCATCTATCCGTTGTCCATCAATTTTATATATTCATCATGCATAATCTTCATTCAATATTGCTATATTTTGGACCTCTCTTCTTATTATTATCTTCAGTATCTCATGCCTTTTATTTACCTGGGGTAGCTCCAACTGATTATGAAAAAGATGAACGTGTTCCATTATTTGTTAATAGTTTAACTCCTTCAAATTATTATGGTAGTGCTAATGGTCTAAGTAGTGTCATTTCCTATGATTATTATTTTAGAGCTTTTCAATTCTGTCAACCAGTTGGTGGCCCAAAAAGACAAAGTGAAAGTTTAGGTTCAATTCTATTTGGCGATCGGATTTTTAATTCACCATTTCAATTATATATGCTTAAAAATGAATCTTGCAAAATGCTTTGTCAGTCTAAATATTCTTCAAGGGATGCTCTTTTTGTTATTCGAAGAATATGGAGTGAATATAATTTCAATTGGTTAATAGATGGATTACCTGCCGCTCATGAAGTTGAAGACGAAAGTACTGGTACCACTTTTTACAGTGCTGGTTTCCCATTAGGGTCGGTTGATTATGAAAAAGAAGAATTTAGTCTTCATAATCATTATGATATTAAAGTTGAATATCATACTATTCGTCAAGGAAAATATAGAGTGGTAGGTGTTACTGTTGATCCTGCTTCTAGAGAAAATGTTGTCGATGAAGAAGGAAATGTTCACTGTAATCCTAATGATGCACCTCTGAAGTTAGATGAAAAAGAATCTAATGATAAAGATGTTGATGTTAACTTCACTTATTCTGTAACTTGGGTTTCATCACAAACTTCTTGGGCTACTAGATGGGATAAATATCTTCATGTTTATGATCCAAAGATTCATTGGTTTTCATTATTCAATTCGGTTATTATCGTTTGTTTCTTAACTGTTATTGTCAGCAGTATTTTACTGAGAGCTATTCGTAAAGATATTGCTAGATATAATGAAATTGATCTCAATGAAGAAATTCAAGACGATAGTGGATGGAAATTAGTTCATGGCGATGTTTTTAGAGCTCCAAAAAATAGAATGCTACTAAGTATTTTCCTTGGAAGTGGTAGTCAACTATTGGCTATGACTATTGTTACTCTAGTATTTGCTCTTTTTGGTTTCTTATCACCATCAAATAGAGGTTCTTTGACAACTGTTATGATCTTATTTTATACTTTCTTTGGTATTGTAGGAGGTTTTGTATCTGCTAGAGCGTATAAAACTTTTGGCGGCGAAGCTTGGAAGCTTAATTTAATATTAACTCCCTTGGTGGTTCCTGGGATTGTTTTTGCGATATTCATTGTTCTTAATTTCTTATTAATATTTGCTCAATCATCAGGAGCTGTTCCAATCGGAACTATGATAGCACTTGTTGTAATGTGGTTTATTATTTCTGTGCCCTTATCAATAGTTGGAGGTTTCTTAGGTGCCAGAAAAGAAGGTTATCAAGCACCAGTTCGTACTAATCAAATCCCTAGACAAATCCCTCTTCAACCCACTTATCTCAGACCAGTACCTAGTGTTTTCTTGGCTGGTATTTTACCATTTTGTGCTATATTTGTAGAGCTTTATTTTATTTTAAGCTCTATTTGGTTCCACAAGATTTACTATATGTTTGGATTTTTATTCTTATGTTTTACAATAATGATTGTAACTTCATCAACTGTAACTGTTTTGATGATTTATTTCACTTTATGTGCTGAGGATTATCATTGGCAATGGAGAAGTTTTATTTTTTCGGGTTCTGCTAGTATCTACATCTTTCTTCATTCTATCATTTATTTAATCAGTAAGTTATCATTGGGTGGATTTACTTCCAATGCTTTATATTTGGGCTATAGTCTTCTGATAAGTTTCGTGTTCTTCATTCTCACTGGAACTGTTGGTTTTATTTCCAGTTTTTTCTTCGTCAGAAGGATATATTCTGCGATTAAAATTGATTGAGAAAAGGAGATACCAGCATTAAATCCATTATAAATATATGATGATGTTCCCTAAGAATATCTATCTCTACACTCCCCTCTCCTCATCCCAAACCAGATTAACATTATTGAAGCATAGTCAAGGTTGAGAACGATCAAGGAATAAAATATAATGGTCACATCTATTTGAAATTAGTTAGGAACCATTTATCTACATATTGGACAAAATAAAAAATCCTTACGTCTATATGCTGTCTGCCATCGTTCTGCCTCCAGCTGCTGGAGCGTTGCCCCAGATCCCGTGGGAAGCCCGTCTCGATACCCGTCTCGATACCCGTCTCGATACCCGTCTCAATGAGCTTCCGGTGGCTGGACAAATCCCCAGAATCCCCGACGCGAGTTGCTTCACTCGAGTAACGTACTCATCACAACTAATGCGAAATCAATTTATTATATTCATTATATATTAGACAGACTTCTCTGATTCGCGACCAATGTTCGCTCCCAATTCGTCGTTAACTCGAGCTACTTCTTCTCCAAAGACAACACCTACAGTTTCTAAAGTATGGCCTCTAGTTTCAGGGTAAAAGAAATAAGCTATAACAAGCCAGAGCGCGATCAAACATATCCATACTATATAATACTTCCACCCAATTGCATCCATAGCTACTGGATTGACAAATCCATTATAAATCAGTGCCAATGTGGTGACCATATTAGTAATATTCATACCCTTTGCTCGTAGTTGATAGGGCAAAATCTCGGTGAAATATAATATAGGCATTCCAAAGTCAATTCCATAGAAAAACCAGAACATAAATATCATTGCTAGAACACCATTTCCATAGCCAGCAGTTGAAAATGGTGGGTCTTCCTTTTCACCAAGTGCACTTAGAATTGTCCAAATAGTAAATACCACTAACATCCCACTCAAGGACGACAAAAACATTTTTCGACGTCCAAATCTCTCAACAACGAAAGCCCACGATATATAAACGACAAAACTGAATATACCCATCCCACAATTCAAATAGAGTTGATGCTGAGTATTGGTGATTCCAATACTATTAAGAACAATATTTAAATAATAAGATGTCAGTCCATTTCCTGACAATTGCATATTACAAGGAATAATACACAATAAAAACAGACGATATCTGTTCCCCTTAGTTCTTAAAAAATCCATGTAAGATGTCTCATTGGCAATTTTTTCCATTTCAAGTGCAACTGAGATCTCTGCCATTTCGAAATCAACCAGTCTGGAGGTCTCATCCCCTCCTGCATGATACTTAACTAGAATCTTCCTCGCCTCTACAAACCTGTGTTTATCAATCAAAAAACGAGGAGATTCTGGCACCCAATATACCATCGACAACTGAACTAGTGGCAACAATCCCTGTAAAAGGCAAGGGATTCTCCATGACCAGGTACTATTTATATAAGAGCAGCCCAATGTTATGAACGACGCAAGAACACTACCAAAAGGCCATAATGTATTATAGACTGCCGTCACGACGTGACGATGTTCAGGATATGCAGTCTCTGCTAAAAGCAGAGGGGAAGCTGAAGTACAAAATCCGCTGCCAAAACCTAAAACAAGTCTCCCGGCCACAAAAGCAGTATAATTAGGAGCAACGGCCTGAATAACTGCCCCTACAATAATACCAAAGGCTCCAAAAGCTATAGGATATTTTCTGCCCCATTTATCCAATACCCATGGCACAATGGGATAACAAGCAATCCCTCCAAACATCATACCATTGGCGATCCCACCTAGATGTTGGCCCTTTGGATGATTAAACGAATCTTGCCAGATATCTACTGATTGCAATCCGTTAAGAAGTGAACCATCATAGCCATTATTTGTACTTGACAACATACAAATAAGAAGCAAAAAATTAAGTACTACTAAATGTTTAACTTTAAACCATTTAAATCCATACTTTGGCATTACACTATCAATAGTGGCATAATTATCAGTTTCGATATTAGCATCGACATTTTCTGTCAAAGTAATATCAACCTTTTCCCCATCACCGGGCATTTTGAGCTAATTTGATTCTTGGATTTTATTAAATCAAACTTATGATTTCAGTCAGTCTCAACGAAGGATATCAACGTCTCCAAGACATCTTTATATATATCTTGTATGCAGGGACGATCCGCCTACCCCTCAATCGTGTCGATCCCCCACATTTCTTCGGTAGATATCAATAACCATCCCGCTAGAATCATTCAACTTGAGGGAACAAAAGGATCATTTATCCAGTATCAGTTATAATCGAATGAGGGTAAATAAAGAACGGTCTTAAACAGCCGGGTCTTTCTTATTATGGATAGCCCAAGCCATTCTCAACGTTGCAATCTTACTCAAGCCTCAACCACTAGCGACGCTCTTAGGAGATACAAGCTTCAAACCATGCAACTCAATTAGCTTCAGCTTGTTGACTCAACTTCAATGCTAATTTGATACCGGTTAAAACCAACTTCCCCGCAAATCCTGGTTAATCCGGGGTGGGATGGGGGAACAGCGAACATCAATAAAAAAACCTTATTATTCAAAAATTTGTCAACAGATCCTCCTCCTGCCTTTAATCTATAGGCTGAATTGGAATGACGGTATTGGGGGTTGTTCGTCTTCTATCCCTGTATGTCATTGATAATCAGCCAGAATCATATATAGCCTATTAAATCGGTAACTATAAATTAGGAATTCCGATGGGCCGGTCCAAATATATATTTTCTTCTCAACACATGAGATAAGCTAAACCCATGTCTTAGTGTATTCAAGAAACATTCTGACATCAGCTTTACAGGAATAACCTGGTGTTATGTGAAACAGACCGGGACATTACACAGTGACAGATAAGACACAGGTTTCAGATTGCATCGTTCAAGCCGAAATGGATTGACTGTCTTCTCCACAGACCCACAAAGAGAGATGAGGAATTCTTTCTCTTTATCTTCATGATGTGCAATCCATTTCGATCCTGTAATAAAAGCTGGTTGTTAAATTTGTCGACTGAATACCCGGATGTTCGTGCAAGTTGCACCCCCACACTACTTCTTCATATAAATTCCATTTGTCCCGCCGGGAATTTTTCTTGTAGATTTAGTAGACCCCCAATCAAAAGAGAAGACTAAATATCCGACATCACGAGAATTCCATATGAGGTTCTGATTACCCCGGGTATATCCATCAGCCCATTATAAGCATGCCTGAAATCAATGAGGACCTCATAAGATTGATAAATTGTACAAACCATGAAGAATGACAATGAATTGAATAAGATATTAAGTTACCGATAACCTTTATACTGGCAAACATTCTTCCGAGCACGTGACTCTCCAGGGGAGCGCGAGCGCGCGCCCGATATCGTCTCCATATTCCCACCAGATAAGTTTTTTAAGAATCTTTTTTCATTATTTTAGCCGCCTCTTGAATGGTATGATCCTGCTAAATTGGTACCAATATTCGCATGATAGTATGACCATTCCATTGTTTAACGGAAGAAATAAAAATATCTTGTGATCAATTCAATCTGACAATAGCGTGGGGGTTGATTATCACTCTCTGAAATAAAGGTGCTCGCTCTTTCCCCCATTTTGTAGATCTCCATTCTGTTCTCAACTAATACAAATAAATATCTTGATTGAAATTGATTCCTCAAAATAGTTTAGATAGATGACATTGAAAAATATTAACTAGTAGAGTACCGAACAAATTTGATTATTACAAATGTTTCCCAGAAAGAATCCAGAAGATGCTGGAATTGAAGAAAATGCCATTCTTCAAATGGTTGAAGGACTTCAATTGGCCAACTGTCATTCGTTTATGATGGTCCATAATGGATCTGTTGTATCAGAAGGTTGGTGGGCCCCTTATAACCCAAGCTATACACATACAGCTTTTTCAGTCACGAAGAGCTTTACGTCGATAGCCATCGGAATGGCAATAGATAATGGCCTGTTATCAGTCGAAGATTATATCCTAGGTTTTTTCGATGGCATATTGCCATCAAAGCCATGTGAAAATATGCAGAAGATGAAAGTCAAGCATCTATTAACAATGTCAACAGGTCATATTGATCAAATTGATTTAGGCTGGTATTCACAAAAATATAATGCAGAAGATAGAGGGTTAGAAAACGATCATGTTCGTAATTTTTTAACTTCTTATGTCCCTTTAGAACCAGGAACTAAATTCTATTATACGTCAGCTGCCACTTTTATGGTGGGCGCTATTTTGTATAATTTAACGGGACTGAACCTTATAGATTATCTTAAACCTCGGCTTCTGGAACCTCTTGGAATAACAGATATTGTGAGTGAAGTTAATTCCAAAGGATTGAACGCTGCAGGTTTTGGAATCCAACTTAGTACAGAAGATCTTGCTAAACTTGGTTGGTTTCTACTGAATCGCGGTAATTGGAATGGAAAGCAATTGGTAGCAAGTAAATGGATTGATACATCTACCTCAAAACAGATTGAAACAAGTTCCGATAAAGATCCCCATTGGGCTGCAGGATATTGCTATCAATATTGGAGAGGTCCTGATGGTAAGAGCTTTCGGGCAGATGGATTATTTGGTCAATTTTCAGTCGTTTATCCACAATTTAATACAGTTGTTGCATTAACATGTGGAAGTTCGACTACGCAGGCGGTTCTTACTGCGGTTCAAAACGCTGTAGAGACAATCTTCGGAAATAAATCAAAAATATCGTTGTCGTTGCCGTCATCATCCAGTACTGTCCAGTTAAGTCGAAGACTTCAAGAATTGCATATGCCTTTACCTCAAGGTCTACCATTATCATCGTATAAAATAACTAGAAAACAGGCTTATAAATTAGCCGAGAATATGCTTGGTATAACAACTATCTCAATCGATATAAACAATAGGGTAATGGAAATATGCAAACAAAATCGTATTGCGACAATTAATATCGGTGAAAGGAGATGGATTGTGACTAGAGTTGGAAAAGATTTACTTGGACTAGCGGATTTCTTTGGTGAAGTTGGTTGTGCTGCCGCAATAAATGAAGCTGAGGATGAAATCATTATTAAAATAATCCATGTTAGAACGCCTTTTACTGATACTCTTCGTTTGAAACTTACAGAGAATTCCTTAGAAGGAACTTTCAATAGATTTCCATGGAGAGAAAGATCAGACTGTGAATTACTTGGTATAAAAGCTATATAAAAGGCGAAACTATATCTACATTATCCGTAGACACTACATATATCATCTAATAAATATCTAGAGAGATGAATCAGAATCACTTGAAATATCTCAACCCCGCAAAAAAAAGAAAGTTAATTGAACTGAAAAATAGGTATAGATCTTTTATTAGGACTGGTTCATATCATGCATGCATGCCGATCTCTATAATCACATGATATCGAATGTCAAAATCACGTGGCAAAAAATTTAGATCGATCGATATCGGAATCTATTAGAATCTGTCTTGCCATCTTCTTTGATCTAGTGTTCTATTAGCAAGATTCTAAACGTATAATATGGCGGATCTAGATTTATCAGAAACAGAGAAACTGCAAACGAAAGAATATTGGGTATGACTAGCATAATGAATCTATACTGGCTTGTTCTTGTTCATGCATTCTAACTTCTGTTTAGGATAATCGCTATAAATCTGAAGAACTCAATTTTGATTGGTTTAAATCGTATAATGATATCAAATCCTTTTTTACTAAGCATATCGATTGGAATAAATCAAAAGAATTACAAGTAATTATGCTTGGTTGTGGAAATAGTGTGAGTGCCCTGGAATCTAACTTCATACGGTCTGAATCAAGTGAAGCGAGCTATGGTTCGCCGGTTCTTTGATCTTGCTGACGGTTGTTATTTTTTTTTGTTTTTACTAATATCTCTAGACCTTATCTAATGATTTATACGAAGATGGACTTCTCAATATTACAAATGTTGACTTTTCCCCATCATGTATTTCTAAAATGTCAGAGATATATTCTGATAAATCATTGATGAAATGGAAAGTGGCTGACATACGAGATTTATCTGATTTTAATAATGATAGCTTCGATTTGGCAATTGATAAGGGAACACTTGATGCACTTCTTAGTTATCAAGGATCTGTATGGACTCTTCCTGAAGATGTCAAAACATCAACCGATGCTTATATGGATGAAGTACACCGAGTACTGAAACCTGGTGGCAAGTTTCTCTATATCTCATATAGGCAGCCACATTTTGCTAAACTTGTGATTGATCGACAGTATTGGGAATTAAAATCTGAGAGTATTGAAAATAGTGATCAAGCATCTTTCGATTATTTTGGTTATGTTATGAGAAACAACGAGTGATAATGTTGGATGAAGTGGCTAGCTCCTCTATGCCTTGTATTCATCCTCCATGCTTTGCGTAGGTCACGGACCTCTCGCTCAATTACGCTCGAATATGTGTGGCAACTCCCCTTTAAGAGCCAGTGGCCTGTGAAGTGTTTGTCCCTGCATAAACTTGAACATCGCGCATCCGCATCCAACTGATGCTTGGTATCTCCGTGCCTTAATTTCTTGTCTGTTATTGATCTGTAGCATTATTAACTTATATTTAAGTAACCTATGATAAGTTGCGGGGTTCCAGGACTCACTCGGACGCCAATGCCCCGCTTCGCTTGATATTATGCCTCAACAGCTGATTCGAGCTGTGCCAGGTAAAGTCTTAACGGCCAAATTATACAGTTCTTTAAATAAACGTTTGTAGATATATTCACCGCCGGAAGGTTAGGAGGGATTCCAAACGGAATTCTTTACTAACTTGCGTGGAATTAATGAGGGGAAAGCTCTAATAACTTGTCCTCCGCGAAAAGTTTTCCCTAACCACAATCAAGAAGTTTCACAATCCTCGTCAGCTGGCCAATATATATATATTTACGTCCATATAAACCCCACCTGTGTTAAATACAGCTAGAGAGTCATGGTTAACAGTGTACTGGACTCCGTTAATCGCATCCTAGAGAACAGGACTGTGACGCAGCCGCCAGAGGCAAACCGATAGGGGTTGATCAATCAGCATCAAAATCCAAACTATTAGAAAGGTGATACTGGAATCCGATTTTTGGAAAACAAATGCCTTCATTCCATTACCCCACGAAATATCATCAAAATTAGACCGTTATTCAATCTGATGCTCTATGCAGGGTACTACTGTACATGTATAGAGTTATCGGGGCGAAAGCCAAGTTGCCGGTACTCCCCTAGTGTATGCATATCTGGTCCACATGAACCCTAGTTACTTATTCGGACAAAAAAGCGGAAAAGTGTTGTTCAATTCTGTCTGTTTCCGATAGATGGTTAGAATGGTTAGAATGACCCAGGTGATCCTTAGCTTACCGGAAGTCTGATTTGTAAAGAAATAATTGCAGAATAAGGCCCATCCCAAGCAATTGAGTCAGGATCTAAACGAGAACTTCACCCCAGATCCGAAGTACATATATGTGATGGATCCATTGTTATCCGACCCGTTCGTAATCTTATCTATAGATTAATTAGCTAGTTGTAACCCTAAATCACGTGTATTGGCGGGGGTACCGGCCACTCCCACAGGCAAACGGGTGATCCGTTATCTTCAGCCTGTTTATCATGAATATCTTTGAATGTCGATATGATGATGGTAACATATGTATGTATGTACGTATATTTCGGTGTAGTGGATGTAACACAGAGTATCATAATGTAACATATTATGACTGACCTCAACGCCTATCTAAGGAAGATAACCGAACTAACTTAGACCAGTCAGTGTATGTACGTACAACAAACAGACGAATCACAAGATGATGGTTACGAAATTGACGATCATATTATGAATTGGCCCCCAATCCCCCCACGCGGCCATACAAAAGAAGAAGTACCGTCTGTCTCTCTCTTTTCTGTCGTTGGTCCATTGCATGTTGACTGAGGTGGGGACTGAATGAAAGAGAAAGAATGGAGAGAGTGGCCGATAATGAATCGATTCCATCTATAAATATTGACTTAATTGTCTTTAAAATTTGAATTGCGTTAGTTTATTTTTAGACCGTAATATATCTGTATTATAGTATTATTGTACTATTATTTGTTATTGATAACTGTGAATTGAATAATTGATAGTGATAGTGATAGATATTGTGTTATTAATATATCAATCAAAATGGTGGAAACTAATGAATTGTCTATAAATGAAAACACAGTCCAAGAGAATTGGGATCGACTTCTGGTAGAATTGGAAAAAGAAATTGAAATACTAAAAGAAAAAGGTAACAAAGTTATCCCAATAATTGATTTTAAAGATGTAATTCAGTCAGAAAATGGTAACGTTCATTTTAGTGAGAGGGTGATTTCAGAAGTCAGAAAAACTGGTGTTGTTGTAATTCGAAATGTTATACCAAAAGAAGAAGCTCGTGAACTTAAATTCGAACTTGAAGATTATATGGCTAAGAATAGTCCTAAATTGCGTGAAGCAAATAGATCAATGTTTCACTTATTTTGGACTCCAAGTCAATTGAAAGCACGTTCTCATCCTAATATGATATTATTACAACAAGCATTAATGAGTATTTGGCATTCACCCGAAGCTAATGAGAAAGAAGTCAGTACTAAGTTTCCATTGGTGTTTGCTGATAGATTCAGAATCAGGCCCGCAGGTGAAAAAATGACTCTTCCACCACATGTTGATGGTGGTTTCATTGGTACAGGAAACAACAAATCTGAATTTACAAGAGTTTTCGCTAAAATTTTCCAAGATGGGAAATGGGAAGATTATGATCCTTTTGATTATACTGCTCGTCTAGATGCTTTATATAATGAGGAAGCCAGTAAAACTGGATATGGAAATGCAGCATTTAGGATGTTTCAAGGATGGTTATCAATGTCATCAACTGGCCCAGGTGGAGGAACTTTACAAGTAAATCCTTTATTGAAGTATACATCAGCTTATGCTACAATGAGACCTTTTTTTGCCTCTAGTCCCGACTTTAAAGGTGATCCTTCTGAAGATGATCCGTCTGTTCCATGGAAATATGTTGGCCGTGATGTATTTAATGGGGAGCCAAGTCGTCGTAATATGAATGAAACTCATCCTCATTTGAAATTGGAAGAAACGATGATATCTGTTCCTTTTGTTGAGCCAGGGGATTATGTTGCTTGGCATTGTGATATCATTCATGCTGTTGAAGCTGAAAGTCATGGTCCTGGTGATGCATCTGTGATGTATATTCCGGCTGTACCATTAACTGAAGATAATATAAATTATGTTCTTGAACAACGTGAAGCGTTCAAGAAATTATCAACAACAAAAATATTTCAACCACCTACTGATGAAGTCAGTCATGCTGGTGCTGGGTCAATTGGTGATATATCGGGTAAATTTGGTTTACAAGCTATGGGTCTTGGTCATGACAAATTTGATATTACTAGAGCCACTTCTGAAGGGGAAAGGAAGATATTAGAACGAGCTAATGAGAGATTATTTGCTTGATCTTGAAAAATGAATATGCCACTTGACTATATATTTTTTGTTTTTTTAATAAACTTTATTGACTAGGCTTACCTCAATCGTGTTCCCTCGCTACTATAGGGGTCCCTCGATGCGCCTCTGGCTGCCTGTGACTCTGCGCTAGATACAGCTATCTGGGTTCGCTCGGACCTCATTCTTAACGTTATGAGGTCGACAATCTTATCGATGACGATCATTTCCAATCTGAACAAATTGACCGTGTCACAGATGTGACGAGTCAAATGCGGCCAACAATGAGTTAACCGGAACATAGTAGCTGAGTATAGAGCAATGACGTCGTCTGAATGGCTCAGTGGCTCCAGTTGAACACATGGGTTCTGAGGAAAGACCAAAATCTACAGATTAATAGATTTATAATATATTGTTAATACCTATGAATAATACAGGTAATGAGCTTGTAACCTCATCGAAAAATTGAAATAATAAATAAATAAATAATAATAAATAAATAGATAGATAAGATCAGTTATAAAGAGCCTGAAATTTCGTCAAACAAAAAGACCAATCTAAAAACATTTCATGGCTCATACTATTATAAAGAAAGTTTATCGCTGACGACTGCCGAAGAGTAATTGGGCAATTACAATCACAGGAGAACAAACGACTCTGACGACCGCAAATACTGCTTCCAATAAAAGAACAACATAATACATACACCACATAAGAATAAATATTTCTAAAAAAATCGCTGGCGTACGAAGATAGTAAAAGTTGGAATTCGAAAGAGAATCAATGATATCAACCAGGAATCTTAAAGCAGGAAATTGACTAAGAAATTCCAAGAAATAATCACCTAAAACGGTAAATGAAATTTCGTTTGGATTTGTACCAGTCGTAGTTCTAGAGGTGCTATTTTTCATAATGCCTCGTTTGGAAGATGATGATGACCTTGGTTTAGGCATTGTGAGTGCTCCGGGAGAACCATAACCATCTCTATTTGGTGTAGAAGAAGACGAAGTCCAATCTCTAAACATATTCACACCACTATTAACAAATGATTTCCATCGAACCCGACGTTGAACAGGTAGAACAACAATCGTTTCTTCACTATTATCAACATCAGCATCAAAACGACCATCCTTCAGTCTAGGATCATTTGGATCAGGCATCGAAATCTTTGAACTACCACCGGCAGCAGAAGAATTAGCTTTAAAAGATTTCAGATATTGAGCATATTGTTGTTGCTGCTGCTGTTGTAATTGTTGTTCTTGTTGTTGCCTTAATAAAATCTGTTCCTGCTGTCTTAAGACTTGTTGTTGTTGAATATTTGGATTTTCATTTATGATTCTTCCAACCATATCATTAGTAAAATCGGGAGTTTTTGATCTTTTACTAGTTCGAATCCAAAATGCCGCTTTTGGAGAAGAAGAAGGGTTATTGATATCATTAGTATTATTACTCATTGCAGCGGCAGATAATAAAGGAGAATTAGGATTCGATAATGATCTCTGATGTTGATGATCTAGTGATTGACCAATTCGTTGGTGACCTCTTGAAGTGGATCGAACACGATTGTTAGGAGGTGAAGAAGAATCAGAAGAAGACCATGAAGATTGATGATGAAGTCGTTGATTCTGGCCGTTATCATTTGGGGAGACAATAAAGTCAGGCATGGGCGCCAAAGGACTAGCGATTGGATTTGAAATTCTTTGAATGGTTCGACTTCGACCTCTATTATAGAACTGGTCCATGAAGATATCACGAGTGTTACCAGATATGGGATCAGAAGACGGAGTAGCACCAACAATATTGGAACCACTAACAGGCTTTCTATGTATAGGGATATTAATTGGAGTAATAGTAGCACTGGAGGCAACATTTCCAGAAGCCCCAACAGCGACTATTCGCGGTGAAGCGTATGGTGAAATAATAGGAGCATTTATTCTAGGACTCGAAGGAGATACTGAAGATTGCGTAAGGGAAGAAGTTGGACCAAATCCATAAGAAACCACGTCTTCGTCTTCAAACATTAATAAATTGAACAAAGATAGTTGATGAGAGGCAGGAAAAGTAGGACGTTAATTCTTTACAATGTCAAGTATTCACAACACTTATAATGATGTTGTTACTTTTGGATAATATTGTTTGATTCCTAAGCAATTGATGAAAAATAACGACAGCAATTGATCCCAATATATATTTGTTTAAATAACCAGCAATTGAATGAAACCCTTCAATAACCGCAGCTGAATTCAAAGCGTAATATGATGTTTATCCTCTGCCACTCTATACTTTACTGCCACCAACGTATCAAATGAAACAAAATAAAAACAAGAATAGAGTCACAATTTCGTCCGGGGTCCGAAATTCCAATATATCTTTCTATTACAAGCACATGCACATATACACACGTAAATACACTCCGTCAAATAGAAATTAAATAATATCGCACAGGATATGAACTATCAAGTCGTGTGATAAGGGGGACGTGCTCGATATACGTAGTATTGTAAAGAAAATGAAACTATTCGGAACGGACAGTTGTCGAATCAAGGGTCAATAAAGTTTTTTATGTCCGATACGATTCAGTAATCACAGGGTCACAGCAAAACAAGCCAAGCCAGGAACAGAATTAAAACACCCGGAACCCCGAACCGGAACCGAGAAAAGATAGGGAAAAATGAACGGGGAAAAAAATAAAATAAAATTGCGAGTGACCAAGAGAATGTGTGAGTTACTGTGAGAGATACTAAGAGTGAGAGTGAGAATGAGAGTGAGACTTAGCCTAATACTAAGACTAAGAGATAATTTTATTATCTATCAAAACTTAGGTAATCTCACGGTCATAGAGATACACCTTCCGAAGGACCGTTGTTGTAACTAAAAACACTAGACCAAACTCAACTAGACACGCTAACTCTGTTTAGGAAAGAGCGTTAGTTAGCAGGACGACAGTGTTAGGCAATATCAGAATAGTATCAAGGACAGTATCCGGGAGTTTCAGCGGGTATCGGGGAAGTGTCAAGGTCGTATCAGAAATTAGAATCTATATCAAAGAGTATTTACGTCACACTGGGCACAACACGGCGGGAAAGTAGTTTTCTTACGCGATATCGGTACTAACGCGGTTGAACCGAACCAATCGAAAAAGACGAGGCACTGCTTGTGAGAGTCTGTGAGATGACAATGGGTGGAAGACAATATCAAAATGAGGATGTTAGAAGCAGCTGGATAAAAAATATTTTCAATTCGCTAACAATTGCACTTTTGATATAAACCACCTCTATAATGTAGTAGGGAGAATAACACACAATACACACAGTTAATAATAGTTTAAGTTAACATTATGTATTACCAACCGTTAATAAACTTTAATAGTACTCTATAGCTAGTGAGCTACGGTCTTAAACCCTGAACTTAATGCAGTTCGCACAATAATAAGCGGGCAGGTTATATGTACGTATATGTAAGTTTATGACTATTTCTGTAACTCTCTCACCGAGTCTTACTGACCGAGTATCATTGACTTTTCTTTCAATTAATTGAGAAGCAAAGCAATCAATATAATAAGTAATGATATAGTAACAGCAGCAATTGAAACAATTGCAATAAAATTGTCACTATATAATTTAACTTCAGCCAAGAATTCCGACAGTGAATAGCGGACCGTTTTGAACAACAATGCAGATGGTCCGGTCTACTTGCTACTACAACCAGTAAAGAGTAGCGGTTAATAGAAGTATTATGCATGTTCCTGACACCTAGCTTGGAGGGTTCAGCCCCGTTAAAACAACAGTAGTCAATTAGTTAAGTTTATGCCACAGTATAACCGTAGTTGTGCAAGTCACATTTAACTCGATTCTTAGTCAAATAGGTAAATAGGTAATTCATCTTTCTGTGTACGATATAATTATTCTACTTTTTTAATTCCCCTTTTGTAAAATTATATCAGATACCTTAACAATTAACTTTTAAAGAAATAGCAATTTCTCCTTAATGAGCAAGTACTGGGTACGTCAGCAAGCTTACATTTAGTTTGTTACTAACAACAGGATTAGTTAATGACATGCGCTTGCATATGCAGTTTGTTGCAATGTTATGTACAGTACAGAGTTACGTTGTTTTTGACTGTTTTAGATTAACTACTCAGCTGAGATGGGAGCAGCCGCTAGTGCTGCTCCTGTTCGTCCTGGTCCTCCCATCGGCTGCAGGCTCTCCTAGTGGGGGCATGAGGCAATCGGCGGAAAGTAACTTAATGGAGATTACCATAATCCCTCAGCCCCTGACTCTCACGATGCCACAGCCTCATTTATTCCCATTACTGAACCAAACTTCTAATAAGTGATAACTCGACAATTCTCAAGCATAGCGAGAGCTAAGTGGTCTGAAGATAAAGCCCCTGCCGGCAAAGGCAAAACAGAGTCGAGATGCTTCCGGCAACTCTCACGACGTTCGAAAAATTGTATCTGCCTGACCTATCAGTAGGTTCTATATCGGCAAATGTCAACTTTCCGTAAGTAAAACAATGTCAATGTACTGCATATTAACGTACATAACTTTATTTATTGAGACTGATCCCATAACAACAAAATAAAGAGAGAGGAGGACTGAGATCTTCACACAGTTACTGTACATATCAGTTACACACTAGTAGGTGCGCATAATTCCCGGCTCGCGCGGATCCACCGACTCAATCTCGGGAACTGTCCTCCATAACCAGTTCTCTCCAACTGTCCTAGTTCTCCTTTATTATCGCATCTCACTAGCAAATAATGTTTAACTAGGTTAAGTTAGTTGTTGGTCAGCATGCGCATAACTATGTGGCCTGTCATCATATGAGTCTTGTACGTAGTAAACATAAGTAACGAACTCACTCTAAATTTTAAAATTCAATAGCCAATGTGGCCGCTAGCTATTGATTATAATCACAGGAAGCAGAAGACTTGAGAATAGGCAGTAGCCTGTTAAGTTACAATCACTTAAGAGACAGAGAGAATATGGGTATGGATGGGGCAATTCCGAACTGAAAGAATTAAGTCTAGGCTAGGCGTCACTTACTCCCATTCATTAGCAGTGGGCTGATTATTTGGACTCCATTAGTCAGTTTTGCTTGCTCTGATGAATTGCTAGCATTATTTTTTTGTTCTAAACTTAGTGAGATGTGAACCCAATATGCATGTGAAAATCGAGTTATAGGATTATTAACGTTGAATTAAACGGTTATCTTGCAGATCTATCCTTCTTTGCATATTTTTATGTTAGATCAAGTTGATCCCTGTTACAGGGCGATGACGAAACCATACAGCATCTCTCCGTCAACTTCTTTGTATGTTGACTTGACTACTTCTTTGTCTTCCTATCTAACCATTTCAGGAAATACTTACATAATCAGTTATACCCTATTTGGGTATCTCATATACGCTAGCGGTATAGTCATTTAATCCTCTTTGTTTTATCCTAATATGATAATAACGGTTATATTGTTGTCGTTAATTGTTTGTTTTGACATAGCATTAACACCGTTCTATTCGCTCTGACCTTGAGTACTTCGGATTCCGATTCAGGAACCGTTCTCTCACTCCGTATTTGGAATTACAGATGGCAGTGACCGACCGATACTGGAAATCCCAATTTGGGGCATGACGCCGATAGCTAAGGAATGGGATGGTGATTAATTATTCGGCCAACAGTTAAGAATTAAGAATATGGGGTTTCTTTCCCTCGGCTACTGGTGGCAAGAGAGGAAGGGAATGGTTGTAATCATGCTCGAATTTAAGCCATCTGTTGGTTAAATATATAGCTCAATCTAACTTAAGTGCACATGTTCTGTCACCCGGACTAGCACTAGCCCTGTAGAAACGTCGACTCCAATAATGTGTAATATCCGAGAGACATAGTCATAAGAATTCTTTAGAGGGAGTTTATTAACTCAATTTGATGTTGACCAACTTATTATCAATCGTATACGTACTTAAATTGCTGTACTGCAACGATGACTGACGCGGTGAAGAGTTCCCGCAGGCAATCCGTCGGCTAAGGTCACGATAGATCACCACCGAGCAATACATAAAATATATTATATAGTGCCATAGCATATCAAATTCCGATATCGGAAACACGTTCTGATTGCTCGACAATGGTTCACATGATGCTACGCAGGAGAAATATACTATACTGATGAAAATACATGGATTATATGATTTTATCCTATGGTGTTGTCTTGTCAGGGCGTCCTGACCTGTACAATACAGGGTTTCACAGGTTTCCAGTCTGCCCAATGACGGACAAGAGTTATCCACTCGGAATTTTTCCCATATGACCAACTCGAAGCAGATTAGGGGCGACCTTGAGCAAGAACCAAGGTTCAGCGGTGGGAGGGAGCGCCGGGTTAGTCATAGCAACCAGAATCACACAATTGACAAGTTCAAGATTTGCCAGAGGGCTCGCTCGGTGTACATAATCCAGCCCAGTAAGAGAGATATGTATGACAAGTTATATATATACTAATAGTACAGCGAGAGAAAATTTAACTTGTATTGACCGTTTAGAAATAGGTTGTAGAGGGCATGCCTCTGACGGCGCTCAAAGAGTGCCAAGGTTTGCATTTAATACTGCAGTTATACGAATGATGGTAAGAGCAGAGCTCGTTGATACTGCTATCTAGCGGCTGAGACAAAGCTATCTATAGCTCTGACCGCATTCGAGATTAACTCATCTACCGAAATATTTGTCGAGAGCTATGGCCAGCATGAGCTCTGGCCTCACCCAATTTCTGGATACAGATCAAGAATGGTTACCATCATGAATTACAAACGTGAACGACTACAAAATGAGATGTAGGGACTTCCTCCAGTCACCAGAGGCATACCATATTCTAGCTAGAGCCGTGGGCTCTGCGATCCTCGAGATCGTTGCTGGCTGGTTTCGATTCAGAGAATTCGTTGGCTGTTCAGAGATAGCAGACTTTTTCGACAGGTTCCACCTACAGACGAGGCTGGAGAGTAGACCACGAATCCATCATAATCATTATATTGTTATTAGCTATATTCATGTCTCGTAACACTTCTTTATTATTTTACACTGGGAGAATTCATGTATCGATTACCATCCCACACAACAACATCTGGCACACCAGAAGCTCCTTCACCATTGCCAGTTTTATTCTTTTTTGAAATGAGAGAGAAGACTTTTTCAAATTCTTCTTCAATGAGCTGGGTTTCTGATTCAGGATTAGAAGAAACCATCGACGTTGATATTGACAATCTGCGATGTTGTTCTCGTTCTAGTTTTCGTTTCCTTCTCTGCAGAAGCTGTACGCGTTCTTTGGCATATTCTACAACGTCTAGACCTTCTTCGGAAGCAGATGATGATATAGGAATTCTGTCCGATAAACCTGTCGTTTTTGCATCCGGGGTAACTCTAGTTTTCTTCGACCCGAAGGATATTTTGAGAGAAAATGGCATTTTAGCCACAGGTGTAGACGATTCCGCCTTAGGATTGGTATTATTCAGTCCATGACCATCTTCACCATTTTGACTGTCATCCCGACTATCATCATCATGATCTCTTTTCATTTCTATATCGCCGTCATCATCCTTTTCAATATTTAACAAATCATCACGAGACACAATGTTTATGTTCGTACTACTGCTTCCTTCTCGTTTGATTATATTCTCTTCTCCCCTTTCACCTTCTATACCCATTTCATTTTCATTTTGCAGCTTACTTTCTCTCCCTGTAGTCGTTGTCATCGTCTCATATTCATTTCTATCACCATACTCACCCGTGTCAATTCCTACCAATCCCCTCAAAGCTGCCTCAGCAAGGCGGCCCTCTTCAACTAACTTCTCTCTTAGTACGCGCGGTTCATTCATATAACTACCATACTGAGGAGTGGACATAAATGTATGATCTGGGGGGAAAGGTGGCATCCAGGGCGGAATATACGGTCCTGGCTTCTTCTTTGATGGGACCAGTTGCTTGAGATCTGAAATCTGAGATTGATGGAAAAATGCAATAGCGTCTTGGTGGATTTCCTCTGGCTCTGGATCAATTCTTAATCGATTCAGAGCATCTGTGTACCGTGATTTTAACGTCAGTTCTTTCTCAAGATCCGTGATCCGGATTCCGAAATGTTCCATTATAAGCCTCAAATCTGCTAAAGACGGACACTGTCTTCTTTGAATTTGACTGATTTTGTGAAGTTTTGAGAATAAATCTTCCATATATTCCTCAGCTAATAGACTTACAAATTCGAAGGCTGTCGTATTCGTCGAAATACCCCTAGATGCAAGAATCGACGCGACGCAACGCCGGAAAATAGCCTGTAACGTGCCGTATTTGGTAGGAGTACTTTGAGGGTTCACTTCTAATAGATATTTTTCACGACGTCCCGGTCGACGAGGCCGAGTGGGAACAGTATTCTTAACATTGTTCGAATTAGGAGCATTAAGGGGTCGATTCTTAGAATTGTTTGTATTTATCCCGTCACTGGATTTAGGCATACCATTATTCATTTTCATACTGTCATCATCATCATCATCATTTTCATTTTCATCTTCATCATCGTCGTCGTCGTCCTCACCGTCTTCATCGTCATCATCATCATCATCATCATCATCATCATCACCGCCTTCGTCATCATTATCATTATTATCATCATGGTTGCTATCACTGCCGCTGCCGTTGCCACTGTCGTCACCGGCTTCCACATCATCGCCATCGCCAGCATCATCCTCGTCGCCGTTGCCGTCATCATCGGCGTCGCCATTGCCATCTCCATCCTCATCAGCATCGTCATCGTTTTCGTCAATTTCAGTACTAGTATGAATCTCTCTGGGGTCTCGTAATAAGGTCCCTTCCCCACCGTTTTCTTTTGATTTTGTATCGCTGACCGAATTTTCGTCGGGATTCTTGATAGTATCTTGGTCTTGAACCATCTGACAAAATACAAACAAAGCAACAGCAAGTTTCGTCAAGCGACATATACTTGCCAAGCTTTTCCTTCACTCTCTCTAACAAGAATAAGGGAAAGAAGATTTAAATAAATAAATAAATAGAACAAATCTCAAACCTGATATACCTTCTAAGAACTGATGTTCCGTAATAACCAGCATTAAATACGTGACGCGGCAGTTCGAATTGTGAAATTGAGGTTCACGGTGCGGCGCAATCCAGTCGATTAACCTGTTATTGATAATCAATATCGGGCACTTAAAGGAGTCGATACTTTAGACGGGATCTCTTAGGTTTGTTTTTCTGCGTTAGACCAGAGGAAGCTCTCTTGCTATCATCGAGAAATATATCTTTCTGTTCACTCCGTACAGCTCTCCCCCGGATGGGGTGTACGGAAGATATAGGTATGAGATCCATGGAATCAATGACCTAGGGCTACGCATGAAGAATCTTACTTGAAGTTACTTCTCGAGCGCATAAACTGGTTAGATCTATGACTTTGGCCGTCAGAGATTCACTTCCTAAGAATAAAGCATAGTCAACAGCCTGGACGGCTCCTAGGGATAGATAGAACGCTATAATATATCTATATCTAAATGTAAATCTTTGCCAATACTAATGTTTATGATACATGTTTAATGTCCAGCTGACTTGCCAGCATTTTCAATGGCATCTCTAGTGAAAATCTTGCCTGGATTTAAAAGTTCATGGGGATCCATGGCAAGTTTTAAAGTTCTCATTAATTGAACTGTCTCTACTCCAAGTTCCTCAACCAAATAATCCACTTTACCAGCACCTATTCCATGTTCACCAGTGCAAGTGCCTTCCAACTCTAATCCTTTATGAACAATTTTGCTTGCTACTTCATGGGCTTTGGCAAAATCTTTTTCCTCGTAGATAATACTAGCATGAAAATTGCCATCACCAACATGACCCAAACAAGAACCAAAAAGACCAGATTTGACTAAGTCTTCTTTTGTATTCAAGACTAAATCAACTAATTTCGACATTGGAACAGCGACATCTGTTGAGTAAACTTTACCATTTGGAGGACCCATAGCCATAGTACTCCATAAAGCATCCTTCCTTGCCTGCCATAATTTGTGTTGTTCATCTTTATCAGTTGCAAAATGAAATTTGGGTCCGTTGTGAGTTTTTGCAATTGTCTTCGCCTGCTGAATTTGTTCTTTTACATATGATTTAGTGCCAGAAAATTTGAACATTAACGTTGGCTTCTCCTCCCATTTACGAACTGTATATCCAGCTTGATTAATGCAATACATTTGAACATCATCCATCAATTCTATACAGTTAACAGGTACACCAGCCCTAATGATATCAATGGCAGTTTCAGTTGCTTCTTTCACGGTCGGAAATGAACAGACAGCGACACTTGTTTGTTCAGGAATTGGTTGTAATTTTACGGTTATTTCAGTAATAAGTCCTAATGTTCCTTCTGATCCACAGAATAGATGATTTAAATTATAACCCGCTGATGATTTCCTAGGACGCTTTTTTGTTTTGATAATAGTTCCATCAGCCAAAACAACAGTTAAATTAACGATGTGATCACGCATAGGACCATATCGAACGCAGTTGGTCCCTGAACATGACGTTGCAACCATACCGCCAATTCTAGCAGTTGGACCCGGATCCACTGCAAAAAACAAGTCATGTCCTTTGTCTGTTAAATACTGATTTAAATTCATCCATCCTACTGCGGGTTGAACAGTACAGTCCATGTCATTGGGTCTCACCTCAATGATTTTATCCATATGAACGAAATCAATACAAATTCCACCATATGTAGCACAGAAATTACCTTCAAGACTTGAGCCGCCAGAAAAACCAATCATTGGTAATTTATATTTATGACAAATCTTCGCGATTTGAGAAACCTCTTCAGTAGATTTTGGATAAGCAATAGCAATTGGATTTGTTTCAATATTATAAGTCGACCAATCAGAATATCCATGGGCTTTAAGATCTTCTTCATCAATTGATACTCCGTCATCACCTAAAATGCCCTTTAATTCTGGAAGAGCCAGAAGAAATTCACCTTTTCCTCCATATTTAGGTTCATTCCAGACCTTTTCAATTGATCCAGATCGTTTTTCTGTATGATAGAGCCATTTTGCCGATAGAAAAGATACAGTTCCCACAGCAAGAGATAGGGCAATAGCTGTTGTTGGGAAATTACTACCGGAGGCACCGGTATTATTATTATGATTTTCACGAGGCTCTTCAGGTTGTTGAGGTTTCGACGACGATGATGATGAAAGGGAAGGAGACCTCGAATGAATATATCGTTCACTAGTAGTTTTCACTTGGGATCTCACTATAAATCTTGGCTTGCCATAGCAAGATTTGAGAATGATTCTATTCATTATAGAACTTTTTCAGAAACTAATCGATTGCAATATTAGAGTACGATGAGTCTTCCAGATTATATTTATATAAAGATGAAAGCAATGATTGGACAGACGACCGCTTTTATATCTAACCCCCTGGATCGTCAGTCGATTTTAACTCCAGAATAAGCAGCATTGCAAATGTGGGGGTGCAAACCTAAACTCCACATTCTTAAATTTACGCATGCAATGACGAATCTGGCGGTATCCCGGACTTTCACCGGCGAAACCACCCCCCACAGGTTAAACCCAGGAGCCGAGATACGGTTTTTCCGTTCTTAAGCCATCTCATTTAAGGGATTCCAAGAAGAGTCTGTCGCTCTCAGGAGAATCAGAATACATAGCCAGGTACGGACTTATTTGGTAGCATAGGAAAACATTTTCAGCTCTTCTCCGGAACATACTTAAGTATATTCTACCTTCACTGTATAATCTAACCAGAGTATTCTGTGCTGCCAATATATGTAGTTGTGATGTATGTATCTGGCCTGAATGATAGATATTGCAATCATTTCTTGCACCCCCACTCTGTTTGTACGTTCTTCCTGTATCAACCCCCGATCACCAGAATAGCCTGATATTGATGAGGCTGACCACTGAAGATCAGAATATCGGTCTTGCTGCGGGCCTGGGACTCCTTGGATCACTCTTAGCTAGAGAAAAATACCCGTATCTCCCGGACAAGATTGTGCCTTTCCTGATACCCGTCAGGTTCTGGGGTTGTTGCGAAATATCCTTCATCTACCAGAGGCAGAGAACTAGAACCGCGGCGCATGTATCGCTAGCTGAAGTCAATTTGAATTATGACACTAGATTTAGGATTTATTTTCACTAATAGCAATGGATTATATATTAGCACTCTAACTTGTGTTCATCTAAACTTGGCCATCAAGTAGAGCTTCTACAGCACCCTGGACATTGCCTCCACTACGACGCAAAGCACGAACGTTCCTTTCGAAGTCGAAGAATCCCAACTCATTAAGTTGTCTTAATTGAGATTCGTAACGTTCTTCTGGTGGTCTATTGTCTTCAGGCTCTGGAGCAACAGGAGGGAATCCACCTCCAAACATAGAAGCTAAAAGTGCTGGATTAGCAAAAGGATTAATAGCAGCATTACCAGGGGTGGCACCGCCAGTGGCACCGTCTGTTCCAGTACTGGTATCACCAGCAGCAGCAGCAGCAGAATTAGCATGTCGCTGAGGATCCAATAAAGCAGCAAATGGATTAGAGGATAAATCAGGTAATTGGCCACCAGGAAACAAAGCAGCAAAAGGATTAGCTGCAGCCGCTGCCGGAACATCGCCAGTATTTGAAATTTGTTGTGAATTATTATTATTTTGATCAGTTGTTGTACCCGGAGCAGGGAATGCATTGGCACCACCAGCGGCACCTCCTCTTAAGCCGCCCATCATTTGCTCCATTTGTAACATTTGACGAATATATTGCGGATTCGAGATCATATTACGGAAATCAGGACTTTGTAACATCTGACGAAATTGAGGACCCATTTGTCTTAAAGATGGATTAGAATTAATCATCATATCAACCAAAGCGGGATTTTGTAAAACTTGTTGCATATTTTCAGCAAATTCAGGAGTTTCCATCATACGAAGAAGATCCTCACTATTTGGAGTAGGGCCCATACCACCATCAGGTCCAAACATACTAGCACTAGGTAATTGGGCTAAACCAGCATATCTCGCACCAGTTAAATCGGCCAAGACATTACCAGTACCTTGCCCTGCAGCAATATTCCCAGGAACTTGAGAAGCAGTAGAAGAAGGTGGACGACTGGTTGTAGTTGTATCTGAACTAGTGGAAGACGAAGTACCAGAACCACTTCCAGGAGGGGCAGCACCCTTCACAAGATGGATTGTCTGACCTGATTTAATCTTATAAAACCCTACGGTTTCATTATCCTTTAATACTCGACCAGCAAAAATGAGTCGTTGTCTAGCAGAAGGAATATCCGATTGATCAGCCAATAAGTTTTTAACTTCTTCAATTCTCGTTGATGTAGATACTGATAGGTTATATTTCTTATCTGATGATGACTTAATAACGATATCCACCGTTTCTGAAGAAGAAGAAGATTCCTGTTCTGACATGATGATAAGGAATATGCACTTTAAATGTTTTTTGATGTCTAACCAAGATTACTTTTTTCTCTTTCTTTGAAAACAAGATCTGAAATCTATAAACTATAATAGCTACAGACCTTCCTCTTCACAATGACTTTAAGGTATATATATTTAAAGATGGGTGTAGGACTAATAAGACTTATGTTATATATTAAACAGTTCCCTTGGTTTTCACTCTAATTTTCAGATCTCTGATTCCAGTAAAAATATGATCCACCTAAATTAGGATATACAAATTTTTTCTTAAACTATTATTGTACCTTCTTGATTATTTGAAATATATAGAAAAATACCTATAAGTCCAACTAGTGTGTAAGTAGTAGTATGATGAATATGATGAAGTGATGATATGCCGTCTGTCGCCTCTTCGGTCGCAATCTTCGTAAGCTGATGGAGGTTCATGGAACGTTCCACGATAGCCTTAAAGCGGGTGTAACCACCTTTTTCAAACGCCGGGTAATAATGTGCGGCGTTATTGCTGCCGGCGATAACAAGAGAGACAGTTGCGCGGCGTGGGCGGCTCAAAATCCAGATTTGAGGCACCCTCGGCCGAGGCCAGGAATCCTCGAGCAAAGCGAGAGCTAGGGGTCTGGGGCTACGCCCCAGCCGCCGGAGGCAGAGATCATTATAGTTGAAGCCTCTGCTCTATTGACATTCGAGTTGCGGTCGGAGAATTGACCGAGATATAGGTTCATCTCATTTCTCTATTCACCTTCTACTTTGTAATAATCTGACGATTGTCGAAATTGTCGTCGAGCGGGTTGTGGTTGTTGGCGAACAGTAGATGGAGTAGATACAACCTCATCATACGCAGGTAAATTGCCTGGGGTGATAATAGCTTCATTGTAATTAATCGGTGCTTCATCATAATTAAGTGATCCTACGGAGCTTTTGGCAGGGCGTGGAGGTTGTTGAGGTGGTATATCTAGATCTGGCGGATCTATACCAGATCGAATTATAATATCACTAAGAAGGGAAACATGATATAAATCGATACCTGCAACACAATAAAATCCAAAATTTACCTCAAGACTGTAACTTCTTGAGATATTACAGGTAGTAAATGACGGACAAACATAATCAGGTAATTCAACTCCATTCAATACCTCAGAAGGAACTCGTAATTCCCATACAGTGGATCCATTACGCTGGGCCGGTTTTGCAGCATGAAGATTTAGAGGGATTGAAAGATTATTCTTATCACAAATTTGAAGCTTGAGAGGTATTTGAGTGTCATATTCCCGAGCTCTAGCTGCTGTACGGGCGTATAAAACTACCCCTATGGACCCAATATATACTTTTTCAAGGCGAGTAATTGAACCAGGTGCAGAAGCAAATATAACATACAATTGCACAGGAAGAGCCCTCAAAGGCACAAAAGTACCGGCACTAGGAAATCTCATTTCAAAAGTGAAAGTTACATTTCTACTAGGAGGTACTCTTTTCTGATTATTAACAAATTTTGAAAATAATCCTCCATTACCACTGCTACCACTGCTACCACTATTACCACTATCACCATTGCTGGCCCATGTGTCAACTGTAAGTTGACGTCTAACAAAAGCCATCTTACCTGACTCATATAATTTCGGGGGATCCATTGGTAATAAAATAAACGGTTGACATTGACGAGTGTTCATTGCTAAAAGCGAAGCTCGATTAACAGTTACTTTAACAAAATATTTTACCGAAGCAGTATTTCCTAATCCTGACAATGAAGGAGGTAATATTCCTTCAAAATGTTTGTGAGGAGCCCTAACAAGATCTACCTCAGTTTGAGAAACTAACAAATTATTTCCTGGAGTATGTAAAGAAGCAGCAATGTGATCCCCGGTCTTTCCATTAGGAGGTCCGTCAATATTACTTCCGTATCCATTCTGTCTATTGTAACTAGCACCCCAACTACTACCAGCTGCTTCTCTCGCACATTCAGTGTTTACAGGAATTCTGAACGAAAAACCATAATCATACAATCCAGCTGGTAAAGTGAACTGGCTGGCTGAAGTAGATTCACGAACACCAGGAGGCGGAAAAACAGTTTGTGAGCGGTATAACACTTTATGAATTTCAGTTGATACGTCCTTTGATTCATTATTACGACTACCTCTTCTTCGTCTATCACCCTGTTTACTGGGATTAGGTACAAAGGTCTTAGAAACTCCTTCCAATTTGACTACAATTGACTTAATAGATGTTTCTGATTTCAACACCAGAATCACTTTTCCTTGGATTGTATCCAGATTTGTAAATGCATTTCCTCCAGTCGGTGAATCAACTGAAATGTTAGATACATGCGTAATATTATCTCTTCCCAGATCCCCAGCTCCTGAGAGTTGAAACAATTATCGAGCAGGCGAGTGCCAGAGGTCTGAGGCTTCGAGGTAGACTTTCCTTCTCCTCGTCCTTTCTGCATCTCTCCAACCCCTACTCTTCATTTGCCTTTGGGACTGGCTGTCGAACGAATCTAATTCTCGACCGTATAGAAAACTGACGGTCCTTCGTTAATCACATACTTTTAACCTTGGCCGAACAAGATGAAAATGACATTTTTACCCAAATATTTCGAACTGTACTCTCAAAAAGAATCCAAAGCTTAAGTTCAGAGTTCTTATACTAAAAAAGATATATGAAAAAGGCCTACGAAAAATAAGTCTTAGGCGTTAAAAGTTCGCTTGTTCTTAACTAGAGCGCATCGAAGCGATATGTAATGGCCCGAACCTCCCCCGCATATGCATGCAAGAATAAGGATCGACATTCGTTTAAGGTACATCACAAACGTTAATAATAGCATATAAAGGTTTGTGGATATAGACGCCATTGTTTAATATCAAATGCCATTTTGAATAATTACGAACGTAAATTATCTATCTAAGCTATTGGGACAGCGGAATTAATTCAGTTGATTTATAAATTCAGTCCTTGTTGTTGATTAACTCTGGGATAACATGTGGGCATACTAATCATCCAATTAAACTTTTGATAACATAACGTGACTAGCTTATAATGCTTAGGTCATGTGATCGGTGCTTCGGACGCGATATCGATCGGTCTCCAATTAACCTCAGTGGTGGTGCACAGCAGTGCCTTCTAATTCTTTACTGTTGAGGCGTTAATACAAGAATGATGGTGAAATGATTTATATCCACGGGGTTACGAAGTTAAAGTTTTGTTTATCATTGATTAACAATCCAGGGTGTTCAACGATATGTCAATGACAAATAATTATGCAGCTGCTATGCCGTTACTTACTAAGGATGTGCTTTTCCGCGGACTTCAAAAGTAAGGCAAGAACTAGACAAAAATTCGGAAGAAATTGCAATTTTGCCGTCTGTACAGAAAAATCAGTAGATTAGGAAATAAATAAACGTCGGTATTATTTGTATCCGTACCGATCGAAACCAAGGAGTCCAGACTCTCAATGGGAATGACACATAGGAGGTAGGAAGATTAACATATTCGGGTGACTTTGACGGCTGATTGTTATCGGAGTTAAGATTAATAGACTCAGCTAGTAGACATCGATTAAGAGTCTCGATGGGTAAACACGAGGAGCGGAGACAATGCAGCTCACGTTCATTCTGTGGCAACTGGTGGCTGACTGAGTTCCAGGCCCTCAGCCGTTTCGCTACTTGGGTATTGCGAGTTTCCTTGAGGTATAGTTAGACTCCGACTTTGCTCTTTTGAGCGTAGTTGGAGTGCAGTTCTTCGACACAGTTGACGACTGCAATCAAAGAAAGCTCCAAGAGCTTCCATTCCCGAGCATGGCGAGAGTTGAAGGGGGGTGGGGCGGCGCTATTCTCCAGCCGTCAGTGGCCAATACCACAGCACATGTTACACAATTTTATTACTGTACACAGTTTCTCCTCTTATAAGAAGTTAGAACAAATTTACAGAGGTTTGGAGGAGTTGGCTAAACACAGTTATTCTTGGAAGAAGAATCCTTTTCACCACTTCATATAAAGGAGTACACACCGGTTGTTAATGTCTCATAAGTTACATGTTCATGCAGGTATGAAAAGCAGGGTCCAAGATTGAATCAACCCTAAACATTAAGAACACGGACTTAAGGTTTTGATTAAATTGAAGCGTGGTAACCTAACAATCTTGCGGTCCGTCTCAAACAAGGTATCAGGCCCTTGCGGCTTATCCAAGCAGCACGATTTTATCGTAGCTGCCGCCAGTCGCCGTCGGTAGACGTTCCTCTCTTTTTGCTTGAAATTAATATCTTGAACCCATTAGTCGGTGAACCCAGTCTATACGATCTAGATTCAAACGAAACGACCCAGGAGGAGGCGGTGGGTGATAAATAATCAGCTTTCTTCGGAGAACAAAACCGTTTGTTATATTTCAATGAATGCTTAAGCCGAGAGAGATAGTGGTCTGCAATTACCAGTGTTCAGCTTAAAGAGGAAAGATTAGGATGCAAAGCGTGCTATCCTTATCTTCGGTGACTAAGGAGGAGATCGTAGAACAACAAAGACAAAACTTGTGAACTCTTTAGTTCTAGCTTCTCAATTAACTAACAGTATAGAACACTAAAGTACACCTTCCTTAAAGAAATAATGCTTGACAAAGGTTTATGAACTTATGACCAGCGGAATTCCCGCCTTTCAAATTGATTTCTTAACCAATAAAAAAATAATTTGTCTGTCCGACCTAACTGGATTAGTTTTTTACGACCGTCACACCAGGTAGATCTGCCCATGTATTTTAACCTGCAGATAAACAGGGATAACTTAATGTTGATCGACTGACTGTCATAGTGTAACGTTAACGTTATTGCATAAGGTTAAATTAGACTATGTTTCTGCATACAGATGGCGTTCAATCATAAACTACTGAGTGTACACATCAAACAGACAAGACAACTCCGCGGTGTCTGCTATAACCATGTATCGCAGTAGTCGAGACATCATGCGTCCTTGTCTGAAAAAAGAGTCCACGCTTTTATTCCCGAATATTTTGCCTCTGGCAACTGTGCTTTGCTCCAGACAGGTCAGTGAATAGTTGTCAGAGATACGGTTAGAGCTAACTATAGTTGGAAAGAAAATCCACAAGAACAAGATGATAGAATTGCAGATGTGACTCTGGATAGAGGTTAGTTTGTTCTCCCTCCATTATCATTATCAGACACAATCAGCGCCATCACTCACGGCAACCACAACAATCGCCCAGCGCTGCAAATGCCAAGAATGCGTCTACGACGCGTCTGATTCAAATACGAATAAGTTTGCTAATTGCAGTTAGTGGTATACCGTTTCACACAGTGAAGATTCTCCTCTCAAAAGCCAGGTTGATGACAAAGGCATTAGCGGATGGATGTTACAGGAACCACCTCCACCCTTGATTAGGTTACTTTCTTTCTCCGCCTTTTTTTCGGTTTTCACTGAAATTTTACAATGCAGAATGTCGGATAACAAACAAAATAGTAATCACTTAAAGAAAATTTCTAATCATTTCAATTCCGACTGCCGACATCATCAGATTTGTCTACTGTATGTTGCTTCTCCTTATCTTCAACTTGTCGATCCCGCGGTTTAACCTTCACCGCGGACTCCTTTGCGGCTCCTGTAAATCATCAGCGGGGTGCACGGCTGAAAAACTTTGAATAAATTAAGGTTAACGTTATGCGCAATAACGGCCCAAAAGTCCGTTTCAGCATGTCGATCATTAGGCATAACGACGATCATTTAGTTCTTCGGGGAAAAATTAGAAGTTTCTTTTGTTCTTTCAAACTTGATTAATTGTGGTTTAACTCATTATCGAATCATGTCGGATATGTATTATGATTTATTATCCAATAATGGTTAGTAGCTCCCTTTTACTACCGTACCGTTCCTACTACCTTCTAGGGACTCTGCCTTAAGTTATATCCATTATAGTTTTTCAATATAAATAACAAGGTCTTTGTCTGTTATGGGAGGAACATATGTAACAACAACAACTAAGAAATCAAAGTTGAAAGTTATAATCATCAATCAATCAATTGAATTAGTTAGCGAATTATTATATCTACTCCTCAATCAACATGCCTTCTCTTCCTTCAACTTATAAAGCTATCGTGGTAGCTGAGCCAAATGCTCCTTTTACTATTGAAGAAAGACCTATTCCTAATCCTGGTCCCGGTCAAGCTTTAGTTAAAGTACTTGCTTGTGGTGTTTGTCATTCCGATTTTGTGACTAAACTAGGTCAATTCCCAGGTATCCCATATCCTAAAGTTCCTGGTCATGAACTTGTTGGAGATATTGCTGCCTTAGGTGCAAATGTAGCTGGTGACTGGAAAGTCGGCGATCGTGTTGGCGCTGGTTGGGTCGGAAGCTTTTGCGGTCATTGCAATCAATGTTTACATGAAGAGCATCCTCTCTGTGAAAATGGTACCGTTACTGGTGTTCATCATGATGGTGGATATGCTGAGTATGCTTTAGTTGATCAGTCAGCAATTGTTTCAATTCCAAAAGATTTGGATCCTGCTGAAGCTGCTCCTCTTTTATGTGCAGGATTAACAGTTTTCAACGGTTTAAAGCAAGTCAGAGGGTCTTATAAGGGTGAGCTTGTTGCTGTTGAAGGTATTGGTGGTCTTGGCCATCTTGCAATTCAATTTGCTAAGAAATTGGGTTATAAAGTTGCTGCTCTTTCAACCAGTGATGCAAAGAAAGAACTCGCAATTAAGCTTGGTGCTGATTATTACCTCACACCCGGAGAAAAGAAACAATCTGAACAATTGAAAGAACTTGGAGGTGCTAGAATCTTTGTTTCAACTACGAATGGGTCTGAATCTTCGTTCGCTCATATCGACGCTTTGATGCCAGGTGGAACTTTCTTAGTAATTTCTCCTTTGAATGGTCCTGGACAATTCGATGCAGTCACTATGCTCATCAAGAAAAAGACAATCCAAGGAGTCAATACTGGTGATGCCAAGGAAGCAACTGAGACGATTGCATTTGCAAGAGAGAATGGTGTTCATACTATGATTCAAAAATATAATGGATTAGATCTTGATAGTGTTAATGAAGCTTGGGATGCTATGTCTAGTGGAAAGGTTCGGTTCCGAAGTGTATTGGTCTTCAATTAAATGTGATAAGTAGTAAACTTTAATTAATAATGGAATGGGCTATATAAATAATAAAATTAAATAAGCAAATAAGCAAATATATTTGAATTATAATAATATGATAGTGTCGTATACCATAGAACCGTTTGTGCATAAGTATGGCTGTCACGGGCCCGCCAGGTGGAAGACCAGATTCCCACTTGGTTTAAGGAGCCGCCGAGATATTCGCTGGCACGGATATCTTCCGAGAATAACGGAGAGGAAGGGGTCTTGAGTCGATTACTTAGGATTGGCGATTGATAGATAGGAAAATAAGTTCAATTTAATTCAACTACCTTTGACAGAGAAAAGACTCAAAAATTGAAAATTGATTGATTGATTATCATTTATCGTCTATTTAAGTAAAATACGCCAGCGACATCTAAAAAAAAATACATGAATATTCTTGTCTGGTTCTAATAATCCACCTATACTTATTTCCTACTGTCTCAAGAGACTATCACATCACAGTTGAAATACCTGAAGCTTCTCAAAATTGGGCCGCGAACACCGCATAGTTTGCGCCTTGTAATTTTTTTTTTTATCTTCAAAGTCTATTATATTATAACATACATATATAAATCCTCATATAATACCCTATAATACAACAGCTTGCCCTCGAAGGGAAAATATTATTTCTAATATGAAAACCCTTCTAATTAAAATCGCGGTTTTTTTTTCGCGGCCTGTTTTTCCCAATTTAACATCTTAAGTATGAATGAATCTCAATCTATTGCTAACAACGTGCAGACTCGGTGTAATGGTAATACTTGGGTTAGGGTTGGTCCTGTGGCGCAATGGTAGCGTTTTACTTTCCGGTTAATATACTAGACTAGTAATGGTTGGGGGTTCGAGTCCCCTCAGGATCTCCATTTTTTATTGTTCTTGGCAAATCGTGAAGCTGAAATAGACGTTAATCCAAAGTCGTGAGTGACAAGTTTTCCCTGAGAAAACTTAGATAATGATTTAGTCTATAATATTAATTCTATTTTTTGTTGTATGCATCTATTCACTAATTAAATATACATGAGACAAAGTAACTAACTCTGTTCCGTAGGGAACATATGTCTATCAAAGCCTAGCCAGCCGTTTTTCTTTAAACTTATAGCTAGATTAAGAATAATCTTCGTCTGAGGACTCGAGATATTGAGCATAGTCATCCACAGAAGCGAATACAGGAAGGTCTTTAAGTTTACGTCTTTTGGACTTTTTATCTTCACTATCTTGTCGATTTCGCTTATTCTTTGAGGCTAATTTCACATCTGCTTTTTCTTCTTCATCTTCAACTTCAACTTCCTCTTCTTCCTCTTCTTCAACTTCCTCTTCACTGTCTAGCATGCCTTCGATATCATCAAAATCATCAAGTGTAAGAAGTTCAGGCTCTGAAGGAGCATCACTAGCTTCTCCTTCTTCATTATCATTCTGATCGCTAACATCCACATTCTCATCATCCAGATCTATTTCCTCTTCCTCATCAGACATAGAGAAATCACCCGCAGAAAGGTCTTCATCACTAAACCCAGACAAATCATCAGCTTCGTCACTTCCTTCTATATCCGGGCGACTATTAACCAACGCATTCCAAACTTCATCTTCATTATCACTCAAATCATCTTTACCAATAGCTTTGGCGATAAGTTTACCACTCGCAACTTTTTCTCGACGATTAGTAAAATATTGATGGAAAAATCTTTCACTGGCATCAACATTTTCCACCCTAATATTCTTCCAGTCAGAAGAATTGACTGCTGCAGCAGATTTGTCTGAACCAACACCGAAAAGAAACTCATGAGGGTCTGCACCTCCGGCAAGCGGTTGCATAATACTTCCACCCTTGGTAGTTATTTTTTGACGAGGGTTCTTGTAAACAAATCTATCCAGGAAATGACTAAAAGAATGCAAATCAAGATCAGGCTTAGCCAATGAAGGATCATTATTTAATAAACCCAAGGCATATACAACCACTGTGGGATGGAAATGATTCGCCAAGGGCAGAATCTCCCATAGTTTTGAATTCTCACTGTTTGAATATAGAGGATCTCTTGCACGGCCATCATAGATCTGACTCGCAGGGGCATCCCCAGCAGAAGTAGCAACAACGACAACTGTATCATTCTTCGATTCGTCCAACGAAGTATCACCATTCTCAACATTGCCCCCATCTATCTCTTTAACATTCAAAATATCTCGAATGTTTCGAAGTTTTGCCAATTCGTTGACCATAAAAATGACTGCAGCTACCACACCAATACTAAGCCAATGATCTGTCATCTGAATTAATCTTTTGGCAAATGCTTTGACACGGTTGGCATTATCATCTTCTCTTAGTGATTTAAATAATAAATTTAAGTAAAGTCTTAATTTGGAAGAGCTAGCCAATCGAGGATCTAACAAACTTTCATATAATGTACGATAATATCTATCAGACAAGTGCTTCTCGGATTTGGAAATCTGGAAAATCAGCATTAATGCCTGGATTGAGGTGTTGAAGTTAGCTGAATGAGTAACCCGATAAAGAGTATTGAGGTGAGTATCGAATAAATTCTTATCCAAGGCAGAAAACGGGTAGGCACGGTTTAATCCTGTTAAGACAGCTGAGATCATTTTATTAGTATTTTCTTCTTTGACTGCTTCTGAGGACTTAATTTCTTGTCGAATCCCACCATGTTTACCTTTATTACCCTTATCTTTCCATCGAGGCTTTTTCACTTTCTTTGGTATCTCTTTATTATCCTCATCATTGGTTGAGCTCTTCCTATTTCTCTTCCCGTTCTCTGTATCTTCTTCAGATAAAAGTCTTTCAAAGAGAGACAAATATATTCGAATCAAACTATTGGCCACATCTGTATCTCTATGAGCAAGCATAGTTTGATTCAATGTTATGACCGAATAGTATCTGGCGTGATAATCCGCGCCACTTCGGAAAATAAGTTCGGAGATAGCCTCAACAACAATTGATTTCATGGCTGGATGAGCTTGTTCTAGTTGAAGTAGGAGATATGAAACTCGCGAAGCCACTTTACGATCTGTATCACCGAGTTTATTGACGCCAAGACGTAAAAGGTTGACCTCCTGTTCCGGCTTAGATTTCAAAAGTTCAACAATATGTAGAACTGTATTAGAACGAATGAATACTACAGGATCATGACTTAGAGACTTAATAGGTTAGAAAGAAAAAATACATTAAAGATACCTCGAGCCAGTAGGATGAAGCGCTGGTCCCTTCGACCTAGTTCCGACTGAGAGGCTGAAACCAGAGCTTAAGCTCCTACTTATCACATCAATCTGCTAAACTCTGCTGAACGAGCCGCTTGATTTTATAACTTACTTCAAGAACCTGGAGTAGAGAAAAGAAATATTGCTTCAACCAATCCTCAAATGCCCACAAAATCAACCAAGAAATAGGCGTGGTAGTAGAAAGAGGCCGATTCTTGAACCATTTCAGCTTACGATCAGGGAGTACGCCTCCCACAAAAATATCTTTAAGAGCAGCTACGGCCTGGAGAGCACTTCCACGTGATTTTTTTTGACAGAGACCAAGAATAGAATCAAAATATTTGATAGAATGAATTGGAGATTCTTGTATTAAAAGAGTGAGAGCACTGATTTTATCGGACAACGTACCAGCTGTCAATAACTGGGACAAAAACTGTTTCTGAGACGTCGATTTGATATTATCATGGATATAGATGTCATTTTCCTTCTGGAGAAGAAGTTTGGCTCCTTTAAAAAGTTGCTGAACCTGATATTCAGAGAGACTGTTAGAAGGTACCTCCGGGACTTCGAGATCTGAAGGAGAAAACCAATCAGTACGAGGTTCTAATACGAGTTCGCCAGGATGTATAAGTTTGGATGGGTCAATCACAGTTCTGTGGATTTCTGTTACCTGTTTCTCTTTGCTTTCAACATCTTTTTCTTTTCTTCTTTCATTCTTCTCTTTCCGCTTAGTTTCCTTCTCTTTTCTTTCATTTATCTCTCTAATCTTTTCGTTTTCCTCTTCAGCCTCAATATCCTCTATACTTTGTGATTCAAATCCAAGATCTGCCATGACTTGAGATAATTCAGTTTTCAATTTGGAATCCACTGGTTTGACAATACCATCATCTATCTCAAGTTCTGAGTCACTGCCTGAATCGTTCAAACCACGAATCAAATCTAGATCATCTTTTGAACCACCTAATGCCTCGACTTCTTGGAGAAGAATCATGTCCTCCTCACCAGCATTGGCTGAAACAAAACCATTTGATTCCTTTCCGGTTTCAAATTTCGATCCCTTCCCTGATGAGATTCGTCGACCTTTCCTTTCATCTTTTGCTGTTTCTGATGTCGATATCTTCTTATCATTAATTACCTTGGATGCCTTCTTAGTTCTCTTGTCACCATTGACAGAAGAAATTATTTTCACTTTAGAAGCAAGATTATCAAACAAAATTGAAGGTGCATCATTTTCAGCTGATGAACCATTCTGTTTTAAAGCCATTTTCAAGATAGTACAAATACTTCTCTAGGTTTGGCTTATAGTTGGTAGGTTGGTTGGTTAGTTGAGATCGAATATTTCTCTCTATAAATTCTTAACGCTCGAAATATATTTTTTTCAGGGCCTACAGGGTTTATTTCCAAATTAGTCTATTTTTTCAGCCGCGCATGAGGTGCTTGTTTGTGCATGCAAGTCAGGGGAAACCCGCATGATCGTGCTGCCTCCGGTGGTTGGGGCAGTCCTCCTAGCTCTCGCTTCGCCCGAGGTTCTGTTAGTTAGGGGATATGCTCGAGCCGAGCGACTCCGGGGCGAGCTCTTTTAACCGAACTTTAGCTGTTCATGGACACGAGATGGAACACATGAAGAGGTTTATATCGATCCCAAGAACATTAACGTTGGGTTTAGCTTCTCTCTGAAACCCGGTGGTTGGTACAGATAGCCATACTAAGTGTCATTTCAAAGACGTAACTCAAGAAATATCAGACTCATTTTTGTTTACTAAAAGGAAACTAATGTGAGAGTTTAGCAGTTTGTTTGAGAATCCAAGTTTCTCCTCAGTGACCAGAAGAAAACTGGGAATATCAACACTCCACTAAAGTACAATTGCATTATTACTATTATACAAGATAGATACATACATACACACACCATGCATTATTTTAATTTCAGTTCCCACGCCTGCTGAAATCATCTCCTCCAGTATCACTAAGAAGAGCTTGAGCAATGCCATCCAAAAGATCATCGATCTCTTCTAACTTGACACCACATGAAAGAGATACCAACCTCCTATAGTCATTCATTTTTTCACCAACTCCGGCGTTGGCACACAGTTCCACAATCTCATCTACAAGCTTCTTACGTTCTGTTTGGAGGTCAATTAATACCGATGCTAAAGAAATAACCTGGCCCACAGTCTTAGAATTACCATCAGAAATACCAGAAGAGTCTCCTCTTCCTACTCCTATAGTACCATTTATGCCAGAAGAATAATTGGAATTATTATTATTATTACCATTATTTTCCTCATTTTTTTCAGCGATCTGTTGCTGTAATTGAGTACTGGCACGATCTTCTTCAACTTGAACCAGCATGGCCAGGTCACGGGCTTGGGTACGTTCAACCAATTTACGAAGTTGTAGTGCACATGAATTCACCAACTGATTAGCTTGCTGAAGTCTGGTATTAATCGATTGTTCATCTCCCAGCTGTTCTTCTTGTTCCGCAATAGCCCTTTCGGTGTTGGCAATATCTCTTTTCATTGATTCAAGAAGATCTCGAACTTGCTCAACATCGGCATCCTTTTCTCGGAGCCCTGCATCATACGCAACTGCTAATTCCTCAAGAGATTCAATCATTGCCGGTGCAATTCGTTGAGTTGCCTTAATAGCTACTTCGGAATCGTGAGCATTTCCGAATGGTGGATATGCAGGATGATTAGGACCATTGATATTGATAATACCATTCGCCATTGGCGTCGCCGCAGCCAATCGTCCAGCCGTAACATCATCATCACCTTCACCATCTATGTCATCTGCGTTAGTCGTGCCATTGATACCACCACCGGTACCACCACCGGTACCACCACCACCGACATTGATCGTTGCATCATTACCAAGTTGCGTGTATCTTCCTCTACCAGGAGTTGACATTAATAAATAACTACCATTAGCACCACCAGCACCATTTGTATTTCGAGAAGAATATCCATTGATCGGCGAAGAACTTGACTTAGCATGTGCCAGGCTATCCATCTGCTGAAGTAATTGTTGTTTTTGCGCTTCATATTCTGATATGTATTCTTGAGCAGTCCGACCATTATTATTAACAATCTCTGCCATTGCACTATAACCAAGTAGAACCTTAACGCACTTCCTGGCCCCATTCCTGGCAGCAATATGTAAAGCCGTATCACCATTATCGTCTTGTCGATTAACAAATTCGGCCACTACAGACATATTTTGAGTTTCGGAAATCTTGGCTAAAATAATTTCTGTATAATACCTAGTGGAAGACAATTTGGACCTTGAAGATGTTGTCGAGGCAATATGATGTAGAACAGTCTGTTTATGACTATCAACATAAAAAATGGTATGGCGTAGTAAATCTACCACTTTAGGGAAAGTTCGACGGTCGTAATTGTTCGTAAACATTATAGCACGAATTAATGGTGTTTCTCCTGCCAAATTCATGGCATTGACATCAGCACCAGCGTTCAACAAAACTTCAATAATCTTCAAATCTCCCATTGCACAGGCCCAATGGAAAGCAGTATGCCCTTCATCATCGATCATCTGGTTAATTTTAAATTCTGACGGTGGATGAATAAGGAATTCCGGGATGTTGTTACCATCATCACCAGCCATGAAATAATCTAATAATTTGTTACTATACATTGCAGTTAACATTTCACTATCGACGATACCTCTGACCATGCCATTGTTAATCCCCGAATTTCTGTCAATAGAAGTATATTCTGAATTACTATCATTACGGTTGTGTCGCAGTTGTTGTTGGTGTCGCGATAATTGCTGTTGTTGATGCTGTTGATGCTGCTGCTGTTGATGCTGTTGATGTAATTGTTGTTCATGCTGTTGATATGAGTGCTGGATATTTTGACTATGCTGATATTGCTCCTGTTGTTGCAATTGTTGATGCTGATTGTAATGCTGTTGAGTTTCATTATTATATGGATGATTCTCAACATGACCATTCGCATAATAGTTGTTATTATTGTTGTAATTATTATTAGGTGTTGTTACTATCCTTCTCTTCGAAGATAAAGTTGTAATAGCATTTCTTGTCGAAGACTGCTGTTGTTCTTGCTGTTGACCATTTGTAAGCGCAGCATCGATATCAGATTCAGACATGAAATCACTGGGCGAAGAAGATCGTGATGATACTGATGCTGAATCAGGTGAAAAACTACCTCGAGTGTCATCATAATCGCCAACACTAGGAATATCTCCACCACCACTATGACTCCCAACCGGTGTCGCTACCGTACTTCCTGCACTCTGTCGAGGAGTACTATGTATAGATCCAGGCAATGCACCATATCGATACTTTCGAGGAGCCGGAGCAATAGCAACAGGTTTCCTGCCCCGGCGCTTCTTTGGAGGTGGGAGTGTTGTTGCTGCAGAAAGAACCCTACGAGCTCGTTTCGTATTACTCTTATTGCCGCCACTGGCTATTCGGTGCACATTACCATTCATATCTGCACCATCTCTTTCATCATCACCACTGTGATTGCCATCGGCATCAAAATCATCATCAAGATCACCAGCAGCTGCACCAGTGCCACGCCTCCGTGTTACCATGCCGCCCGATACTGATGAAGTTGCTGCTGCCTTCGATGCTGCCGATGCAGCGGCAGTTGGAGTAGATCGTGTTCTCCAAGTATGCCTGGGAGCTGCCGGTGTTTCACTAGTGGTAGCAGGAGAATATGAAAATATCGGCTCAAGAATATCAGTTACTTTATACTGTGAGGCAATTGCTCTTGCCCTTTCCAGAGGAACCCATGTTCCCTGGTATTTACCATATCCTCCTTGAACCTTTTCATGAACACCTCTCTGTACCTCCCGTTCTAAGATCCTCGTTCTTTGAGGTTTATCAAAATTGGCCACTTTCAAAATATGAGTGGCATTAACCCATCCATCCGACTGTCTTCTCATAACGGCTACATTTTTAGTAGGAAGCTCATAAACAGGGACCTAAAAAGAGAAGAGTTAGCTCAGATATTCGTAAACTTGGCAACCGTGCCGTAGCTCTCGTTTCGCTTGATTATGGAACTTACTCCAGAGTAGGTTGCCTGATAGACCTGAATTTCTTTAGCCATATCTTCAACGACTTCGTTTGATATTTTGAGTTGTAATAATATGAATGAAAATTACAACAAGGGTAGCAGCAGTAGTTCAGGATTATAGGAATAATGGCATAGAATAAAAAAACTTTTAAGAGACCACGATATGGATAGAGTTCAAATGGAACTCACTGATTTACGATAGGTTCTGTCTTCCTCGCCGCTTTTCTTCACTTAGATTTGGGCGATCGTAGGTATATCTCTATATTAATTAACAAAATTCTTTTCCTTTTGAAACGCGTATATACAGACACTCAATCTGTTATAAAGTATTCAACCAACTCTTATGACAATCTCTTTAATTTAGAATAGTTTCGTCTTCCTATCCTATCCCAAACGTGCACACCAAAATTAACAACCAAAACCTATAATAAATTAATTAATTAATATCACAAAGGATAAAATGATTAAAATACTGTAACTCAGTAAAGTAGATTGACAAATGCCGATGCTGTTGCCGCTACTGCTGATCAGTAAATTGGTTGTTCAAACTGACAGGGTTCTTTATTATAGATTAATTTTTTTTGGTTGATATTAAGCCGAACCACAATAATATAGATAGACCAACCTACAGAGAGAACCGAAATGAATTATATTGAGTGTGAGAGAAAGAGAGAAGCATATAAAAACGCGCTTAATGTACTTGTACGCTTAACTTGAATGAGCTTAATTAATAAGAAAAATATATAATTAACTGGTGGACAATACATACCCACACACCAACCAACCGCGGGCGCGTCATAGATTTCATCTGCAACGAATTATTATGTAAAAATAGTGTGTGTGAGTCTGTCTATGTGTGTGTGAGTGTGTGAGTTAGTGCTAATAACGCGGTGCGGGCGTGATGAATGAGCCGGGTAATGACAGGAGGCGCGAGCGCGCGGGCGCGCTCTGGGCGCGTCAACGCGCGTAAGAGGTTGGGCTAGCTCTATAACCACTATCTGTACCTTCTCCAATTATACTAGAGAGGCTGGTCGAGATTTTAGTAAATTAAGTTAGAATTGTCCTTTAATAGGCATAGAGAGGCAAACCACCAGACTACTGATACGATCCTCTTGTACTCCTCTGTGTGTTAATTACCACACTAGCAACATTTAGGACTAGTGCAGCCGCCGCCTACTACATGTATATTTTGCAGCTTAAATTGACCGACCGATCACATCGAATTAAGTGCATATACACTAGTGCTTATGTGCGGATGTGCGGCATCGTTGTTTTTTCTACCTACGCCGGGCCACACTCTGCCTCCGGCGGCTGGAGCGTAGCCCCAGACCCCTAGCTCTCGCTACGCTCGAGATTATCGCCTTTCCGCGGTGAATCTGGGTAGGTATGATGTCTGGGCGGCTGCTGGGACACTGCCCCAGGCCCGTTACTCTCACTACACTCGAGAATCTCGCTTCAATTACCGAGGGCCTGGCTACTCGAGACAGCTTGGAAAAACGACCTATAAGCTTATTCTTAACAATTGCATGGTTAAACTTACGACTTCACGGGTTTCAGGATTCTCGAGCTAGCGTCTGGGGCTATGCCCAACTGCCGGTCGGCGAGTGATGCGGCTGTCTATGTTCAGTCAAAATCGCTAGTGCGGCTGACTATCGACTATCGACATGCACTTTTTTGTCAAATTCAAGTATCTTCAGCAGAGCATTGTAACGACCATATTCACTTTTCAATTGTCGAAGTTGCAGTAAAAAGGAAGTTGTGTGAGAGGTTTCAGGAGGAAGGATTTTGTTCAGTCGCGATAGGATAAATAAGAAATGGTATGTATCAAAACAGGGATTTCGAAATCGATTTGATTTGACTGAATTACTAACTCAATGTATTCCAGCTTCCATTATCTCTTCTTAATGCTGCCCAAGGCCAACCTATGATGGTGGAACTCAAATCTGGTGAAACCCTAAATGGCCACTTAGTAAATTGTGATACTTGGATGAATCTCACTCTAAAGGAAGTCATCCAGACTAGTGCTGATGGTGAACATTTCTTAAAGCTTCCAGAAGCATATGTTCGAGGAAATATTGTAAGTAGACAAAAAAGCAAAAAGCCTGCCATTATTATTACTTTGCTAACAAACATAGATCAAGTATTTGCGAGTTCCTGAAGAAGTAAGTCCACTTAGAGGATATTTGAGCGGGGTCTACAGTTCGTTCGTACTGATACTAACATTTAGCTACTTGATATGATTAAAGAAGATCGACAGAATAGAAATGATTCCAGAAATCAACAGAGAAATCAGGAAAGAAATCAGCGAGGTGGTCGAGGTGGTGGGGGCCGAGGTGGTTCTAATCGTGGTGGATATAATAGAAATTATAACCGTCAAGGTCCAGGAGGATACCAACAGCAGCATCAACAGGGTGGAGGCTATTCATCTGGAGGACGATCACAGCAACAGCAGCAGCAGCAGCGATGACGAAACAGAAATGGCCATGAAAATTTATGACACTAAAAATATTTATTTATACGTATTAAAATATATATAAGTAAAAACAGAAAGTTGATGTGGCTCGGTCGCTACCTATGAGAGTCGTCTGGGTATGCCAAAATGTAGTTCTAGAGTTAGCGCCGGCCGTGAGTTATATCCAACCCAAAATAATATATTAAAACTTTATGTGCAAATGTCGAAGGAAATATCATTTGCACTAGAGTGAGACATCGGGTGGTGTCTGATGAGAAAAGTCCAAACTACTGACCATTATACAGTTTGACAATTCCAACTTTTTTGTTTAAGGAAGATTACTAATCTACTACTTTGATGGCATTATATATCCGGAATACAAAAACATATGAAGCTAAAAAGCCAATTGATCCAGTAATTAACCCGTAAATAAGACATCCTAAAAGTGAATAACCAAAAAATAATAGACCAGAAATAAATCCATGAACCGCCAACTTAGTAATATAATAATAAATACTATAAAGGAAAATCCACCAGGCTGAGCCAGTTCCTACTAAGAAAGACCTCCACCACCATCTATAATCTTCACTATTAAGAAGAAAGTAGGTAGTTAAAATAGACATTTCCATTACTGTTAATACCAAAATAATAAACACTGCAGCAAAAAATCCATACATATAATAATAACCAGATTTCTGTTGCCAAAGACTTTGAAAAACAGTGGTCAATTCTACAAAGATGACAGCAAACGGTAAGAATCCACCAGCTAATATAGCAAACGGTAAGCTTCGAATAATTCTATTCCCTCTAGGAATTTGTCGTGGAATAGCCGAAATTCTTACAGGAGGAGCGGGAGATACTCTTCGATTACCAATAATAGCACCTATTACAACTAGGGGGCAAGAAATAAGCAACCAAATACAAAATAATGCTACAATTGTACCAAAAGGTATAGCAGATGAAGAAGCTTCGGCCCAGATAAAAATATTAAGAATAAGGATAACAATCAGAATGGTAGCAGGAGCAGTTACAGCAGTCAACCATACACTACGAGACCAATGGTATTCATTTCCCATATATTTATTCAATCGGGCAGTAATATAACCAGCGAAAATACCAGCAAATGCAAAAATAAATAGAGCATAACTCAGTAATCCACCACGATAGCTTGGGTTAAGTACCCCTAAACAAGAAAATCCAATAACAGTAGTGGCCATTACTAAAACTTGGATTCCAGTCCCAATGAATGAAGCAAGAACACTAGATAAAGAAGGAGGGCGAAAAACATCGGCATAAACCAATTTCCAGCCAGATACTTCGTCATTCAACCCATCTTTATCAAGTTCATCAATAGTCGCATTATCAGCCCCATTGTCATCAGACTTCTTACTATTATAAGCTTGAATATCTCTACTAAGAGTACGAACAAGAACAACACCAACCAAAATAGTTAAAAATGAAGCAATAACTAAAGAGTTCACAATTGCTAACCAATGAACTCTAGTCGTCTTATTATTTTCAGATAAATAAGAAAAATATAAATTCCAACGTTCAGCCCAATTAATTGATGTGTCTTCTCTCCAAAGAACGGTGTAAGTAAATCTGATTTGGTCACCTTGTTCTTTTGAGGGATCAAGAACATAAGGTTGAAATTTGTCCGACTTGCCTGGACACATTTTACTTTCATTCGAAACAGATTTTGGATAAACCTCAAACCCAACAATGACTGATCTTCCTTCATCTTTTGGAGAAGGACGATATCGTAAAATAATAATTACATGATTATTAATATGAGTTTGACCAGTTTTTTCATCAACAACACCTAATGGGAACCCACTAGCATAATATCTTTTTGTTTTATCTAAAGATATAAAAGCAGTTGCACCAGGTAAGTTATCTAAAATCCATTCCACCAAATAGTCGGCTTTAATTAAATCATGAGCTCTCTGCAAACCTTGTTGATCTACTTTAGCAGTACATAATTCAGCACAATCAATTTGTTTACCTTGTTGGATTTTATAATCGGAACCCCAGATTCGATCGCCTCGAAGAACTTCACCTAGATTCAAACCAACACGATGAGCATTTTTGCTTGGTTTACAAACAAATGGCAAATCATAATAAGCATAAGGTAATTGAGTTGTATCCGAAGTTACTTTATTGACATATAATGGGATTAAATCACCATCTTTATAAGATTTAATTGACCAACCAGGGATATAGAATGCATTACATGATTTGATTATTAAAAAGGATATAATAAACAATAAAGACGATGATAACTTCATGATTGAGAGAGATAGCTATCTATAGTTATAAGCCTTGATAATAGGCAAGCCTCGTAAAGGGGTGAAGGACACAACGAATACCAAGGAATTCAAACTCGTTACTTATCGAACTATATACAAAAAACCGTTAATCAGGAATTACAAAATTTAGATTATGGATGAATTTCAAACGCTGGTCTTACAAAGATATACAGTATTTGTCCATGTAATTCTTCCAAACTGGAAATCAAAAAAGAATCAAATTGGATTATTATTAATATTTCCTGATTTCCTGAATCAAAGATCAATTAATTCACTGAAGAAGAGTCTCTTGAATCCTAAGTTGCGAAAAGAATCAATAAGAAGATCTTGGACTATTTACGAAGATTTGAAATATAACGAAAGGTGTTGAAAAACCGATTGAAAAAACACTTAGAGATCCAATCCTTGTACGATACAGGCCAGGACAAGCCTTCAATCAATTTCTTGCCAGCTTCGCCATCCCGAGTTAACGCGCGTTCGCGTTGGGACATTGTATGTATACACGGCTGAACAAAAACCATGAAACGTGTGTACTTCACTCCACTCAGTCTCTCTACTAGCTGAGTTAGTAGTAGTTATAGAAGGAAGCATTAAAGCTTGTTCAAGTTTATTTTTAGTTCATATGGTGTTATTCGAGAAACCATCTATATTTTCCATATCTGTAAAGAGGCCTTAGGTTTTTTATCTAATGTTGCAGCTCGACCAGCTACCGGACCAGCACCGGATGCCAATGCCCCATCCTCCCTGAAGGAAGAGATTTACGTGGATTGGCCCGAGTTACCACTCGAGGAGGCCGGAAATAAGAAAACAAATGCAGTAAAAAGTCTATGCAGCTCACCAGGTGGGTATACAGTAGTGAGCCCGATCTAAGACAAAGATATACCGGTAATCCGTACCCAATATTGCTTGATGCTTAACAAAAGTTGGCCGACGAGGTTCGATCATGCATATTGTCTGTCGATCGAAATTGAAGACGTGGTTTACGAACTGTTCCGGCCGGGGGTGAATTACCCCTTTGTTTTTTGCCTCCGGCGGCTGGGGCGTAACCCCAGATCCTAGAGGACTTTTAATAGATACATGTGAATCCCAGCGAGAAATTAGACAATCGTACAACACCACCCTGCAGCATTTCACAAACTTATAAATCTTATCCAATAATACCTACAACTAACAGCAACAAGTTCCTTGCATTTATAAATAAAACGGTCAGCGTCTCCTATTGTACGCCTTAACTAACCTCGATAACTTCTTCATTACCTTTCCGATGTTCTCATACATTTCAATTATTCTATTCTTTTATTTGAGGATTAGAAACACAATTGCTAACGATTCTTTTCTGAGGAGGAAAATATCTCTGATTACGCCACTTCCGGCATGTGGGGTTAGCCAGGACATGCGCGAAGCTATCACATAAAGATAAGCTATTAACTTGTTTACTTATCAGGTTTAATTTTAAGATTCACGTTATCCGCAACCTGAACTTTAATACAAGTTTCAGACGTTCTCTCTGTTATTTATCGGTTATATTAAAAGTCACAAATTAGGCATACTGTGTGACGATCAACAATACTTCTGAAGTGAAAGAATTGTTTCTTTAGAACCACTTTGAAGGTTTTTTTCTTGAAGGGTCACCGCTATAGAGATCCTCTATCTTCACGGCTGGGAGGAAGGGTAGCCTACAGACCCCAGCGGGTCCATCACTGACGAAGCGATTCTCGAGTGTAGCAAGAGCTAGGGATCTGGGGCAACGCCCCACTCTCTGAAGACACAGGCACCACTCGAATTGGGAAGTTCCAGTCGCCGAAGGCAGACACAGGCACCTCTCGAGTTCCAGTCGCCGAAGACAGACTCAGGCACCCCTCGAATTCGTTCTAGTCACCGAAGACTAGCTGTCAATTGCATGTATCTAGACCGTATGTCGCAGCCAAATGCTGTCCATGAGGTTTAGACTCGTGCGGCTGATCTTCGTAGCCATAGAAACGGACTTCACAATACTGTCATAATATTATTATTATGTTATTTTACATTATCAACATTATTAGGCTTGATTTGATCCATATAACCATTAATCGAACTTGAGAATACTCCAAGGTTGATAGTAATAATTTTGAAAATTAATAAAAGTCATTCCTTTTTTTATAAATTGCAATCTGGAGGATCGAATTTTTTAGTTCGAATTGTAATTTGAAGAGATTCAGGTTTATTTTTTTTGGCCTCTAATGATACATACTACTACTACTTTCAACAAATGACATCGATTCATAAAAATCATCATCCTCCTAGCCTTGGTGTTGGCAGCTCCCAGGTCGGTGATGGCCGCTTACCACCCTCAGCTGATGATTATATAGAAAAGATTCTACGTCGATATGTTTGGCAAGCATTAGATTTCGATATGTTAGATAGTGCTGAATTCACTATGGAGAAATTATTAGCAATTGATCCCTCTAACCTTGATTCGAAACATCTAATGGGGTTGATCTTTTATCGACAAAGAAGATATAAGGCGGCTGCAAATATGACCAATGTGTCGTCGTCTCCAAGTACGAGTACTGCGAACAACCTCCCTAATTCAAATCCCAATTCCAATAATGGTTCAAGAAATCATCTGGGTTGTGTCTATATTTATGCTCAATCATGTTTAAAATTAAAAATGTATAATGAAGGTATAGCTGCCTTAGAAAACACTCGTAATGATTGGTCATCTTCATCCTCATCGACAACCACAATAAATGGTAGTCGTGGAGTGAAAAAATGCAGTCAATCCGATCGGTGGATAATTCCCGATAGTGAGATCCTAAATTCAATTCTGGGTAAACTGTATCATCTTCAAGGAGATAAATTAAATGCTATTAAAGCTTATGCTGCTTCGGCCAAAATTAATCCATTTCTATGGGATCAAGTGGAATCTTTATGTCGATTGGGTGTTAATCTCCAGGTATCAAATCTTTATCGATTAGAATTATTAGATGATCAGGGATTTCCCTATGTATCTTCGATAGCTGCATCGTCCTCCTACCAGGACCCTTTCACAACTCCAATTGGACATGTCACCTCTAATACCACTAATACTACTGCTACGACTGTTACTAACCCTGCAGCTACAAGTGCATTCTCTAGTTCCTTAACTACTTCTGTCAATTCGTTACCGTTCACTTTTAAGACAAGTCAACAATTCTTGAAAAATTCCACAGCCGCGGCAGCGGCAGCAGCAGCAGTTAAGCCTTTGGGGGTGGAAGATTCACAGAGAACTCCTGCTGGACCTTTAGCTGGTTCAGCAGGTTTAGTTGTTTCAGGCATATCCAACGGTCTATCATCAGACTCCTACAGTACTCCTTCTGACACTCGATCGTCGCGATTCCAACAATCGGGACTTCCTCTCGCTCCTCAAAAAAGAATGGTCCGAAATGCATCTATGTTATCATCGACATCTTCGTCTTCCACTGCGGCCGATCCAAAACCCACACTCGCTTTCCCTGATTTCCCTCGTAGATCTGCTCGACTAGCTCATACTGTTCAGAAGCGCAATTTCGTCACTCCGTCGATAAGAAGTAGTCAAAGTAGGGTTCAGATGCAACAACCGCAGTTATTGCAGCCACAACAAGCACAGTCACAATCACAGTCACAATTGCCATCACAATTGCAATCAAAACCACTATTGCAAGTACAACCACCACAACTTCAATCACAACCGCACCAACCTCCTCAATCAGGTTCCACTACAGCTTTGGGTGCTCTCAAACGAAGCAGGTTACGAGATTCGACTGCCAGAAAGGAGGCACAAATATATATTGTTAGTCTGTACAGGAAAATAACTGCTGGATATATTGCATTTTGTAAATACCAATGTCGACAAGCGATCAACTATTTTGAACAACTTCCTGATGCCCAAAAATCGACTCCCTGGGTACTTTCCAAATTGGGAAGATCGCATTTTGAAATGGTCAATTATCGAGAATCAGAAAAGTTCTTTGAAAAGCTGCGTGATGCTGACCGATGTAGGATCAAAGATATGGAATACTACTCAACACTTTTATGGCATCTAAGAAAAGATGTGGAATTAAGTTTTCTTGCTCATGAACTTATGGATGTGGATCGAAATTCTTCGCAAGCTTGGTGTACATTGGGAAATTCATTTTCTTTGAAACGGGAAACTGCTCAATCTCTGAAATGCTTTAAGAGAGCTATTCATATTGATCCAGATTCTCCTTATGCGTATACTTTGTTAGCGCATGAACAGGTAGCTACAGAGGCTTATGAGAATGCTCAAGAGTCCTTTAGATTAGCTATTCGGGCTGACAATCGCCATTACAACGCTTGGTATGGCCTTGGAATGGTATTTATGAGGCTGGGTAACCTCGAACTTGCTGAATTGCATTTCTCCAGAGCCGCAGTCATCAATCCGACTAATGTGGTTCTAATATGTTGTATTGGTATGGTGCTAGAAAAGAAGGGATTACCAGGGCTTGCTCTAGAACAATATAAAAAGGCATGTGATATCCAGCCCAACAGTGCCCTATCACGGTATAAAAAAGCTAGAGCTTTAATCCAGCTTAAATTGTATAATGCTGCCCTGGTCGAGTTCGATCATCTTCAGACTTTGGCTCCTGATGAAGCAAGCGTGCATTTCTTACTTGGTCAGCTTTATAAAATCCTACAGAATAGAGATCTTGCCGTCAAGCATTTCACTATTGCATTGAATCTCGATCCTAAGGGTAGTAGCTTAATCAAAGAAGCCCTTGAAGGACTTAATATATTTAATCCGGGGGCAAGTCCTTGATTATGCAATTTTCATAGTAATAAAATTGAAATGAACAAGAACTTTGCGGGCGACTCGAGCCCTTGTATTTTACTTCCTCAGATGCGAAGTCGTAAAACTCTGTGGTTTTCCCTTCACTTCAGTTCATTCGTTTTTGCTACCAATTCTCGACCATTGAGAGACACACGAACCATCAAATCAAAGTCGACTAACTTAGTCTTCGAAGGAGTCAGATTAAAATAGTAGCAAAAATACTGTACATACAGCCAAAATAATATTTCATTCTCGTAATTTAGATTGTCATTAAACATTATTATTTAATATATGCCATTATAAGAATAATCATTTCATTCCTCCAAATTCGTTACAATTTTAAGCCCGGCTGTTTTTGTTGTTAAATGACGAATATCGGATGCTTGATAATCACCTAGAGCAGAAGCGTAGCCATTGGGAGATGCCGAGACTTTCAAGGAGGACGAATTCGTACTTGATAAAGTCCTCGATGACTGTAATGATGAATCGGTTGGAGATTCCGGCATGGAAGGATAAATCTCACCACTGCCAGCATCCACTTTAGAATCACCGGATGATAACATCTCCCCATTTTTGGTGGCAACAGCAGAAGCCTTACCATTAAGACCACCAGCAATCATTCTTGCACGAAGATCCTCATCCCGAGCACGGGCTTGGGCAAAAAGTTCTTGAGCTTTTGGTAACGGCACTGTAGGAGTAGCACACGACGAAATGACAGGAACAGTGTCATCACGATCAATTGTGGCTTTCATTAAAGATGCCATCCAACTACGCATTTCTTCCTTAGTTTCTACAGCGAAATAGTGCACTTTTGGAGCAGTAAAAGTCACCCCTTTTCTGAATCCAGGAGCCGGAGGAACAAGTTTGAAACAATGGCGACCGGCACCAACACTAGCAGCATATAAAGAAATCAGTCTATCTTCATTGTCTCGAGCTGGTAATACACGATGAGCAGTGATATCGATTAATCCCCGCTCCTTAGTATCACCAAATCCTGTGAAATATGATAAGCGAGTTCCATGGAGAGTAAAAAAACGACTTTTCCACGTTCCCACTCCTACACCGCCTCTTTTATGCATCCATCCAGAGGCACTAGCAGTTTTAGATGATTCCTCGGCAGTGACTGATCTAATTCCTTCCATAAAGGCCGAAGTCTTTTGTTTAGAGTTTGTTGGACGCTTCAAATTATGCTGAGATGAGACGCTTCTTAAAGTCCGTGGCTTGCGGTTTGGAGATGTTGGGGTCTGACTCGGATCAGTACTTATTCGCTTGTCATTTCCATTTGAACGCCCAGGAAGAAGATCCAAATATTTCTTTGCCTCGGTAGGACTAACTAGATTTGGAATGGTAGCAGTGGAAGTAGTAACAGCACCATTATGATTAGTGGCACCATCATTCCCAGAATCATCGGCACCAACACTTCCAGAACCGCCGTCAGAAGACATACGCACATCCTCTTTTGACGATGAAGAATATCCAACTAAATCATCAGCAGGGCTCATCAGAACTGTCTCATCTGGGGTATTGCGTCTGTTCATAAACGACATTATACTTGAATGACGTCGATGAGATTTACGTACTTCTTCTGCAGAAAGGCTGATATCATCGCCAAACCTGTCTACAAACGCAAGGCTGGAAGTCGACCTCGTATGCTTGGGAAATTTATAGGTCTCTTGTTCACGAAGAGTATCTCCGCTGGGACCTCGAGGGTGGTGATGCGGTTGTTGTCGTCCTTCATCTTCTTCGTCATGAACCCCATTACTGACAATTGAACGTTCTGACGGGGCCATAAATTTGGAAGTTGTTAATGCATTGATGGTATACGATCGTCTTCGAGAACTGGGAATAGAGAATTGAGGGGCACCACGTGGCTGTGTGGATACAGGAGTAGAAGCGGTATCAGACACTGGAGTAATAGATATTGGTGATGATTCATCAAATGAATCGGGAGAAAGAGGACTATCAAACCTTGCACCACCGGAATTATTATTATTACCAGTATTTAATTCTGGTGTCTGGGGGGTGGGGCCAAATCCAGATTCATAAGCAGCCACATTCCTAGTAGAAGGACTCGTGATATTCGTCTGATTCTGGTTTTGTACCTTTGATGGGTGAGTCCAGTTTCGGTTGAATGAGGGTTTACGATTTCCTTCGTAAGTGTTGGTAGTAGTAATAGCAGCAGTAACACCTGTATTACTATTACTATTAGTACGGCTCTTGCGAGAATTTGGAGATAAGGAGCTGGCATCGTTGGATCCAGACGATGATCGAAGAGATGAAGATCGAGGCGAAATGGAGCCTGCTAATATACTATTACTGATGCTTGGTTTTTTACCAGAAATTGGACTAAGCTCGGCTGCAGTAGTGCTACTTCCATTAGTGGCACCATTTTTCTTAGGAGAAGCAATAGGAGGTGACATAGGACCTCGGTTACTTCCAGTACTAGTGGTTGGTCGATGAGTAGATTGGATATGGGATTTTGTTTTTGACGTCCTCTTGATAGCAGCAGTAGCTGCTGCTACACTTGAACTTTCACCAGATTGTTGGGCAGCGACCAGTGAATTTAGATATTTTATGTCTTTTGATATTTCGAATCTCGTACCAAAGCTGGCAATATCAATCTCCTTCAAATAGGCCAGATCCAATTCTAATAGTATAGATCCAGTAATTTTATGATGTACAAACTGCTCACTTACTAATGGTTCATATCCACGATATTCGAAATATTGACAGACTTCATAAGGAGACCATCCAGGAATATCATTTAGACTAGGAAGTGAAACATCTACGGGGCTGGTAATATCACGAACCACACCGTTTTCACCTCCACCACCATCATCGTAAGAATAACCGTTCCTAGCATTCGCAGTATTTATCGCTGCTAAATTCGAATCAATACTTGGTGGATTATTAAATTCAGAAATAGCTTCATCAATATCGGAAATCGTATCATGAACAGACAAGGGTCCTACTCCCCCTCCATTTACCTGATTAAAGTATGAAGGAGAATTATTAACTTGACTTCTGTTACTTGCAACTGAAGCTCTACCTGTAGATCCATCATTCGATATCCGGTTGCCAACTATTAATTCGGTTGTGAATACTTTGGGAAACAATCCAGTCAGTTGAGTTCTAAGATTTTTACCCTATAAATGTTAGTTCTGAACAAGTCGTCTTGTCTCCGGCAGAGAGCGTATACTTACAATATACCAACCATCTCCATAACCTTTATCGTTTTCAATAACTTCTATGCGATCACCTTTCCGAACAGAAATTTCATCATCAGATCTTGCAGTAAACTCATGGACTCCCATAAGGTATTCGACATCAGGGCGTGGACTCGTCATGATTTTAATTTATAATGATCTTCACGGTAGGAGAATCAAGCTCTAAAGATGTGTTTGTTTAGCACGCGCTGATGATTAACTCCTTTATAAATAAATAAATAGGGGGATGGAACCAAGTGTTAAGATAAGTGGGGTGCAAAGATATGTACTGAATACAAGACACCTGGATAAGATAGTGGTGGATAAAGATAATGCAGAAAATATAATAAGGAGAAGATGTATGATATTGAAAAAGAAGAAAGCTGAAAATAATGATATTGGAAAGTGAAGTGAAAAAAATAAACCTCAAAAACAAACAGTTCCGTTTATATAGAATATGTTCCACAAATAACAACTCTCTCTTTTGTTTCTTCCTATCTTTCTATATTAGATCTTTATGTGTCTCTCTCTCTCGTTTAATTTATCAACAGGACGCTTCACCCTATAGTTTCTTTTCGATCCAAATATGTCAGTCCAGCAGACTATAAGGAGTATAAAAAATAATAAAAAGTTAAACTCAACACTCACAGACTGTCAGATATTGAAAATATCAAAATGAAGTTGGCGAATTTGGTGAAGTTGGTCAAGTGCAGAGTAGAAATTATATAATATATCATATAACGTTATGCTGTTGATGCCGCGATAATAAAAAATATGTACAGTAGTAACACATACTAACGAAATGTTCAGGGATATATTGATTACTTAAGCTTTTTTAAGCCTTAACCTTCACACCAAAGATGCACATACAGAACCACATATTCAACGGGTAGTTAGCATACATCATAGTGAATTTAGTGGATAGGCACTGCGTTGAGTAACTCTTTGAGCTTACTCTGTTAGCATTTGGGAGTTTTTCCTAATGGGTTAAGGGTATCTAACTTTTTTTGATGTGTTTTACTTTATTTTGCATGAGAAGCAAGATCCAGAATAGATTATGGGCAAGGGTATCTATGCATACACGTAGACAGAACCCCATTTTGCATGGACTCTGATGGCAATGGTATCATTTTCTCAACTGGGAATTTATTTCAGTTAAATTTTTCCCCCAATCAATAGATACTTAGTACCGCATTTTGCCTCCGGCGGCTGGGAGCGTAGCCCCCAGACCCCCTTGCTCTCGCTGCGCTCGAGAGTGACATGATCTGGGACAACGCCTCAGCTTTTCTACATCTAACTAGTACTAACTCTCTAAATGAATGAATGATTTCTCACTCCCTCCACCAATTTTCTTTGCTGAGTTTACCTTACCCAGTAGCTTGAGTATCATGGGTTGGGGTGAGTCCCGTTGCAATTTATGCAAGTTATAGAATATTTCAGAACTTATCAAATTTAACTAGTAAATAGGTGTGCGTAGTGTACTGTGCAGCTTGTGATTGCGATCGATTAAAGCTAAGAACCAAGCAAGATAAAAACAAATGATAGAAAAAGGTAATGATCGGAAATATTTTTTTCTTATTATTTTTCCGATGTAAATAATATATCGAACAAAAAGATGAAATAGGAAAAAAATAATTTGATGATCCTATAACGACGATGTTTGCTGTACTCCGACCCAAACACTGACTCTCGAGCGTAGCGAGAGCTGGGGGGGGGGGGGTCTGGGGGCTACGCCCCCAGCCGCCGGAGGCATCTTAGAGGCGGAAACGAGAGTTACATTAAAATTAAACGAATTGAATTCTACTTGAAACATTAATTCATTTAATCTGAAGCAGATAGTAGGTTAGCGTAGAGTAGTGCATTGCAACTTTAATAATATCTTCAAATGATGACTGCCGAAATTAATTCCGATTCGGAACGCCGGCCTGTTCTTTCATGCAGAGAACTAGAATCTAGAATATGATTACTTATTGTTGAAATAAGACTGGGTATCAGTATACATGCGTAGAAGAAATAAGCCAAAAAGGGCGAGCGAGCTTCAATCGTGTAGATGAGATTAAGGTTTCAAACTAAGACACAATCACCTCTTGGACTGTGTCCATGGATCATGAAGTGTAGTCTGATTCACGATATACTTCGATCGTAGAAAGATATACGTACGGCTGTACGCGTCTAGAGGTTTACCCCTGACACCCCCTGAAGTGACCCCTGACTAACTAAAACTTCCCTTACATATCGCATCCCTGCACCAGCTCGTGTCTTTCCTCCAGCTTCACCCCGAATCTGAAGCGGGACATGTTGGCGATCAGAGTAAAATAGAGAAAATCAAAAGCAAATAAATAGAGCAGTAACGACTAATCTAGATCGGATCGTGTGGGTGTTTTTACAGGCCATCTTGATAAAGCCAGTCTTCGGAACAAGCCTTGGTTCTAGAACTTAGTGCACCGTCTCCTGATGGCAAACTTTACGTCATATGCCTTGATTTTGTTTCTACGCTAATTGGTAGCAAGCTCGTTAGGCGCAAGCAGTAGTCAATGTTTGGTATCCTCCGTTTAGGCAAAGAAACAGGATCACCCAGTGTATACGCGGCTCACCCTTATATTGTGCGGCACGTGAGGCTCACCTTCAAACTTGATCTGACTTGCTCTCAATGATTGCGGATATCCCTGACTTTCTTTCTTTCAATATTTGGTCAATTATCATAATGAAACGATTTACAGATGACGAAATTAAAAAGAATAATATCAAAAGAGGTAAAGTTGATTTCTCAGTGAGAGCCTCTCCTATTCGACTATCGACAATTCGAGATCTGCCAGAGGAAGAGAATGTTGACACTCTTAGTCTTAGAGATATTCTTTATCATGATGACTTGAGGTCAATGGTAAGTAGAGATTGAGCTCTGGACGTAAAGCACCCCGGTAAGATTCAGGACAGTGACGAGTACCAGACAGAGACAGTCATTTTAACACGTTTATAGTGGCAGTTTAATTTTATGTTTTCAATCCCATTTATAATGGAAAACATTCATCCGAAAGCTCAGGGCTCTCTGAAATCCTATTTCGTTCATGGCACGAAACCTGGTGGGATGGACACTACGTCCGAGCGCTTATTCCAAGATAGAGAACAATGCGACTTCCCTTCAAATATCTTTATAGAAGGGGAGTTGTTAATAAATAGTTATGCTACCCATCATTCAAAGCTAATGGTTTTATTTTTTGGAAACGAAGAAGAAGAGGCACAAATAGTTATTCATACCGCCAATATGATACCATTTGATTGGGGTAATATGACGCAAGGAATATGGATTTCACCAAGACTGAAGAAGAAAAAAATTGCTATTGATGATGGTCAGTCGTCATCATCGCCTGTTGGAGATACGTTTGGCAAAGATTTTTTAAAATATTTGAAGAAATATCGTAATAAATCCACTAAGATTTTAATACAGAAACTTGAAGAGTATGATTTTTCTCCTGTTGAGGCAGTCTTTCTGGCATCAGCTCCAGGGAATTATCATCTAAATGATAAAGAATATGGTGAATGGGGTATTGTCAAATTACAGAAAGTTCTTAGCGGGCTGAAATCCCTAGGTGGTGACCATGAAGATGATTATATCAGTGTCCAAGTTTCTTCTATTGCTACTCTTGGAGCGACTGATAGTTATTTAGGTCCTGTTATAGAAAATGGCTTGAATGGAAGAGATTTCTATTCCAAAGCTCTTGGCAATAATAATCTAAAACTTATTTTCCCTACTGTAGAGGAAGTAGCTGAATCACTCAATGGGTACCCTGCGGGTTCATCCATTCATTTCAAAAGGCAGACTCCTCCACAACTAAAGCAACTTGATTATATGAAGCCTATGCTCTACAAATGGCAGGCTATAAAATCTGGGAGACAGAGATGCGCCCCTCATATTAAGACATATTGTAAGGTTAGATCAAGTGATAAAAACAAACAATTAGTATGGTTCCTGTTAACTTCGGCAAATTTATCCAAACAGGCCTGGGGCACTGTTAATAAGACTAAAGGAAATCATTGGGTGCAGTCTTGGGAATGTGGAGTTCTAATACATCCAGGGGTCTTCCATAGAGGAAAAAGTGATGATAACGTCACTCTAGTTCCTATTCACAAAATGGACTATCCATCGGAGGAGAAGACTTCTGTTGATAAAAATAGAGTGGTCTATATCCGAATGCCATTTGATCTCCCTCTGACAAAATATACTTCGAAAGATATAATATGGAGTCCCAACGAACAGTACACCGAGCCAGATTGGCGAGGAAATCACTGGCCGTTGGATTTCTGATTGCTCTCTTCTCAGCTGCTAGATCTTGAGTGTTACGAGATTTCTCCTCAGACTGAACGACTCAAATGAGTCATGTCCAATTAATCGATCAAAGTAGCATTATATTTATTCATAGTCAATTAATATTTTTTATTCTTCTTAAACTTTGGCCGTTAGTCAGAGTCGTGTGATCTGGTTAACAACTCGAACCAATCGAATTGGCCGAAAAGGTAGCCGATCAGGCAAAGGCTGAAATAGAGTAATTGAGAGAGCTATATTTATTTATCAGCAATTCTGAAACTTCTAAACTTCTAAAAGACATATCTATTTCTATTTGTATTATTTTGTTCTTCTGAATCGTAAAGCAACTTCTTTGAGTCAACCATGACACCGTAATAGTGGTTAATTTTCATTGGAAATTGTAGGTGAAAAGAGACCCTCTAGGATATGAGGATGAAGTTGCTCAACACTAGAAACGGGAATTTCAAGTCCGCCTTCAACTGCTTTATTGAAAATAGCCAATTCCTTCTCATGTTCGCGTTCAATTGCAAATTCAACAGCAGTAAGAACATTATCGCAGATCGTTTTGGGTTTATAAGCAGGTTCAGTTCCGTCTTGATACACACCAGTCTTGACAAGAATGGAATGCCAACGTTTGTCAAAGGTATTAGCAAATTTCACATCTGATTCCGGGGTATCTCCGACAAAATATACAGTCGAAGCAGCTGGGAGGGAATCTTGAATTTCACCATCATCATTCAAGCTGTCATCAAAGTTAGATTCGAGAGGTGAACTAACTTGAGAAGAGATGGAACTGTTAGAAAAAATACTCTTTTCTGACATTCCTGTTGATGAGACAGAATTGGACCGAGAATTAGATCTAACGGAGAACTTGGTTTCATAAGTTTCTTGGCGCCAGTCTGTCAAAACCTTCGACGCATACGTGAAAGTTTCCAGATGAGGTTTACCATACTTGGTGATATTAGTTAACGATTTTCCAGTATGAGCTTGGTATAGAGCACACAAGGAAACACATAAGGCGCCCATACCAATTCGATTAAGATTGTAATTAGTAGACCAAACAAAATCATTATGAGCGAAAAAAATAGGAGGACCCTCATGATGAGATTCGGAAGCTGTACCCATTACACCATTCTTAGACATGAGCAATTCAAGGATAATTTGCTGATCAGATGCCCATTCACGAGAATCTGCAAATACTAAAATAGCTTCAATGGAAACTTTAGAGAAGTCACGGGTTCGGGAATTTTTATATTCCTCCGCCGTTAAGGTTCGGAATGGGGACACGTTTGGGTTCCATTTAAGAATATCGCCAGGAGTAACCACATCACGGAATCCATAATTATTTGCCACATGACGGCAAGCTTCGCCTATCCCGCCTACAACGAGAACTGTTTGGAATTTCTCAACTAACTCTTTCATTGGGGTGTGGCCCTGAATAAATTGGTCAGTAGATACAGGTACGCCGAGTCTTTCAGACATATCCGAGCAACGGATTTGTTCAGTTCTACCTCCACCATTAGTAACAAAGATATAGGGTACAATGATATTGTATTTGTTATTACCATTAAGCATCTGGAGGGCGAGGGGAGCCTGAGGAATCGTTTCCGGACCTTTGACTAGGACTCCATCGATATCAAATGCAAAAGCATACGAAGCGATTCTGGGGTGATCTATAATTGACTTTTTCTGTTTGATCTCAATTGAATTTTTACGTGTTACTCTCATACTAGTGGTAGGTGGTGACATATTAGTGGTAATAGTATTTCCTAAAATCGAAGCGTTCAGTTGGTTTTGTTGTGGAAGTCTTTGATTCATATTAACGTCGATGATATTACTGGTTCTGTTTTCACCATCAATACTACTATTATCTAAATGATTGAGATTATCACGATCATTTGAATCATTTGAAGGACTATTATTTAATCCTTCACCGTTCTCTTGATTAACATTATCAAGATATGGTTTGGGAATCAAAGTACTAGTTATCATTTGAATTGACGAAATAAATGGAAGTGAAGAGAAAGAATAAGGTTTATCACTTGAAAAATAGAGTTATAAAATAATGAACAGAGAAGTGGTTACAGCCCAATTGGAAAGAGAAAGTGAAAAGATAGTTAATAAATAAATAATGGAATGAAGAAATAATGAAGGAAGAGTAGAAACGAACAAAAGCTAAGTGAGACGAAAATATAAAGACCATCATTTATATTCTAGCTTTTACCCTTCGTCTAAACCGGAGACCGAGCTTATCGCGTAATCTACAGTATGAGCCTTACGTCATAAAAACGTCAAAATATGCATCATCGCCGATCGAAACGCCGCACATAATTAGATCTACGAAAAAATAAGCTTCCTCGGTTATATAGATGAACAGTCGTTTTACCTAATTCAATTTTTTTTGAAACCGGAAGAGACATATAAATTAGGATGAGCTCTGATTAATAATTAATTTCGCCTCCTAAATTCGGAGTCCTATTTCGAGAACCACTACAGTAGTTTGTCAAGATTAGTTGGAAAAACTTCGCCTCAAATTGAAATTGTCAACCCACTTATTCTACAAAAAGAAACCATTTTTTATGTCGTCAACATTTAATTTCATATAAATGAATTCCACTATTCTTGTCAATTGTTTTTACTGGGAACCGTTACCGTTGTACTATGAAATCCACAGGAGTGGTCCATAAACGGAATATTGCAGATCATCTCTACTAATTGTCGAGATCTTCAGCCCAGCGAACGAGCGCTCCATGATCCGAAACGATAAGCTTCGATTCGTCAGAGAAGCCATCCCCGTGGAAATGAGACCTGTGCATATATTCAGATCGTCCAGCTATTGACGAATTCGGTAGTAATATTTACAGCAATCTTGTCTTCAGATATAAGCCATATAACTCAACACTGATTGCAGTATCGAGCATTTCAGAAAGACAGGGTGGGCTGGTGGCAACAAACATCCTACACCCTAGATAATACGCTCTTACCACGTTCAGGCGATCATCTAATGTATATTACTATAATGAATACTTGTTTATAACTTGGTTTTTCGAGCTGCCAGTCTCCCATGTTTCTCACACTCTTCTAACAAAACGGGATCGAGTAATTCTCGAGCGCAGCGAGAGCTAGGGGGCTGGGGCGTAGCCCCAGCCGCCGAAGGCAGACAACCAGAAGTAAGTAATTAGCAATACGATTATTTTTTGCTTATAAGTCATCATGTGCAATATTGTTGTCCTTGCTTTTGTCCTCAGGAATACATGCCGCTGGGTGTGTCATTTTAAAAAAGTATTCGCATTTCTCTGGCTCACTTACAGTAATAATCTCGGCAGTACTACCACAATAAACTTCCACTTGGGAGCGACGAATAGGCCCATTCCAACATTTAGCACCATTCTCATATGTCATCAATAAATGGTCCTCCTTTGATTGTAAGGTAGAATACTGGCCCAAATTTGTATGAGCTCCTTTACCTTTCTGAGTAGCTTGGCCATAGAAGCATATTTCGTAGTCATACTCACCTATTTCATTCTGTACACAGACATTTTTCAGAGCTCGTAATACGTCATCATGACCATAATCTTTAGCTAGGTCGGCAAAAATATCATCAATTGATCTCTGGATATTCTGAATATCCTTCACAATATCCTCTACTACCTGTCGGGCATCCTTGACTGCTGGTGGTTCAATAGGAATATTAGCACCACTGCCACTTCCTGGATGATTTGTATCAGGATAAGCAGCTAGGCCCTGTCTAGCAAGATATAGTTGAGCTTCGTAAAGATATACTGCGATTGCGTGTTGAATCTGTATGGAGACAATTCGAGAAAGGACCGAACCAATGGGTCCTTTACCAAATATACCGCTGAACTGTTGTTGGCGCTTTTGAGATTCATCCTTATAATTCCGGAGTTCTTTAATCAATTCCTTAAGTGCTTCGGCTGGAGATTCATCTTCACCTACGTCGATTATTTCTGAATTACTTTTAACTTCCTCCCAAGCCCGAATTGCATCCTTTACTGCAGGATCATTAAAATTAGGATTATATGAAGATTTCAATGTATCTAGAATACCATCAAATAGGGTCCTCTCTATTTTTATAGCCGTAGTTTTTGCAACATAATCTGCATAATTAGATTGGAACTTTTCAAGTTGATTGGAAATTTCCAAAATTTTCTGTGGAGATTGCGAAGTATCGTTGTCTGATTCATTATCACCTCCAGCAGCCGCCGATTTCTCTGCTGCTTCTGCAATTAACTTGTCAAGCGCGTCTTGTTTGATTTTCAAAAGGGAATGTTTATCGGCTAATTCACTTTCCTTATTTACAATTTCCTTTTGCTGATTATCTCTTAAGGATATAGCCTGCTGAACAAGTTTTTCACGAGCCTGAAGACCTTGTTGTAAAATCTTTCGTTTCCTTTCAATCTGTTTCAGGAAGGTTTGATGTATCTCATTACATCTATTGGGACATAATCCTATTTCAGATTCGTCTGATCCGTCACAGCAAATATCATAATCACAAACGCCATCGTCGACACGACTAGATGGTAAATATCCAGCTACATGGCCTATATTCTCACAGTAAAACCCAATTCCATTAATATTCGAACATGCACTTGTTCCGGGCTCATCAGACCCATCAGGGCAATCACAATAATCATCATTCACTTTATCAAATGAAATTATTATTTCTGGGTGATTTAAACAAGCCCAATTACCTTGTGTATCTGCTTGATACAAAGATTGTCCTAAGTGGTGTTAGATATATAGACACTCAATTCGCTTGTGAATATGATACCAGGACGAGGCAGAAGACTTAATTGTGTTTCTCTGAGCAATCTGTGACCCCTGCACAGTATCTGTCACTTCCCGCCGGGACCCTTTACTGGTTTCAACAAATCCAAGACAACTATATCTTATTGGAAATAGCGCGCAAATTCTTAAAGACTATATCAGAGCAATTGCACTTCAACAAGGAAGCAACTAGTCATAGCTACTCCTCGAACTTCTACTTACTCTCATTAGACACCCCTTTGATATCGCTGGCTAAAATTGACGGTATCAAAAGAGCCGCTTCTAACACCAGGGCATTTATCCACCTCATTTTATTTTAGATAACTGAATTCCAACTTTACGGTCAACAATTCAATAAGCAATATCCGACATGAACTTGTGTCGGTGTTCGAAGGGCCAAATCTGAATTAATGAAATTTCGGTGATTTGGATCACGTGATGTTGAAGGGGTGCGCGCGCGCGGGTCTGGGCGCCGCCGTAATAGTCGCTCTGCTCTATACCGTAAATATAGAAAAGCTGTTTATTTTATACTATGGTTCGAAAAGTATATAAAGTCCATTTTCTCTCTTTGATATTCATCATTTTCTCTTTTTCTCCTTTGGGGACTTTTTGTCCCCAATGTTGTTAACGAACGAAGATCTTCGTGTTTACAGTATTCCATATCTGAGGTATATAGTTTCTCGAAATAAATTTGCTAAATATATTTATAGAAATATTCCACTGCAAATTCAAGCTGGATTTATTTGGAATCACGTTCATGTTCTATATTCCCTAACAGTGACATTAGATACTTGATTATAGCTTTTTATCACGTCCTATGGTGTGGATGAGCATGTTATTAGCGACCAGGTCTATTCTCGATTATAACCGAAGCAAGATCCATGGCTGGGGAAGAGGCGAACGAGAGATGGTCTTAGTGGTAGTAATATATCAACTATGTACATAATATCTTCAAGCCTCAAATTTATATTATATTACAATTCTTCTAGAACTTCTTTGATATGTTCATCATATTCATCTTCTAATTCAACTTTATCAAAAACAAAAATATTTCTGATCCGATTGGCAAGATGTACAATATCAGACACTGTCACGACAAACATAAATACCACATGATCACGCCAAGCCATTATTCGATTTCTAAAAGTTAAATTCTTTTCAATAGTAGCAGATCTGGACGCGGCATAAGCGAAGATTTTAACTCTATTAACAGGAGATCCAAATAATCGATTACATCCTTGAAGAATACGAATAGCTCGTCCAAGAAAGATTAATTCGAGAGGAATTTTAGTTGTATCCTTCATAAAATTCTGAAATCTTGATCTTTCATCTTCTTGTCTTTTGAAATCTTCCTTTTCCTGGAAATCAGTCTTTGTGAATTCTTTATCATCACCAGTAGTCTTGTTGCCAGCTTTATCAGATTTCTGTCCCCGGTAAGCTTGCATCATAGTTGTTGATGCAAACATCTCTGCATCACCAAAACCCCATTCAGTAGCTACTTGTCGAACAGCTTCAGTATCTAACAAAAACATGCCTCTCCATAACCGACTATATTGACGACGAAATGCTTCACCTTCATGAATAAATAATCCATGATCAATAAGAACCAATTGTTGTCGTTGCTTATTCTTAATATTGACACGACGTAAGATTATATTTCCAGGATGAGGATCACAATGGACTAGACCCCATTCAAAAATTTGTTTAGCAAAGAGTCTTGTTAGCAAATCAACAGCTTGACCAGTATTATATTTTTGAGCCTTTAATTCAACACGATTATTAAGACTAACACCATCAATCCATTCAGTTACGATTACTCGGTCTGTACACATTTCATTATAAACTATTGGGATATGAACTTGACCATTATTAAAAGATGATGATGGATCATTTTCAATGAATTCCCTTAATCTTTCAGAATTATCTACTTCATGACGAAAATTAATTTCTTCTTTAAGCTGATTTGAAACATGTTCAGCAATGAAATAAATGGGGAAATTGAAAAGTACTTTCTCATAAAAATACATAAGGCCCTTATAAGCCGCCAAATCCCAGTCAACTTGTTTTTTTAGGTCACAATGTTGTATTTTTACTGCTACCCATTCACCGGTTTTTTTCAATCTTGCTTTGTGAACTTGTGAAACACTAGCACTAGCAAATGCTCTATGATCAATATAGTCAAAAAACTCATCTGGAGGCACACCAAATTCTTCTTCGAATAATGCTTCAATTCGTGGCCAACTATCTTGTGGTGCACTATCAAATAATTGAGAGAATTTCTCTCTGAATGGAGGTGGGAATATACCGGCCTGAATAGCTATAGCCTGACCCATTTTAATATAAAGACCTTTATTAGCAGTAATTAATGCAAATAATCTATCAGAAGATCTTTGATGAAGTGCATCAATATCTCGACCTTCTACAAAATTGAATTTATAGTCCAATCCTATATAGAGAATATCATAAACACATCGAGCAGTTCTAGTTAATGCAGACGCATTAAAATATTGATCATAACCATAAATGATTATACCTATAGCTGTGATTTTATAAAATCTTGATCTCCATTTAGAAGATTTTGTAGAGATTGTTTTCTTCTTAGGAAGAGATTCTGGAGATGGAGCAGCAGCATTCTGGAAAAATGGCTCTTTAAATGTTGGATTATTTAGTGTCCGAAAAGAACGATTGATAAAGTGGGAGGAGTAGTGGTTACTAAAAGAATTTAATAGGAGATTATGATGATAATGTTTTGGTAAACATTTCACCAAGCTTGTTCCTCCTCTAATCAACGACATAGATGATGGCGAATTGAAAATAGAAGACCAAAAAAAGCCATCTAATCGAAAAAATAAAACAAGATTAATTATATCCCCGAAGAGGTGTCCATCAGAAATGAAATCAATGAATATCGACAAGTACAAAGAAAAGGATCAATTGTTGAATTGAACAATCAATATTCAGATCAACACTACCTACAATTCAACTCAACCAGCCCAACACAAGTACAAATACAGATCACAATAATATTACAATATTATCGAAACACCTTTCAATAAGCTACAAGAAATGGAAAATCACCGAGAAGAAAGAAGAAGAAGAAGAAGAAAAAATAAGATTGAGATGAACCGGAACGCCACCAAAATCATACCCCTAGAGGAGGGGCTTTCACGATGTATCGTGCCGAATCTTACAAGCATCTACAGTATGAGTATCTACAGTATGCAGTTAGCGGAGAGAATGCATAGAACTATAAAGGTTAGTACGCATATGCAATTAAAGGAGATAGGTATACATCGGTTCAGTACAGCCAGTCTTTCTAACATATTTTTCTAACATATTCTTTTAAATATTTATTGCGTATCACTGTCAGGAGGTGGTGTCACTGGTGTTTGCTCTTTAAACGAGGAAAAGTACCAAATCCTCACATAGTTTGTACTTTTAGGTGTGCTTTCTTCCTACTTAATTTCGAGGCAGATTCCCTTTATAAGCATATATATTGAGATCACAGCTGGATTACACGATCTGCATGCCTGTTAAGGTGAGGTAGAGATCTGCAAAAAAATCTGAAATATTTCATTTCAGTTCTCGAGAGATGGAATAGTCTGTTCTATTTATTCATTCTCAATAGAAATGGACAAAGCTAATTTAATCTTTGAGCTATGCTCATTCCAGAAAGAGCCTATCATTAAAACGGAATATATCAAACTTCTCAATGAATGTTTAGGTGAATTACCTCCTACTATTACCACAAAAGATATTGAACTCGCTCAAGAATTAGGTATTAAAGAAGGTGATCTTTCACAAATAAATGCAGGAGATACTGGAACTAGTCCTCTTCATAAAGTTTGTGAAAGTCTCGATCCAAATAACAACGATCCAAACATTTTGGAAACCGCTCATGGATTGATAGATAATCTGTTTTATTATGGTGCTAATTGGATGATGCTGGATGATAATAATGAAACTCCTGGATGTATAGCACTAAGAAGGGGATTATCTAAATCAATATATGATAAATTTGTTAGTGCTGGTGTTCGAGCTGAGGTGTTTCTTAGAAGGGTGACTGAAGATGATGATGAGGAGGAAACTAATGTACCGCAGAAATCACAGCCAGATGCCGCTGAAAATCAACAGTCTTATTTGGCATCAAAACTCAAATATGAAGAAGATCGTCTAATTACAGAATCTCAAAATGATGGAGTTATGATGGATTGGGAAAGTCCAATTATGAAGAAAAGTGCTGAACTTATTTGTTCTGCTGCTATAAATCCTAGAGAGGAAAATGTAGTGCTCAATGTTGGGTTTGGAATGGGTATAATTGATGGCTATATTCAAGATAATTATCGTCCTACTAAGCATTATATTAGTGAGGCACATCCTGATGTTCTTGCAAAACTGAAGGCCGACGGATGGTATGAGAACCCTAATGTAGTTATATTAGAAGGTCGATGGCAAGAAACTTTGCCTCAATTATTGGCAGATGGTGTAACCTTTGATGGCATGTATTATGACACCTTTTCAGAGCATTATAAAGATTTAGTTGATTTTTTCGACATTGTTGTAAGCTTATTAAAACCTACAGGAGTATTTTCCTTTTTTAATGGGCTTGGAGCTGATCGTCAAATTTGCTATGATGTTTATTCTCAAGTTGTTGAAGTTGATTTACAAGATTATGGCATGGAGGTTAGCTATAGTAAAGAAACAATTGAAGATCATCAATCTGATGAAACGTGGGATGGGATTCGTCGTCAATATTGGACTTTGAAAGAATATCTTCTACCAAAAATTAAATTTCTAGAAGTAGGTATATAGAATGAGAGATGTTATTTATTTATATTCGTCGTCCTTCCATGGCGACTGCGCCCTAGCTCACGCTATGACAGGCCGAGGATTTTCTCGCAGAGTAAAAACAGCGCTGATTAAGCTGGAATATGCTACCAAATTGCTAGTGTTTTGCAACTGAAAGCTGACATTGACTCGAAATATCAACCTGGAATTAGGTGATTTGAAAAATTCAGTTTCATCCTTTTGATAATCGTTACAATTCCAAGAAGTTTGATCTGTCGGGCTCGAGCTTGAATCGGACCCTGAAGATCAAGGTTAGGGTTTCTGCTGTAACCTTCGAACTTAACGTTATGATGGTGAATAAAAGATATTAGATATAAGGCTCTATTGAAGTTCGTCTAATAAGTATATGGATCATGAATCCCTAGATTGTGAATAGTTTTGATATAATTCTTGTTCCTTGAACCATATTTAACGTGCTAGAGAAGGAAGTCCCCTGAGCTGTTCAGCTGGAGAAGGGAGCCAGAACCAGAAACAACAGGTGTAATTAGTTCTGGCGTAGCCCCCTAATTGTTTGAAGTTGGTAACCATCCCAGTAGTTACACTGCGTATAGGTAACGACTTGTCGGGTTCTGTCGTAACTGCAGTACACAGCCCCTGTACACTACTCTCCTCACAACCACCTATGACCTGACGTATATTGCAAGATTAACTTAATACGATGGGTAGGCTAAATACTTAAGATATGGGTTAGGTACATTACTAATTTAGGTGGTTCCGTTATCAACGAGTTGATTGTGCCGACATCGATACGAGGAGGAACGCCAACTTAATTAAACTTATTACTACAGTAGTTACTAGTTGAGTACACCACGTGCAAATCATAACAATATATAGGTTAGAAGAGTAGTACACTACTGATAGATTGTTGTTCTCTCCTTCAGGTCGGAGATGAAAGCAGACTTCCGCTGTGCCTCTAAGATCAAGGCACAAACAAGAACTAAAACCAAAACCCACAGTATAATGAGTATATTTATTTAACAGGTTATAATGACCAATACGTGGCACAGAATAAATGCCTACCGCTGGACCCTTGAAAATCTGTGAAATTCTTAAACGGCATATAACGAACCAACCGTATACGTCGTATTAGCGAGGCAAAATTTTAACACGCTATCTACTGCTGCATATAGTGGGTTAACTTTAAAACGTCCATACTAACTCTATATGTTGCAATACCCTAAACTCTGAAATTTATATATTTTGACAGTCCGTTCTCTTCGTGAGGTTTTTTGCCCTTACGATCCCCCTATTCTGTAGTTGTATTCTATTGTGCTTTTATTTCTGTTTCACTGTCTATCTATAAGTGAAGTTAGAATAATACAGTGACGAAATTTAATACCTGTCATCTAATAGGGAGAGTGGAAATCGTGAGAGTCACACTTTTATTTTCAAAATAGATTCCACAGAATTGGGTATTGTGTGATTTTGATTTCTGGCGTGACTTCGACTTGCATTTTACTTGATATCGACTGATATCGACTGACTTCAACCGATTTCCTCAGCCTCAATAGATATATACGTATATATATATAGATATATCTAGATATCTAATTTTGCTTGGTTTTTTATTCTATCGTTAAAAATAATATAATCGGGGATATAGTTACATAATGGGTGTTATAGCTGATATCCAACAATTATCATGGACCTATATCGGACCTTATGTCCTAGCTATATTGGCTTTACCTTTATATCAATCTATTCCTTTGATATGGATTAGTTCTGTCATTCTTATTGTGGGTCTAAATGCTATTAGACAATTCATCTTTATTCATCCAAATAGAGCTCCTATGGTATTTCATTGGTTCCCTTGGATTGGATCGGCTGTAACTTATGGTCAAAGACCTTACGAGTTTTTTAGAGAAAACCAGAAAAAATATGGTGATAATTTTTCTTTTGTATTATGTGGAAAAGTAATGACTGTATGTCTTGGACCTAAAGGTAATGATTTTGTATTAAATGGTAAATTGGCTGATGTATCTGCTGAGGAAGCTTATAAACATTTGACTACCCCTGTATTCGGTGAAGGGGTTGTTTATGATTGTCCTAATCATCGTTTAATGGAACAGAAAAAATTCGCCAAAGGTGCTTTAACCAGAGATGCTTTCAGATCTTATGTACCTAAGATTGTCGATGAAATTACGAAATATATCAATAATAGTCCTCATTTTGTGACTAAAGATCATAAAGTTAATCTTCTTGACACAAATCCTGAATTGACAATTTATACTGCTAGTAGAACTCTTATGGGTGAAGAAGCTCGAGCAAAATTCGATAAAACTACCGCTAAATTATATTCTGATTTAGATAAAGGATTTAAACCATTGAATTTTGTCTTCCCAAACTTGCCATTACCATATTATTGGGCTCGTGATCGTGCTCAACAGAAGATTGCCAGCCAGTATTTGGAAGTAATTAATCGTAGACGTAGAGATAATGACATTCAAGATAGAGATCTTATTGATGCTATCATGAAGACTTCTACTTATAAAGATGGCGTTAGAATGACTGATCAACAGATTGCTAATCTTTTAATCGGAATTCTTATGGGTGGTCAACATACTAGTGCTTCAACTAGTGCTTGGTTCATGTTACATTTGGGTCAAAAACCCGAACTTATTCAACAACTATATGAAGAACAAGTTAAAGTATGTGGTTTCGATGAACATAGCAGCACTAAAAAATTGAACCCTCTTACTTATGAAAATTTGCAAGAGTTGCCACTTGTTAATGCTGTTATTCGAGAGACTTTACGTATTCACAGTCCTCTCCATTCAATCTTCCGTAAAGTAATGCGTCCAATGGCTATCCCTAACACCAACTACATCGTACCTCCTGGACATTATGTTATGATTTCTCCTGGATTTACTCATTTATCTGATGAGTATTTCGAGAATTCAGAAAAGTTTGATCCATATCGTTGGTTAGAAGCTAGTGTTGTTAAGAACGCTTCTAAAGAGGAAGAGACGGTTGATTATGGATTTGGTGCTGTAAGTAAAGGTGCTGGTTCGCCTTACCTTCCATTTGGTGGAGGTCGTCATCGTTGCATTGGTGAGCAATTTGCTTTTGTTCAACTTGGAACAATTTTGTCTACTATGGTCCGAGAATTAAAATGGACTTTACCCGAAGGCACTTCGTTCCCCGAGGTTGATTATGAAAGTATGGTTACTCTTCCCAAACATCCTTCCGAAATAGTTTATATTAGGCGGTAAATTGGCATCTGTATGAGCCAAAGAACGAAATACAACTATTCACATTTCTTAATATTGTAATAATAGTCACATATATATATAAATATGAATCAGAACATTCACAACTTCAATCTATTGATTATTTTTCACTCCCGCTTATTCGCTTCAGGCATCTGGCCACGGCGAATACTCAGAGGACTAGCCGGTGAGGAATTAAGGAAGCGAGCAAGTGGAGAGACAAACCGGTACTTATTCAATGTTATTAATTAAGACTATATTAAAATAAATAATCCTGTTGCGCGCTTGAATCAGGCAATCTTATATATCCTTCGTGCTGCCCAGAAACATAGCAACGCAAATGCAACTAGTGCGACGCAGATACACCAGAACCAATTTAAATTGTCAACATGTTGACCAGGTACTATCACATTCATTCCCCAAAGTCCAGTGATAATATTCATAGGCACTACAATTGTTCCTAATACTGTTATACGTCCTAATACATCATTCATATCATTATTAGCTCTAGTCATATCAATATTGATTTGTGCAAGATAATTTGAGTGACTACGAGCTAAAAGCTTCTCATAGTGATTGAGAGATTGAACCATAGTAATAATATGATCCTGAATATCACCTAAATAAAGTCCAATCTCATTTCTAGGAGCAACCTCCCATTGTTCATTGCATCGTTTCGAAAAACCCTTTATAACATCAGCTTTGTTACCAAGAAGACGCAAAAGACTCATAACTCTCTTACGACATTCACCTATTTGACGAAGCATATCACCCTTTTTCTTCCACATATGCCTATTACTAAGAGATGTAGAGCGGCTTGATTCTGAATCAGAGTCTTGGAGACGATTACTATCTCGTTTCTCATCTTCACTATCGTCATCGCTATCGGTTGTCTCACCAGAATGCATTTTGAGAATTGCATCTTCAATAAGATTAACATCATCTTCTATAGCTTCAATTAAAGGAGCAAACCCATCAGTGATATCATCAATAAGAGCATAAGAAATCCAATCAGATGAAACAGTCAAATAATCTCTTAAAAGTCTCGCACGACGTCGGACATTAATGGGATGTGCAGTCGGAGCAAAATGGAAAGATAAAACCCCTTCATGGAACACAATAATATACATATTAAGAGGTTTAAGTTCATTAGTACGATGGCGACTACCACGTTGTTTACTTGAGATTGATTTCGAACTAGATCCTCTTCTGTCACGCGTTCCTCCATACAATTCTGAATATCCACCCGATCGACTTGCGGTCCTGGAAAAAGAATTGTTGTTGATGGTCTCATTAGTGTCGCCCAAATTTATACCCATAGTTGTACGCCGAGACTTCTGTTTTTCATAATTAGTGTCGATACTTCTGAAGCAGACAAGATAATAATTACGGAACAACTCAACTTTTTCTCTTGTTTCTCCTAAAAAGATATCTTCAGTTGTCAATGGATGGATACCGAAAGTTTTACTTAACACTTTCATCTCTTCTTCTGTAGGGTTCAGAACATCTAACCAAAAAGGAGTAGGTTCGGCAAGATTATTCGCACTGATAGTACTCTGTCTACCTACACTAGGCTGAGCGGAGGCGGTGAGAGTATTGCCATCATTCGATTGAATAGAAGGGAAACGTGGAGACATAGTAGGAGTTCCTCCGGGAACAGTGGGATGAAGAGATGGAGCGGGGATTGTAGGTACATGTGGGGGCTGAACCTGAGCAGCACTAGAACTAGTAGCGTTTAAATCATTTTCACTATCAAGCGGCGTACTACCTCTACCAGCAGCCGATTCAAAGGGGGAATGAGGTGCCAACCGAGGAGGAAACAAGCTAGCAAAACTTTGACCAGGTTGAAGTAATCCTGAGATGGTAGGGGAATGTATGGTTGCTTCCATATCCTCATTGAAATAAGTGAATCTAAAATCCATTGCTGCTTTTTCATCTACACCAGGGATATGTCGATCAAAGTTGACACCAGGACGATTTAATCCTTCAAATCCAGTACCAAAACTCCCTGCAGTATTACCAATCCCACCAACCCCGGCAGTAGTAGTAGTGCCGCCATTCTTTGCCCATGGAACAACTCTTCTTGGACGAAGTCTACCGCCTGTTTCTGCTGCTTCATTGACGGCATATCTGCCTCTGTCTGGAAGAGTTCCACCAGTAGTAAAAGGAGAGATTGGTCTCTCGTCACTAGCACCATTGTATCCTGATACAGTTACACCACCCACATCGAAATCTTCTAAAGCAACCGGACGGTTTGAGGCGGCGGCTTCAGTGGCGGAAAGTTCTTTTAATTCCTGTTCAGCAAATTCAGTAAGAATTGCTAAATCAGGCCAGACCTTAGGTCCACCATTAGTGGAATCAATTTCCCTTGGAGAATCAATTGGATAACATACATCATCCAATGAAGAAGTATCACTGCCTCTTCTAGAAGAAGGTTTAGAATTAAGAGATTCAATATCACTATTCACATCGAGGAAACCACCAACCACTCCTAAACGACCATTATTACCACCACGGCCACCTCTTGAATGCTCAGCCTCATCGATAGATGACATATCATCAGCTACAGCAATAGCAAACTCATCATCACCCTGTCCTAAAGAAGTGTAATCCATACTACGATTGCCACTAGTATTAGGGTTGCCATTAATTAAAGGGAGTTGTGATAAGGATCTTCGACCTTTAACCAATCTTTCCACAAGACTAGGACTACTATATTTTGAGGAATGATTTGGTTGTTGTGGTGTTATGGAGGACGAACTACGTGGATGATGTTGATGCAGTATTACTGGTCTATATGGAACAGGTCCAGATGAAGACTCATTAGCAAATGTTGACCTACGATGATCCATAAAATCATTTGAATCAAAAGATGATGCATTTCCATCTTCATTAAACCCATCGCCTCCAATACCAGTATCAATGCGACGACCACCGCTACCACTAGCACCAGCGATTTGTCTATCATCATTGCCATTAAATAAAGAACTTTCATCATCAGCATCTATCAAATGCACTGAATCACCAGTGATTTGAAAGTAACTTCCTGGACGTTGATTACGACCAAGAGGACTAGGTCCACCAGGAGAACGAGGAAGACGAGAAGAAGAATCATCTCCACCGTAAGATGATGATTGAAGAGTAGATAATGATGGTCTTGGTCTATCTCCAGTTACACTATCATGACGATTAATACTATCACCGAAGTTACTTGGGCCGGCATCAGAAGCACCATCGGCAACTACATTGCTGGAATTAAGTCCAGGTATAGATGATTCCAAATCTGGCGCATGGGTACCATGAGGTTCTAAAGCTGCGATATTACTGAAAGTAGATCTTCTATTTCTCTTTGATCTAGGCATTGTATATGTGTATTTACTGGACCTTCCAAAAAAATAGATTATAAACTATTGTATCTCACAACCCTCTGTTTCGTTTTCCAATGTTGTTCTGTATGTGTCTCTCTTTATGTTAAGCTTATCATTCAAATTGTTTGGTATCTATTAACCAAGAAAATTTAAAAAAACCTGTGTATTGAAATCAACCGAAATCATCAACCATAGCTTAAAGACTTGAAATCAAATATATATATAATATATATATAGATATAACCAATTGAAAAAAGATTACTCGTTATCAGCAAAAGATAAAGAAGAAGAAGGAGAAAAAAAAGACGAAGCAAAGGAAATGGAGCGGGCGACATAAAAAGGCCTGCCATGCCGCCCGCCCGCCATCAACGTGTGTGCGGCGGTTGCGATTAACAGAGAGAGAGCTGAGCTGCTCTGCTGCAGCAAGAAGAAGGGGGACTCGGTCAGTGACGCATTCGTTTTGGTTTAGGGTTAGATTAGGATTGGCAGCCGATCGTAATTGTCACTGCTGTATCTAATTTAAGCGCTGATACAATACAGTGGTACAGTAAAGATTGGTTCGCGTTTGAGACAGGGGAGAATATTTCTGAAATCAGTCCCCAAAACGAATTATATGAGATTACAGTTTATCGAAGATGATAAATATATCAAGGGAGGATAATATGCGGTTATGCGGATATAATTTACTTCATGTCCTATAAAGTTTTGAATATATAACTTCTAAAGTAATATGAATTAATATATATATTCCATATTCTAATTATTTTTGTTGGCTCTCTGTTCGGATGAATACGTACTGCAAAGAGTGTTTTGGGCCGATCACAGAATACGCCTAAGTCATGCAAGCCAAGCTAGGAGGTTGGCCGCACAGCAGATATACCACCATCAAATCTATTTGCCTCGAGTGGTTGGAGGTGTAATTCTCCAGACCCTCTGACTCTCGCTGGGCTGGCGGCGGCGAGAAACATATACAGAGGTATCCAGAATTCCTCAAGCCTAGTCTCCGGAACCAAGTCCCTAATATACCAGCCGTGCAATATGTGCCGGATATAATTTTATAATTAAAGTTTGATGCATAATCTACAAATGCTGATCTTTTCCCAAACAAATCACAACAAATTCCGGAGATCTCTTATTATCGTTGATCTACCTCCGGCGGTCAAAGTTCCTCCTCTTTTCCATTTTAACTTATGAATGAAACTGCAGTGAGAAGTGAGCATCTGTAGGGAACAGAACGGGGTATGTGGGGACCCGCTAGCCCAGTTCTGACGTAAAAGCAGAGCGAGAATACAATCCAAGGCGGTCATTAGCTTTACAACTTTTGGGTCAACAGTTCCGCCTCTGGTGGGTGAGCCCATACGGCTTATTCCCGAAAGTTAGTTATACTACCAACTCGCTTACGAAGGGAGGTACAGGTACATTCATGTGGTTGAAATCCAAATCCATATTATGCAAGATGTATCATTGATCAGATAACGGGTAGGAATAGCAATGTAGTTGTTACTGACCGTCTACTGGTTTTATTTCTATTCATACAAAATCTGAAATATGAAATGTGAAATAATATTTAAATCTGTTTCGCTTACAGGTTTCTGGATCAAGTACGGTACCAGAGCCCCGTATCGTACTATTGTAAAGCGTGGTAACAGTACGTTGCATAAACAATGCTCGAAACAGAGAGCGTGCACTTAGCTATAGGCGATGTATCATGCATGTAAGAGTTATACTTAATTACATGTATTCTGATACCCGCCTCTAATCGCTTCTAAATAAATTTACTTCTGGATATAAGTCTATCAAAAAATATCATATCCTAAATTTTAAAGGTAAAATACATAACTAAATACTCATAATATATCCCCAAGATATCTATTTACAAGAAAAATAAACGAGAAGTGCTTTTTACGACCCCCTAATGATGTTTCCATAAACCCTTATAAAGGATTATACCATATATCCAAATATAAATTACCCTACCTTTGTTAATCACGTGAATCACTCTATTTTTATTAATTCAGTTCAATTTAACGACCGTTATTTAACGTTGTTAACAGTGTTAATAGTATAATGTTCAGTTTACTTAAACCCGCCAACTAAGTCCCTTTAAAACAATTCGTGATTCCCTTAACGTCTTCTGTCTTCGTTTCAATTTCTTGTTCACTTGATTTAATTCGTTGTTATATGTTGACAAAGATTGGTGGTTATATGAGATATATTTATTTAATGGTGAGAGAACTGGCAATAAGTTATCTGATCTGGAAATAGGGACGTTATTTACAATTGAATGACCCTTTCTCCATCTCGTTCTGATTCCTATCCTTTTCATTTTTCCCTCGTCATCTCCAAAAAATCAGCCGACACCATTGACTGACATCAACAACCACAACAACAGAGGCGAAGAAAATTGTTTAGGACATATACTTTCAATCAGGTTATTATTTATTATTATTATATTTTTATTATTTTCTGGTAGATATTTTATCGAATCGTGCTCACTTGTTGGGTTTCTGTTTTCCTTCTTTCTGCAATGATTGAACCAACTAAAATTGCTTTACCAGGATCAGTAAAATTTCCTGTGGTTATTACTGGTTTATTATTGAAGCCAGAATCGGACGTGGAAAAACATACTCCTCTTCTCTCTTATAAATATTGGGATTATGTAGAAGAAATGATAGGTGATGAGGAAGATTATGATGAAGGAGAACAAAAGGCAAAACTACAAATAGAAGTGGAAGAAGTCCCAGAGTCAACAGCAGAAGGACAAGTGCAAATACAGACTAAAATTGAAGGTGATATTCTACAACAATCCTCGGAATCATCATCAAGAAATGGATCAAGGAAATCAACTAGTCCTTCTCCCAGTAGTAGAAGAGGAAGTGATAGTGAAACTCATCGGGTGAGGAAAGAATTCCATTCATCTTTTGAAGCTCCAGTAAAAGGAGTACTTCATGAATATCTCGTTAAACAGGGTGATGAAGTAGAAAATTTTCATCAACCTGTAGTATCCATTGTGGAACCATGTACTCATTCGGTTCAATATGGTGGACTTTGCGCTTTATGTGGATCAAGCTTAGATGAACAAGATTATACAGAATTCAATAATACTGATCGAGCACCAATTGCAATGACTCATGACACAAGTGGATTGAAGGTTTCTTATAATGAAGCTGAGCGTATAGAAAAATCTTCTTCAGAACGGCTACTTAGTGAAAGAAAATTAATTCTAGTAGTTGATCTTGATCAAACTGTAATTCATGCCGCTGTTGATCCTACTATTGGGGATTGGATGCGAGATGTAACAAATCCTAATCATTCAGCACTAAAAGATGTGAAAACTTTCTGTTTAGAGGAAACTTTACCTATACTTCCTCGAGCTTCCCGTGGTGAAAAGTCCTTGTCAATTGTACCACCAACAACGTTATGTTGGTATTATGTTAAGTTAAGACCTGGTTTAGATGAATTCTTAAAGTCAATGGCCGAATTATATGAAATGCATATTTATACAATGGCAACCAAATCTTATGCAAAAGCTATTGCTAATATCATTGATCCTGATGGAAAATATTTTTCTGATCGAATTCTTAGTAGAGATGATAGTGGAAGTTTATTACAGAAGAGTCTTAAAAGACTATTCCCAGTATCAACATCAATGGTAGCTATTATTGATGATCGAGGTGATGTTTGGAAATGGAGTAATAATTTGATAAAAGTAGTTCCGTATAACTTTTTTGTTGGAATTGGAGATATTAATTCAAGCTTTTTACCACAATTAAATGGGGCCGTAGTTGAGTCTTCAATGAAAAAATCCCGAAATAATACTATTACCAGCAGTACAAGTGTCAATGATACAGATGGTAATAATAGCAATGACTCGATGGACTTAGATAAGGAATCATCTTCGATATCAACTGAAACTGGATCTAACGATGGTGTTGATGAATCAGAAGAAAATGATGATAATAAAGAGAATGAATTGATTGATACTGACATTGAAGCTTCACTTGAATTAGAGTTATCTCCAGTCGATCAACTTGTTGCTATTGCCGGTGGTGAGGATAATGCCGAACTTTTAAGCGTTCAAGCAAGTGAAAGGTCAGCTTCACTCGAACTTCAGCAGCTCGAAAGGCCATTAGCAAAGCTTCAGAAAGATTTGGAGAGAAAACACCATCATCATGATAGTAACGAAGAAGATAAAGGTTATAGCGATGAAGGAAGTGACAGTAATAAGGACAACCATTCCGGTAACGAAAGTAATGAAAACAACAACGATAATGACGATAATGACCCCGAAACCAATGAATCCGACCATTTATTAATTGATAATGATAATGAACTTGTACATTTAGAAAATGCCCTTCGCAGAGTTCACGAAAAATATTATGACGTTTATGATAGAATTTCGAATAAGAATAAGGCAGTGGCTCCAGAGGCACCTGATTTAACTGAGATTATTCCTCAAATTAAAAGTCATGTGTTTAATGGTTGCGTTTTTTTGTTTTCGGGTGTAGTACCGTTAGGAAGGAATTTCGATACTTGTGATATTGTACAGTGGGTACGCAGCTTTGGGGCGGTGGTTGTAGCTGATCTAATAGATTCGGTCACTCATGTGATTGCTACTTCTGGTGGTACTGTCAAAGTACGTATGGCTGCTGGACATCCTAATATAAAAATCGTCTATACCGATTGGGTGTATGCTTGTATTGCTGCTTGGAATCGACGTCCTGAAGATGCTTATTTAATACACGTTTCTGATCCTATATTTCCATCCAATCATGAAACCAGTCGCTTGATTAAGGGTGCATCACAGCAGCCTGAGGAATCCGTAGTAGAAAAGTTTCGTCAATCATTGACAGATGGAGATATTGATTGGGATGAGGCTGATAAGGAGTTGGAGGAATTTATGGCTTCGGATGAAGATGAAGCGGATGGAGATGAAGACGATGATGAAAATAATAGTGAAGATAGTGATGAAAACAATGATGAGGAGGATGCTCACGACAACAAGAACAGTAACAATGACAATGATCATAATAATCATGACGAGAGTACTACTGTTAACCATGATTCTTCGAATTCAAAGAAAAGACAGCGATCAGTTGATCCTTTAGAGGAGCCAACGACTAAGAATGCTCGAGTTGATGATGATGACAACGACAACATCAACAATGAAATAGATGATGAAGAAAATGATAGTTATGATGATGATGAGTTTGCGAAAGAACTCGAAAACGATTTAATGTGATTATTTCCATCATATGTATTATTATTATGTTAAATTCTATGTATATATATCTATTGTAATATAAATTTTCGCCAAGAGAGGTCCTGGAGAGAAAATGGGATTTGTTTCTCTTGCCTGTTATTATATTATGCAAGATCTTATGTTCCCCTGTCGATCATTTCAAACCCGCAGTATGGCCCCAACTAAGTCAGTCAACAAAGAGAGATAATAAGATGGAATGAAAACTTTTTGAGTACAAACAATAAGATCTATGAATCACAATGAATAGGCTATGCCTTCAGATGCAGGGACGCAGCCTCAGATTCCTAGCTCAGGCACAAGGGCCATCCTCGAAAGAGCTCCATGCACGACGGTGGAACACATGACTTATTATGTCTTCTTGGTCAGGTCAAATTCTCTTCTTTAGAATAATTGTTTAAACAGATAAAGATTCAGATTTTGATCAAGCACACATAGGGTATACCGTCATATACGTATATATGGTCAAGGTGGAGAATGAATTATATGCCGTTTACCTACCTGACACCCAGAACGTGAAGTTCCCCCAATTGGGACCAAACAATAATTGATCGATTGTAACCGACAAAGGAGTCTAGGAGAATGAATCATAGAGATATCATATATGAGAGGGCGGTAACCTTAGTTGGAAATCTCATCATCCTCGATGTGGTTAATCACAAACAAGTAGCAACCTTAGCAACCTACGATCAGCAGGCATAACTTTATCATAGCCTGAAACATAAGTTCGCAATCCCGGCGGTAGATTCTTGGCCCGACTTTTGTTCGGTTAGCCGTACACCGAGATCACGGGGTTGACCGACCATCATTCATTCATTGATCGTTAATTTCAGTGATTCACCAACCAATCAATCCTTCGTTTCTTCGTTAAGGTTTTATTTTTATATTGTTTCGTATTTCGTAGTTCTTGTTTAGAGAATTGAATTGTTTCTACCTTTTATCCGTTGAAATGTCTCGAATTGAGCTGCTAGTTACTTCGTGGTTGGAACTTGACAGGGTAGGCTATATATATATATAGAATTGGTTTGTATTGTTTCATAAGCTAACTTATGGCAGAATGAGAAAACTCGTGATGAAATCAAAGAGCTTGTTAAGGCCAATGATCGTGAGGAATTAGAGAATCGTCTTGCAAAACGTAAGTCAATATGTGGTGCTACCTCTGACCAAGCGTTAACTAACTGTTATAGGCATTGAATTTGGAACAGCTGGTTTAAGAGCAAAAATGGAGGCTGGATTCAGCCGAATGAATGATCTCACAGTTCTACAAGCTTCTCAGGGATTATCTGCATACGTTAAAAATTCTGTTCCTGATGCTGAATCAAAAGGTGTGGTAATAGGGCATGATCATAGACATAATTCTGAAAGATTTGCTCAACTAGCGGCATTAGCATTTTCCATTAAAGGATTTAAGGTCTATCTATTGGGCCAGGTTCATACTCCCTTAGTACCGTTTGGTGTTGATAACCTTCAAGCGAGCTGTGGGATCATGATCACTGCTAGCCATAACCCAGCCCAAGATAGTGGCTATAAGGTATATTGGGAAAATGGATGTCAAATAATTCCACCTCATGATATTGGTATAGCTCAATCCATTGAAGAAAACTTGAAACCATGGAGTTGGGATGTATCGATTCTAAACGATAACGATCAAGTAATTAATCTTGAATCGAAGCTTGTTTCCAAGTATTTTGATAAAGTAAACTTAACTTTGAATCAAATGAATCGAAGAAGAGGATCCACTGCTAGTGAATCGATGATACAAGACGAAGGCGATACTTTAATTGACTTCCGATTTGTATATACGCCATTGCATGGAGTAGGGTTACCATATTTACAAGAAGCTGCTAGTTTATTAGGATTACCGGCAGATGCTGTTGTGGCAGTGACAGAACAGGCTCAACCGGATGCTGATTTTCCAACAGTTTCGTTTCCAAATCCCGAAGAGAAGGGTGCACTAGATTTGGCTATTAAATTAGCCGATTCGAAAGGTATTCCTATAATTTTGGCTAATGATCCAGATGCCGATAGGTTCGCAGTAGCTGTCAAAAATGAACAGACTGGTGAATGGACTCAATTAACTGGGAATCAAATTGGGGCTCTATTTGCTGATCATTATTTGAGAAGGTATGAAAAGAAGAATAACAAGAAACTTGCTATGATAAACTCAACTGTTTCAAGTCAATTGATTGCTCATCTGTCCAGAAAGTATGGATTCCATTATGAAGACACCTTAACTGGATTTAAATGGATTGGCAATAGAGTAATTACTTTAGAATATCTAAATTATGAGGTACCTTTCGCTTTCGAGGAAGCGTTGGGCTATATGTTTGCAGCTGTCCATGATAAGGATGGCATCAGTGCAGCATTTGTTTTTATTCAGTTATTGTTAGATCTTAAATCTCGGTCTATTTCAGCTTTAGACCAATTAGAGAGTATTTATCAAGACATAGGATACTTTGAAGAGCATAACTCGTATTATATTTCTAAGGATCCGAGTATTACAGATGAAGTATTCAAGTACATACGAGCTACTAAGACTGACACTGGTGACTATTATCCTAAAACCATTGGTCGATTTAAAGTAGTTTCCTGGCGTGATTTAACGAATGGTTATGATTCCACTACTCAAGATAATATCCCGTTGCTACCTGTTTCTAGTTCTTCACAAATGATTACAGTTGGTCTTGAGGCAGTTATTATTGATGGAACGACTGAGGTGGATGGAACAGTTGAATCAGAAGAAGCTGATAGAAATAAAGAATCTATTCGCTTCACTGCTCGTGGAAGTGGTACTGAACCAAAACTGAAAGTATATATAGAAGCACGAGGTCCGAGTGCTTCAAGAGCAAAACAATTAGCTGACGAAGTCTGGGATTTACTGGAACAGGAGTGGTTCCGGCCGTCTATTACAGGTTTGAAAGTTGCGTAAGCTGGTACTACAATTCTACTGTTAACTGCTATGATTCGATCATATCAGAGGCATTACTTATATCCACCTGCATCTATTCTAAGATCAAGCACCAAAGTAAAGAGCGCTGGAATGGCGAGAGAAAGAGGGTCTGGCCGATGGTACAGAGACTAACATCTAGACAGGTCAGATAAATATTATAGTTATATACTCGTTTTTCTTATTCTTAATTATTTGTGTATTTATTACTATTATTTATGAAGTATGATGTTTCATTTACTATATGCCCCCAGGCCTAAAACCGTACCGATTCCGAGTATACGCAGGGATAAAAATGAAACTTGCATTAAAACACTCGGACAGCCGATAAATCTCGGGCAGTAACACGCGAGTTTGCACGCGCGCGCTGCGCCTACCTGTACAACGCGGCTGATCTCGAGAATGGCGTGGCTATAAAGTACTTTAATATTAACGTGGCATCGATCGAATCTTTCAAACTTTGTCGATTCAATTTAAAAGGATATATTCTTTTCTCATTCATTCGTCAAATATCGAAATAGATTTTTAGATTCATTTGGAAAGGTTTAAGAAGATAATAACGGTATTAGTGGTATAGGTTTATTCGAAGAAAGGACTGAGTTAATCGAATTGTTAAGTTTTACGTGAAAAGTCAATTTCACGTGGTTAAAGAGGAAAATTCTCTAAACTGGTCCCAGACAAAATTTGAGTTGAGACCGAGGTGTATAAGTCGACAAAATACGGCTTTCCCGGTCTTTATCTTCGTTTGCATTGAACTGATTAATGATAATGTCCCTACCACGGTTCGAGCCGAGTGTGAAGTAAGTAGCTTGGTGGTTAAGCATGCCTCCAGCGATTGGGGCGCTGCATCAAAATGCCGAAGGACCCTCGCGCGATCGATCCCCCAAGAGATCATGAATCGGATCGAGCGGTTGTTTAATTCCGTTTGGACTAACAATTTTAAGCCGTAGAATATACAAAGATGAGAAGAATCAACGATATTACCCACGTGCAAATCGTTTCTTTTTCACAAAATGGTTTGCTCCGCATTCATCTTTATCAAGGAGAATCAAACAATATCGAAAATTGGCTGCTGTAATTATTACTGCTCTTGTTGTGATCAGATTATTTATCATATCTCCTGGTTATAATAGTAACTCAATTTTGGGGTGGTCATTGCATAACGGAGATACAAAAAATATTCATTATTACGATTTGGCTGAATTTGATGGTCATACAGATGGAAAAGATAAAAGTGATAGGGTCTTAATATGTATACCGTTAAGGAATGCTGCACCAGTTTTACCCATGATGTTTTCTCATCTTCGTAATCTTACATATCCTCATCATTTGATCGATATAGCATTTTTAGTTTCTGATTCAGATGATTCAACATCAGCAGATCTTAATCAAGAAATAATTGATTTAAGAGAAGAAGAAGAGGGAAAAGGAAAAAGTAAAGGAAAAAGAAAGACGAAATTGAATGAGAAAGATGGTCACAAAGTAATTGTTTTTCCATCTTCACCATTAACCTCATCATTTCATGATATTGCCATCTATGAGAAAGATTTTGGAGCTATTATTGGTCAAGGTTTTGATGATCGTCATGGGGTCAAAGTTCAAGGAATTCGACGTAAATTAATGGGCAGAGCGCGAAATTGGCTTCTTTCGGCAGCTTTAAAACCTTATCATAGTTGGGTTTATTGGAGAGATGCAGATATAGAGACCTCTCCTCCAACTATTATTGAGGATCTTATGAAACATGGAAAAGACGTTATTGTACCAAATGTTTGGCGTCCTTTACCAGATTGGCTTGGTGGTGAACAACCTTATGATCTTAATTCATGGCAAGAAAGTGAATCTGCATTGAAATTAGCTCGTACACTTGATGATGATGAAGTTATTGTTGAAGGCTATGCAGAATACCCAACGTGGAGACCTCATCTTGCTTATTTCAGAATTGATAAAGGTGATCAAGATGAAATGATTGATTTGGATGGAATTGGTGGTGTTTCTATTTTAGCCAAAGCAAAAGTGTTTCGTCATGGCGCCAATTTTCCAGGATTTGCTTTTGAAAATCATGCTGAAACAGAAGGATTTGGTAAAATGTCTCGTAAAATGGGGTTTAGTGTGAATGGATTAGTTCATTATACAGTTTGGCATTTATATGAACCTAGTGAGGATGATATAAAACAGATGAAAGAGATGGAAGCAAAAAAGGCGGGGGATGCTCTAATACAGGTCTAAAAAACATAGAGAGGGAAGAAACAATTCTTCATTTATTTAATTATGGACTCTAGGACATTACATACATATAGATAAACAAGTTTTGGGTAGTTCAATTCTCTTACAATCGCTGAACGGAGCTAGGTGGCCCTAGATGGCGTTCTTATCTAACCTGTCGTTACTCAACTGACGAGGATATAAAGCGCAAAAATATGATTCGACCCAGGATCGAACTGGGGACGTTCTGCGTGTTAAGCAGATGCCATAACCGACTAGACCATCGAACCAACGACATCTTGACAATTCCGAGGAATTATAAGGAAACGGTCGGTTAAAATTCTAGCCCGTTTAAGAGAATTCATTAAAAGGAGGATAGAAGGAAAGAGAGACGATTACAACAACCTAAGGCGAAACTGCAATAAGAGAATACAATAACACCTGCCCCCAGCTTAGAGTGTGCTAGGTAACTGAGTGCTAAATGACTATTTATTAGAAGGGTTTTCATATTAGAAATAATATTTTCCCTTCGAGGGCAACCTGTTGTGTTATAGGGTATTATATAAGGATTTATATATGAATAATGAATATTATAATATAATAGACTTTGAAGATAAAAAAAAATCTTCAGATACATATCTATACAGCTGGTCTGTCCTTAGTTTGTCCACCATCTCTTCTATTGTTAGATGATCATTGTGTAATGTTAAAGACCTAGAAAGTCAGTCTAGAGAGATCTCCACTCACTAACCTGATAGACGTTAGAATTTAAGAAACAATGGTAATAAACATGTGCAGACACTCTAGACTGATTGATTAATCATTTATATGGGACAGTACAAACGTAGAAATAACTTTTAAAAGAAAAATTGCTTATAACATCGTTTAGAACTCAATCCTAACCTATCACCGGCTGTTCGCCTTAAGCTGTTTCTCCCTGGTCATCTTACCATCTCGGAAAACCGAGGAGTACGAGAGATCAGGATAGTAGGACAAACCGAGGACAAATAGTGTGCCTGACTCTCACTTTTATGCGGGCTGCCTCGACCGGCCGGGTAATTAAAATGATCACGTGAATTCCAGCCGCTGCAGATGCATGCATGCCCGTACGCCTATATATACTGTATATACAATATAATATTACGTACGCGCGGCTAGCTTTATCGACCTCCAAAATTCCCTCTCACAATTCTAGACAGCGGCTGTTATAACTACCAATAAAAATCGTTTATTCCTTATCTTTATCAGCAGCCAGAAAAATAAAAGAAAAACTGGAGACTCTGCTGCAGCAGATGACTGAATATGTTTGTTTCTTCTTCGAGATAGAGTGCGAGACTGAGAGAGACCTTAAACCGAGTTTAGTTTAGTATGAGGTATATGCTATTGGTTTACGGTAACTTACGACTATACATATATATATATATATAACGTGGGGTATTTGGCGGGATTTAGAGGTTGAAAATTACTATTCTTGATTAATTCATTTGAAATATAGTGTGGTAGTTATCAGATCAAGGATATAAATAATTTGATAGTGATTGATTAGTTTATCAACAGCATCTTACTTAATCCCGCACATAACTTTTATTTTTAAATATACGAAGAATATGTGGTATATTTGAGGGGATATATTTACTGTGTAATTTACTATCTGTTTATCTATTATCGTTATAGACCACAGAAGAGGATACGTTAATACTGATAGACCTCGGAACATTTGGAAACATTTTCATGGTTAATCATCATTTTGTCCTTTCAACGATATCTATATTTAAGGCTTCAATACGATAATAAATTTATATATGCGGAAAATACTCTCAAAAATGGGCGCAGTTGTTATAACCAATACTAGTAGTAATATTACTACTAATGATGTTGAAGAAATTAATAATGATGGAGATCATCAAGATTCAGATAGTATTCTTCTTGAAAAACTTCAATCGATAAAAAATATTATTCATGGACTTCGAATGGAAGAAGATGAGGATAATGAAATAGAAACTAATTCTAATTCAGCTTATACTTATGATGAGTTCTGTCAAGATTTAGATGTTGATGATATGTATACAAGACGGTTATTAGAATTATTAGTCCGTGAAACTGCCAGTCGTCGTCTTCATGGATCTTCTTCTTCTTCAGAAAGTAGAAATCCCAGGTTCTCTACTGCTTCAGCTCGAAGATCAAATGAGAGAGATATAATAAATCAAAGACGCAGAAGTGAAGGAGATAATAATAGTCATTTAAAAGATACTAGATTTTTTCCTAGAAGATAAGGTGTGGTTGTTGTTCATTAGAGTTTGTTCTGTGTTAGCATTTTTGGTGTAATTTATCTTCTTTTTGACTAGGTGATATGTAACTTATTATCTGTTCTTGCATTTTGGGCTATTTGAATTCAATAGAATATCTCTTTATTATATTGTTACTATACGTATATTTATATTTATATTTATCATTGTTTTCGTTAACGCATTGGTCATTCATTCTTGTTGTCAATTTGCATGGATTAACAACCCATTATATTCCTTCTCTAAGTCTCATCTATCTCTCCTCTAATCTACTCTCAGTGAATTTCTTCAATGATTGTTTCTTCAGACTGACATCTTCCCTAGAAGCATTATAATTAACACTGACTTGATTGAAGGGATTTTCTGGACTCTTTTCAAACTCTTTTCGAATCAATTCCTTATACTGATTAAGTCGCAATCCGGGGTGTTCCTCTTTAAGTTCAGGTAATCGATTCTCTTCAAACCCAGCATATGCTGCCTTGAATCTTCTCTCTGGATGTCTTTCCAATTCCTTTCTTCCAGTACCGCCAGTTGAAATCTCCAAAGCATCAATAGCATCATCAATACCTGAAGCACTCAATGTCGATTCTTTATTCGAAGTAGAACTCAAAAAATCATCCAAATTGCCTTGACGACGAGCAGCAACCTTTTCTTGTCCTCGTTGCTTACTCTTAAGAGGTTTCGAAGGTAGTGATTCTTCCTCTTCCTTCAACAATGCTTCTCTTTCAGCTTTCTTTCGTGCTGCTTCTGCCTTTTTAGCAGCTTCTGCTTCTTTCTTGTTTTTTCCTTCTTTAGACCCAACACCCCATTCAGCATCTTCCAAAGCTGCTAATTTAGCTTCCTCTTCAGCTTTCTTCTTATCAGCAGCTTCAGCTTTACGGGAATTTCCTTGAGCCTACTCTGTTAGTAATGCAATACTGCAGCATACTTAATTTCGAGCGAAGCGAGATACAGTGCCTGGACCACGTCCTCCAGCGGTTGGGTCAGTCAGTGGTGGCGGTTGAGACAGCCATCTGCTACATGCTCTTACCAAATATCACACTTACCTTCTTTATATTCTCAACAGCACCACGAGTCTTACCCATAGTGAATGAACGAAAGTAATAAAATATTAAATATAAAAAAGAATCACTCCAATAGATCAATATCAGATAAAGTGAATGGAATGAGTAAGACAATCAAAAGATGAACTGATGTACGATGGCTGCTCATGATCCTGCATTTAAACATAACAAACGTTGGCTGGGTCATTAATGCTATTAAAGGACTCATATTGCTAATCAGCAGCTAACTGTTATCGGGTTGTAGTATATTTTATATGCTTATAAAAGCTCTATTTTATGGAGCAGGCCAGTCCCTAATTGATGTCCGGCCGGTGCTTCTACGGAGATCCTATCAAGACACCTTTGTCTTTTCTAACATCTACGTTATTTCATACTTCAGCTTCTGTTCTGAACTGTTAAATGTGACAAAATGCCAATTAAATTGTTACATCATAAGTCATATCATGTATACAATTCTAAAAATATCGAAAGGGTAAAGCGTGATGAACAAATCGCAAGAGAGAAAGAAGAAGCGGAGAAGTTGAAAAAAGACGATTACCAACGACAGGAGAGAACCAGAATTCTTCGTCAAGGTGTAGTAGCTTCTTCTTCTTCTTCTTCTTCTCAATCTAATAATGCACATAGGGAGTTCGAATCTGATATTGATCTGGAGAAAAAGAAACCTACAAATATTGAAGATCAGAATGGAGTTCCTTTAGTAAACCCTTCAGATGGTATGTGATAACTATGGATTCTTTGCCGTAGGTTTTGAAATTAGAAATTTTAAATAAATTATATTGAGTATAGCTAACAAATATATATAGCAGATCCATGGTATAATAAAAGTACAAAACATCAACATACAAAGAAATCAACACTCAATATCCGGGATACGAAACGGAAAAATAGCCTTGATCCACTTAGTCAAATAAACGCTTCTTTAGAAATTCAACGAGATTACGAGTCAAAAGAGCTAAGCCGCTATAAGCGTCGTAGATCTCATAAAATAATTTCAGAAACAAATACCCATGATAGTCGTAGGACCAGTAGACGACATGAACATAACCACACGACGTAGAATTCTCAATAACCTAAGAGCTAACCCCGTTAACTATTTGCGAAAGTGATTCCCATTCGGCCCAATGAATATCGTATGGTCCAATCCATTGAGATGAATCAAATGCTGTAGCCGAACTTAGAATTGAATCAAGAATATCGCTGGTACCTCCATCAAAATTGTTATCCATAGCCTCATCCGCCTCATCAACTTGAGATGGCTTACTATTAGTTGAAGATGCCAATTGGGAGAGTGTTTCCCTGAATCTACTCAGAACTAGTGATGAGCGTTCTGCAACACTACTAACACCAACACATCTTTGAACAATAGTTAATCCAGTATCAAAATCATTTAATAATACGGTAGGATCGCGATGAGAAACAATATCTTGAGCAGCAGCAATAGCTAAAATAACAGATGAATGAAAACAATAAAACAAGCCAAGACCACGGGTATAAACCGAAAATGGAAAATAGAATTCTTCTTCAGTAAACCGTTTCAAACGATGAATAATTGAAGTCGCAGATGTAATACATTTTTTCCTAGATTCTTCTTGAAGGTTTAAGAAAGGTCGATGAAGAAGAAGAAGATTTTGATCTAGAAGGTTGTGCAATATATCATATTTCACTTCGGATAAATTGGTATATCCTCTATTAGATTTGTACAACATTTCCCATTCAGCCTTATCCCTAGTACAGGTTCTATCAATATCGAGGACTTCTTCATAAGTAAAAGGTTGTTTGTTTCGCATTCGTGTATAAACCTTGGCAAACAATACACCAATTTTGACTTTAGAAAGCATAAAAGTCATATGGGTTATTTCGTTGTTACTAGTAATAGGATTGAAATTGCCCATTTTAAGATTGAAATCATTTGTATTCATTGGTAAACAACTAGGACTGGATAAATTTGTGGCAACAGTTGGACGACCAAAAAGACAACATTGTAAATTATCCAAAAGTAGGATACCTGCCCAACATCGATGTCGTTCTTCTCTTTCGATAACACTTAGTGAAATATCATCACCAACACCTTCATTAGCAGCACTACCTACACTTCTTCTAGTATGCGTGTAATTATCATCGGCAAGGTCAGTATTACATCCCAGAGCTAAAGCCATATTAATTACCATTCCGAATAATGGCCAACAAGGACCATCATCAGCGTCTTTATGTAAAGAAGCGTCCAAAAGTATCAATAATGTCTGTACAGTGACGATTGAATGATTTATAAGAAAGTTATCAGCAACTAAACATTGTAAAGCAGCAGAACGAAATCTTCCTGATAAGGTATAACAGGATTCATCAGGATAAAAATCTTGTTCTTTCCTTATTTGGACTAAACTATTATCCTCATCACCAAGATATGTTACAGCAGAATCAAATATTGCAAATATCAACCCCAAACTAGAAAGAGAAGGTTCGGGATTTTCCAAATTTTCTATATCATGACGTAAGCTTTGATAGCTTTGTTCAAGATAAGGTTCATAAATTATATGAAAAATGTTCGAACATACAAGAAGATATTCCTGTATAAGATAATCACTTACTGCCAAAGGTGGGAAACTCTCAAGAAGTTCCTCGATTATTTCTGATTTAGACGATGAAAGAGAATTAGAGAAGAATGGGAACCCATTTGATTGAGACCAACTATTGTCACTAGTTACAGATAGTGGACTATGATTTTTATTATTATTACGACCATAAACACCATCATTAGCACCATTAGCATTACTATTAATATGAGCATCACCAATATTATAATGGCTATCAAATGCACCTTTTAGAAGATTTATCTGATCTTGTAAGGCATTTAAATGGAACGCAGGCACGGGAACAATATTTGGCGACGGTATAGTTCCGTCATTAGATAGAGATGGTAAACCGGTCGCTATTTGAATACCAGCCATAGCAGTTAATTTATCATCAGGACTAATAGTCGTACGAGGTGGCTCAGTAGATAAACCAGTTAAAGTTGATGAAGAACTAAGAGAATCTGGATCACCGGAAGATCCGTCAGAACCTCTGGGACTAATAGATGGAAGAGATCCACTAGATCCACTAGACCCACCAGACCCAACTGATCCGGTAGATATAATAGACCCAGATCCAACAGACCCAAATCCATTACTACTAATTGCAGTATTAGGAGAAGTATCACTACCCCTCATAGAATTAGGAGAATTGAAAACTTCAGTTTTAATTCCTATATTCCCGTTGCCATTAGTAGGAGTACCAGTGGTTCGAACTTCTTGTAATAATGATTCAATTTGACGAATATGGGTTTGAATATCATCATATCTCATCTCAGAATTTTGTTGCCTATTGGGTCCAGAACCAGGTAATCTATACATACAACCCAATTCATCCTTTCGTTTTATACATTGATTACAAGGTTTTTCTCTATTACATTTCAATTTTCTTCTTCTACATTCAGAACAGTTTAAAGGTTTCCTAATTCCACGAGGTTTTTTTTCTCTTTTATCTTTTATTTTATCTCGTAACGAAGAATTATGAAGAGTATTATCATCGATTGAAGACATTTTTAGTAGTTGAAGAATAGGGACTTAGTTGTTTCAAGATATCCGATTCTTCCATAAAAGACCAATTCCCTAACTCCGGTCCTATCAAATAAATAAAATAAATAAATGAAGCCAAAAACGAAACCTCAAGATAATGATAAGTGAAAGAAAAGAAGAAAATTAAAGATATAAATAAGAAAAAATTAATTCCTAGAACTAAAAAAAATAAGAAAAAAGAAAGAAAGAAAGAAAGAAACAAGAGAGATTACTAGAAATATATTCAAAAGATTATTATTATGTAAGTTGAATATATTCACTACTGCCGTAAATTGCGGCGTGGGTTTGTAGCACTATTTTGGTGTAGTTTTTAACTGCCAAAGAAATAGCCCGAGCCGGCCTGAGAGAGATATCGCGCCACACATATGCCCATTACTGCCCCCACCAGCTATTTAAGAGTGGGAAATTCCAATGTAAATACGGTTAGGGCAGATAATAGACATTTTATGGGCAGTAAGAAGGATGTGATCCGGCATGCAAACGGAAATCTTCATGAGGCTGTCAAGCAGTAGAGATCTCGTATAGAACTTGTTTTCTTTTTTTTTTTTTTTTTTGTTAAACAAGAACAAATCGGGGAGGATATCTGCGGGAGATATTAATCGACTTCATCATCATCGTCATCTTTGCCTCCCACAATACAAGAGTAACACGATCTGATTAAGATATGTAAATTAATTTAAGTACTGACTATCGTGTAGATACAGAACTACTACATTGCACGCATCTATTTAAGTAAGAAAGCCGTTTCAGCGGTTGACACTTTCCGTACAGTTTGGTCATTGGTTACATAAGCAAGGTTTAGCCGTCGGATAATCTAGTTATAACCCATTTTTAAACTACTGCGCTACCCCTACATAAATAAACCGTTAAGCAGCTAAAATGTACTAAATGTCACATAAGCTTCGGCTGTTCAAGCAGATAAAAGAGCAAAAGAAACAAAAGTTAAACACGATTTAAGTAAGTAAACAAAAAAAAAAATTTGGACCGTTTATCGGCCGTAGTTAGGAAGTACAGTAACTTAGCTCATTTAAATCATTGGCATATATCTAACACACACGTGTATTACTATGTAATTTACAAAGAAAAAGCTCTTGTCATTCCGGTTAGTTATAAACTGCGGAATAAGAGTTATATGCTGTTATGTTGCTGTAAGATGATGTTGCTTTATACGTAACGTTAGCTAGCTATAGACAGTGTTACATGGTTATAACCAACCAACTATAAGAAGTCATTACCTAATTGGTTACGTAAACAATATCATTGACTCTGACGTTTAAAAAAGAAATTAATGGCATAAAGGGCCAGACCTTCTTTCCTTCATGCTGACGGATAACTCAATCTCGATTGCCGGCTTTCAAAAAATACTAATCCGATGAATATCAATTTAGTCAGTCTCGGATATCGCTGTTTCTTTTTCCATTCTTTCAATTTCGAATCAGAAACGAATCTACCAGTAGTTTATCTTCATCAGAGTTGAAGCTGAGCTGTAATACATTAAAGTAAATAAACGTATGTCAAATGCATGGGATATGCTGATCCCCTCTGCACGGGATTCCCGTACCGGGGTATGTAACTGTCGCACCACTGTGCTCCGTACTCTCAACAATAGTGAACCTTAAAAAAAGCTATTTATGTTCCATTTAAAAGGGGGTCATTATAGTCAGGATAGCGGACCGTGTACCGGTCCGCGACCGGCGGCCACCAAGTACGGCGGCAATGACGATGACCTCATGATACTCTTTCAGGAACTTATCATTTTCCTGCTGTTAGAGGGTGTATTTCTAGAGAGTGTGTGGAATAGGCAGACTCGACGGGGTAATGTCACGCCGAGAACGAATATACAGCATTATAGGAAAGGTATGCAAACCGGCTATGAGATAAATGAGGGATATGGTTTGTGGAGAGAGAAGAAGACGCCAAGCAAATTGACTGAGGATCTGGGGACTGATACTGGTATTTCTGGATGTGGGGGTTGTTGTATGACACACAGTCGTAATTCGCTCGACTAAGGTCATATATAAGCATCAATTCTTAAATTCCTCGGAATTTTTCAGCCATGAATCTATTAACTGTTAATGGAATATGTATGATAACTAGTTAGTTTACCACCAAGGTATCTCTTCCCTCGTTTAAATTTGGCCATAGCTCAAATTAATTGGCCCGCGATCAGAGTAAATCTGATCGGGATCCCGCTCCCAGAGAGTTCACGATCGGGGCATTCCCCCTTTCAACATTTGGAGAATGCTTTGTAAATGATACGATAACTTCACGAGGATCTGGCTGCAGAGACAAAATTTCGGGTGCAATCCCCGCTATGTTTGAAAAGCTTATCTAATAACGGGGTCTAATTTATTACTGTATAGAATATGGATCGGGGAACGTTATTTAAAGAGATCATCATCATCAAAATACAATATACTTATCCATTTGAGATCTACCATGAGCAAAGGTGAAAGGTGCCACTGCAAAATGATAGGAATAAATCTGGAAGTTGCTTCATGAATATCCCTGTACAAGTAATTCCATTTCGAGCCAGACAGTTTGATGTAACCCTAAACTCCGAGAAAGCGACTGATTAACCCCAACGACCGTCAACGTTAATCTAGTCCTTAATATTTAATAGATTAACATAGTGTTAATATAAATGTTAACTTGATAAGGCACGTTACTCTCTAGAGTGGAAGCTGAGTACAGAATCCAACCTCGGCCAGCATCCGTGCTGACTTACACCTAGATTTCGGGCATAGGTTAAGGATTAAGAGTGCATGTCTAGGTTTAGCAAGCGGCTAAGTTACTGTGGATAAGCTCACACGTTCAATTCACCAGAACCAGTGGATGGGAGTCCCTAGCTTCTACCGATATGGAGTAACTGAAGTGTAGATCAACTTAGTTACAAGTTGCCCTGTTGCGGGTAAACAATTATGATAGATCGAATCAATGTGCTGTTGACGCCATAGTAAACATCATGTGGAGGCTTTAAATTTCTGAAATTTCTGTCACTGACAGGTTAGCTTGTACGTGAGTAATATCAAATGTTCGGTCAGTCCGGTTTAGTTTCAGTGTTCCCGTCGTAAAAGAGATAGCGACAGATCTGGACATAGTGAGTTAGTGTTACTTAACCTGGACAGGCTAGGCTCAGACTAACTAACCAAGGTAGTCTTCATCGTTGAACGTTTATTAGATAACGATACTTGGCCGATCTGCGCTTTGTCTGCCACAAATGATATAAATTTTATCTCTTCGACTCATCTCGCTTGGCGAATATCAATCTCCCCAACGTAAACGGTTATAATTAAAAACGGCTTTAGCCTAGTGATGATATAGTCGCGGTAGTCAGTTAACAGGGTTCTGTCTCTGGCTCTGCTCGAGAAACCTGCTGGGAAAAGTCTCCAGCGTTGGGGGTGAATGCCCCATCATCCCTTATATACCTCTGGCGGCTGGAGTGGAGCGTCAAACCCCTAGATCTCGCCTTGCTCGAGAAGTCTGTTGAGTGAAGCTGTTCTCGCAGGGCCCACTCGTCGGAGATAACCTCAGCCCCCCTGCCCAGACTGGGCGACTCGGCTTATTCGAGGGTGAGATATGCGTAAATCGAATGAGCGACTCAGAGTCAGTCTCTTTGGTTATTGTCCTATCTCATTTAACATTGGAATTTCCCTGATCAGCCCCACATTGTAGGAAGCTCAACGAACGTGAAGTGGAGAGAACACTGAGCCTGACAACTAAGGATTCCGAAAAAGTGATCTACCGGTAACTGATATCACTGTTATCATATAACGGTATACATACTTAGCTTCTAGTGATATTCTTCACAACGACAACAGTAAATACGAGGTTTGTCAAGAAAAAATGTTCTGAGGAGGAAGATACGACGGAAGGGAATCAGATCTACAATCCAAATCTCTCAATTAAGCCCAAAAGGATACTCCGCCTCTGGAGGACGGCTGACACCAAAACTCCCAATTATTAACTTACGTACAGCACAAGCGGTAGTTCCTTTACCTTAACTTGGAGGAAGAATGGGGCTGTGCCAAATCAAACTCCCAACCACTTAATGGGGCACGATTTTACAAGTGATTGGTACAGTAGAATAACCTTGTAGCAGAGAAACAAACTAATGTACGAGATCTGGGGCACAGATACACAAGCACGGCATAGATAAGAGAGCCCAGCCAAATCGAATACACCTAAACAGAACGAGGCTGTTCTAGTCTGGTCTGGTCTGGTCTGGTCTGGTCTGGTCTGGTTTGTTCTGGTCTGTTCTGGTATGGTCCGGTCTGGTCTGGTCTGATCTGGTCTGGTCTAGTCTAGTCTGTTCAATCTTTAATTTCTGTTCTTTAGGTTATGCCTTGTATCTATCATATCCAAATCTGTCCTGGTATCTGTCATGTCCAAGTCTGTCTTGGTTTCTAATTTGTTCTGTCCGAGGTCTGTTTTGCTGATCTTCTGTTCCACAACCGATAACTAGCATATACATGTATTGTCTAAATGAATTTACTATTTCCCACCTTTTCGCTTTAGAAACTTTATTCATAATTTACAGTCGCCATATATTTTTAGATTTCCTATCTCGTATCACTCTACTAACTTGTCCTCCGAGCACACTTCTTCCTTCTTCGGCTTTAGGTGTTTTTCGTTTACGGCCGCTTATAAAATTAGCTCTTCTGGTATGCGGCGTGCGGCGGGAACCCCACAGATATATACCGGCCAGTAAATTATTTGTTACGTGATTTAGCCCTAGCTAGCAAACAGCTAACCAACTAACCAACCAACCCACCCTCCAACTAACTAACTAACTAACTTGTTTACCCTTGCCCTATTTTCCACTCCTACCATCCACCCTCCCACTCTTTCCCTCTCCCTCTACCACTCCCTCCTCCTCCTCCTCCTCTTCCTTCTCCCCCCTCCGTCATTTCTGCCACACGACGCACACACACCCACACTCTATCTTCTCTCTTATTCTACTCTTCTTTACCATCCTGACTTTTTTATAATATATCTTGTTCATTTTTTTGTTCCAACATCGTCAACTTTTATTATTCATTAATATTGAATGAATCAATAGCAGATTTAGCAACTCTTTTTTAACGACTTTTTTTTTTTTAATTTTGATATTGAACGGTTAACGCGTTTTTATTGATTTCGTTAATCAATTTTGGTGTGCTGCTGCTCTTTACAACTATATCTCCTTCTTCCTCTTCTTTTTCAGGTTTAATTAAAAAAAGCGGCTAACCCCGCCGCCAGTTATTGATTTGGCAAAATAACATTGTTGAGGCCTCTAAAATAAGAGGGGTATATATCTGACCTTGAAGTGTTTTGGGGTGAATTTGTTTTGGTTTGTCAGTTTTGATTTGAATACTTAAAAGGTTAACTTAACAACCTGTTTTCTTATTTAATATATCTATTAATCCTGATTGATATTTTTGCACTCAACTTGTGACTTTAATTTCAACTTGTGAACTGAACTTGAGATTTTTGAATAGACCTTTTCTATAACACTTCCCAATTTGACCTTTCATTTATTTGTACTTACTTTGATATCTTTTTGTTCTACTTTTGGATACTCGAATAGCATCATCTGAATTTACCTTATGAACGTCGAAGCTCAACAACAACACCATCCAATGGGACCTGCTGGTCCTTACGGAGTTCCAGTGGGAGGTGGGGGTGGTGGTTCTCTCAAATCCGATAAAGAACTACTTAATGCTTATATCTATGATTATTTGGTAAAGCATAACCTAGTAGAATCTGCAAGATCTTTTAATCGTGAAGCAGATGTAGCTTCTTTTCATAGATCTCCTGCCTCAAGAACATCAACTCCAAAAGATGATAAACTTGCATCAGCTGTCAACGGTGATCATTCACCCATGATCAAGAAAAAAGAAGAAATGAATGGAAATCATGAAGGTAAGTTGTCGAGAGTTAGGGGTGTTGCCGGAGTTTTATTCTAACTTTTCTCAGATCGTAAGAAAGATGATGAAGAATTGCCAAAGTCAACTGTACCAATAGATGCTCCTCAAGGATTCTTGTATGAGTGGTGGGTTCTTTTCTGGGATATGTACTCCGCTCGTGGAGCCAAGGGCGGAGGTAGTCCAGCAGCTCAACAATATATCCAAGGAACCATGCGGTTACGGCATGAACAGGCCGCACGCGCTGCCCAGTTACAACAGAATGCTATGGCTGCTGGAATGGTTAATGCACATGGTCAAATTATTGGGCCTGGAGGAATTGTAGGCTATCCTCAGAATCAAGCACAAGCTCAGGCATTAATGAATGCTCGAGCTTTCAAGCAAGGTGCTGCCGTACCAGGTACTGCTGGTGCTGGTGCTGGTGCTGTTATGGCTCCTGGTGCTGGAGGCGTTGTTCATTTACCTGAAAATATGAGTGAAGCTGAAAAACGTAATCAGTTAGCTCGACAAGCTATGTTGAATAATCGTAGAATGCCTGCCGGTATGATGCCAGCAAATGTCAATCAACAAATTCAAGCTCAGTTACTGAAACAACAACAGCAACAAATGTATGCCCATCAACAAGCGGCTCAGGCTCAAGCTCAGGCCCAAGCCCAAGCTCAAGCTCAGCAGCAAGCCCAAGCTCAGCAGCAGCATCATGTACAGCAGCAGCAGCAACAACAACAACAACAGGCTGCAGTTCTGGCTGCTCGTCAACAACAACAGCAACAGCAACAACAACGTCTTGCTGGTCGTCGAGATTCAATTTCCGCTGAAGAGGCTGCTATATCACATTCGCCAACACCACAAGCTTCATCTCCATCTAAAAGACAGAGATTATCTCCTGATGGTGATTATGTTGGAAACAGAGTGAATCGCCCTATGAGCGCAGATGGTAGTGGTCAAATGAGTGGTGGTCAAATTCAACATGGTCAACCACAAATGATGATAAATCCTGCGGCAGCCGCTGGTATGAATCCAGGTAATCCTGCTTTCAGTCCACAGATGATGCAGCAATTGAAGGCACAGGCAGCCGCTCAAGCTCAAGCTCAAGCTCAAGCACAGGCTCAAGCCCAGGCCCAAGCAGCGCAGGGAGGGCAACCTTTGCCTCAACAATTCCAACAATATAATGCCATGGTTGGAAATCAACAACGGGCGATGATGAATGCTGCTGCTGCTGCAGGAAAAATGAATCCTCAGGTGTTACAACCTGGTCAACAGCAGCAACAACAACAACCAGGACAACCGACTTCAGGTTCTCCTATGCAGCAGCATCAAGATGATGGACAACTTCAAGCAATGTTCCAAGTGGATGGGTATGGTGGTGCTAATGGTGGCGGCATTAGAGTACAAGGTGGCCCACCTGGTCAGCAGGGTGGTGCTGGTGGACCAATTGGACCTGGTGGCCAGCAATCTGGTGGTGGTCAAGCACCGGGACAACATCCTGCCTTGGGTGGCAATGCTAGTGCTTTACAGGATTATCAAATGCAATTAATGTTATTAGAGGCGCAGAATAAGAAGAGGTTATTAGTAGCTAAACAAGAGCAACAAGATGGCAAAGATGGTAATGGCGCTCCACCTGGACAGCCTCCACAACCTGGTCAAGGAGGTCAAGGACAAGTACAGGGAGGTCAACTTCAGGGCGGTGGCCCAGGACAACAGCAGCAGACTGTTGGTGGAGGCCAGCCGCGTGCGTTATCAACTTCGGCTGCTACTTTCCAGAAGAATCAAGCTCAGACTGCTATGAATAGAATGGGAGCATCTGGTTCTCCGCCAGCTGGCACTCCAGGAGCAGCTGATCTTGGTCGTAGAAATACTACTACTCCTCGGCTTGGTAACCAATCTGTACCACCAGTTTCTCCTTTGACTGCTGATGTACAGCGATCATCTCCGATAGTTGGAAACAATAATGGGCCTAACAACAATAATAATTCTGGCGGACCTAATAATTATAATGGTACTATGCCTATCGATTTCAATGTTATGGTGGGAGAAATTAATGGTCCCATGATGCGACCTTGGGCTATGCCTGGGGCACATCCTAATATGCCTCCAGGACAACAGCAACCACAACCTCAGCAACCACCACAACGAGGAGGCTCTGTTTCTGGGCCGGGAGGTGGGACTGGTGGAGGCCAAGTTAATTGGCAGGGACAACCTGGTCAACAACCTCCACCAGGTCCTCCCGGTCCTCCTGGTCAACAACAGCCTCCTCCAGCAGGACGAATGCCGCCGCCACAAGGACTTGTTAATGCTGCAGTTGGTAATAGAACACAACCATCATCACCTAATCTTATTAACCCACCTACCCCAACACAGGCCAATGCTACAGCTGGTGGGTCGACAGCTAAGCCTACAACAGCAAAAGGAAAGAAAGAGACAACAAGAGAACCGAAAAAGAGGGCCAAGAAAGGTGCGGCAGCAGGGGGCGCGGGTGCACCAGCGACCCCTATAACGTCAGAACCTCCTACTCCTACTACTCCTGTTACTCCGCATAATCCTCCTAATGCATTTGGTCTTGGTAGTAATCCTGCGGGTGCGACGACGGCTGCCGGTGGTAACAAATCTAGTAACAATGCCAATACGAATAACAAGAATAATGCTAATGTTGTTGTTGGTAACAATGTTAACAATAACAGCGCTAACGACAGTAATAATAATAACAATAATAATAACAGTAATAATAATAATGGTGGAAGTAGCACTTCACTACTTTCAATGGCTGCAAACTTCTCTATGGGTAATCAACCGGGTGGTAAACCGGATGGAGGACCTGATGATCCTACTGGAGGAGTTGGTGACTATGTAGATGGTGAGCCATCGTTTTTCAATGAGTTTACGACGGGCACTGATGGTGATCTGGATATTGATTTCGACTTTGAGTCGTTCCTGAATACGGACGGTTAAATCTAAAACCGAAGATAAATTTGTTATATTGTATTATTATTTATTTTATTCGTATTTATTAATTATCATTTGAAGGATCGTCAAATAGCAGTGGAAATCTAATTTTTAAAAAAGCTGTGTTTATCTCGGATACAATTGTAATATAATATATATATACATACACATAAGTTATATATATATCAAGAATGGTTTTCTAATTTTATCTCGATCTCATTTCCGCAGTTTATTTATGCTCCGGCGGCTGGCCTGTACAAAATCGAGCGCAACGAGAACCAGCGGTTTGGGCTACGCCACAGTCGGCGAAGAAACTTTTCATTATCTATATAATCCTCAATTGGGTTCTGTCTAAAACTAAAAAGTTCAACTCTGCAATTTAACATATCACGGCTATCCACGTCAAATGATGCATGAAATATGCAGGTTATTTGAAACAATGCTGTTAAGTTAACATTACTTTAACCTTATCTCAAACCTTATCTTTCTGGCACTAATGCACGTTAAATCCAACCAACCCATTATGCACCTCTCAACCACACTGTAACCAGCTAAGCAGTTAACTAGTTTAATTTAAGTTAATAGTTACTGAGTGCTATTTTGGTAAAAAAAAAGAGTGACTGAACTTTAAATATATAGAATTTCAATAATGGGCCATTCATTCATTCTCTGTAAAAATTTAGAAAAGAAAAATTGCTCCGCCATGCCCCAAGCCCCATGCTCTAGCTGAATTTGTCTGAATCCAATTTAACTTCACAATCGCTGCTCCGTTCAAAGACCAATAATTCTTTCCACTATTAGTTGACATTTTAAACCAGGTTCGGTGAGGTCGATTTTTCTTTCCGATTAGGTGGGACACATATATCTTGCGGTCAAGCTAGCATGCTTTGAGCTTCAGGTCTGCTGCTGAAATCAGACTTAGATATGCCAGTGCGTTTGTAGCAAAACTATATATACGTACGTATAACGAAAGGCGCTAGTTACCCGCAGGAACCGAATCTTGACCGAAGGCATCTAGAATCTAGGCCTGACACGGTGAGACACGATCCAGTCTCGACGTTACACAACTGTGGGGTGGCCCACCTGTGGACGGCTGCAGCAGCCATGCACCTATTGTCGATTACGTAATCTGCGCGCGCACTTGTTACCCGGCATCATGAACTTGTTTTATCTCGGCACATTTTTTTATTTTAGCGGCTTATACTCGGCGTTAACGTGCATTTTTAAGGCGGGGCACAACAACAAAAGTGAACGATAACTTTCACATTTTGAGTTCGGTCTATCTATCCAATTACTTTGACCGTATGTTTTAGAACCTGATCATAGTTGGAAACAAGGTTAATATCTATAAAGTATCTGAAAGACCTTGTTTGTTGGTTGTTTCAACTTCTGTCCGCAGTCTCACTGATACATTCCTTTAGGCGGATTTTAAGTTAGGGAGTTACTTGATAGATCGAGATTGTTATTTGACTTTTTGTACTTTTGATTTCTCTCTCATCAGTTGATTTTATTTTTAGTGGAATTTGTCTGGCTCGATTGTGGTGAGATTCACCTCAGCGTTGACTTGTCTTCGTCTTGATTTGGATAGCTCAGCTGTAAATTTCAGTTCTTGTTATTAATCGTCATGTCCAGAGATTTAGATGATGATGGAAGTCAGGATTCAGATTTGTCTACAGCCCATCAAAGTGATCCTCTTATATTTGAAGGCACACCTCTCGCCGAATATTTGAGTGATGCTGGAATGTCCGATTGGGGGATTGATGAATCTAAAAGCCATACTAAAAATTCATCGGAAGAGGAGCAAGATTACTTTAGTAGCGACATCGATGATGATGACTTCTATCATCATGAAGAAGAGCATGATGACAGTAATGATGATGACTATTATCTTCATGGCCATGGTCATGCTCATATTGACCGACTGCGGGAAGATAATATGAAACGAAGAATCATTTCCGGTGCTTGTAGGCCATTTCCTTTATCTTTGAGTGCTGCTGCTGCTGATGGTGTATCTATTCCTAAATTAAGGAAACAAAGATTTATTTCGTTGATCCGATCTGCTTTGAATCCTAAACTCAGTGAATTGGAAACTTCCAAATTTATTGAACGATTTAGATATATACTTGTAAGTTCCCAGTTGCTAGAGTCAACAATAACTGGAAATAATTCGGCTAATATCTCTTCTGCTGCTAGACGGAGACATAACATCTTGTTTGGTGATTTTGGTCCTTGGAATACATTGAAAATGCATAATAAGTATTGGGTGGGTGGAGGTGGATGCATAGTAATTGTTGTAGTCTTATTGAGTTGGCAAATGAAACATGGGAAAATATCTAAAAGCTCCTCAAAATCCGGTCTTCAACATGACGCTTCAGTAAGTTTACATCGTGAAGCGTGTGGATTGATCGTTGTTTTATGTGTAATCCTTTTTCTGTTTGCTCACTCAAGAAGACGTGTTTTAAGGATGCTCCGGGCAAAATCGATAGCTTATACCTCACATTTTGTCCGTCATAATCAGATGTTTGATTCCTCCCTATCGAAATGTTTATCATTAATTCAAGAAGTTGAATTATTAAGTCTTGGCTACCGACCAGATCTGACCACTGCCAATATTGGGAGTGTTCCTGGGTCTCGTATTACTGCTAATTATATCAAGCATTCTCGTAGTTCTAAGTATTTAAGATCTGCTGCCGCCTCTAGTCTTTATCTTGCAACTACAACTTATTTAAATGCGATTAAAGATTGTATAAACTATTGTTCAGAGTTAGATTTACAAAGATATTTCGATCTTTATGAACTTAATGGCCCCCAACGAGAGTTTGGATTTGTTATGAATGATGACTTTGTTGGCTTTACAAATAGTGATAGTTCAACACAAGAAAATGCTTGGGGATTGTCTAGGGAAGATTATTATGGTTCTATTGGAGCTAATGTTTCACTGAAATTTTTGAGATATGAATTTTTTCGACTTCATTTTCTTCGAAGGGCATTTATGTGTTGTTTGATGTCTGTATCAAGTTCCGGTGAATGCAAAAAGGAAGAATTGGATAAATGGGGAACAATTGTAGATAACCTTGAAACCTGTTCAGGTCTTATGATGCGATTGTCAACTATTATTTCAAAAGATAAGTTGCTTCCCGATTTAGAGAATGTTGAACAAACTGAGGCAGAAGAAGCGAACGATTATGAACAATCTTCTGGTGCAAAAGCAACAGGTCAAGCCGTTAGTTCCAGGTTTGAGCAACTCAATAGACTGACAGCCTCATTACAGCATATTCAAGCTCGTATGCATCTCTTATGTGAGGAAGAGGAAGATGTCCAAAGTTATAATAACAATTATGAACGAATGGGTGATGACATTCAGCAGCTTTTATCTATATGGAAAAGCAAAGGTCAAAAAGCCAGTAATGATCCTAATACTAAAATTGCCTCCTCTAGCCAGTTTCGAAGAACACATATTCCGAATGTCAGTACCAGTACGGCTTCGACTCTTGTTGATTTGCAGGATCGATTAGTCCGAGACGAAGTGATTACTTCTTCTACTACTTCTCGTAAGGAGCATCAGCTATCGTACCCCTCCGAAAGCGATAATATTTATAGGCAGTTTTATGGGTCAATTAGATGTGATTCTAATTCCACAAGTCCTTCTACTTCTTCCGTTACGATATTGGAAGGTATCGTTGAAAGTGATAGTCGCAAGGACAGAGGATCTTCTCCATTATCACGTCAGGCGCGAATCAACATTATGAAGGAAGCGCGAGAAGCAGAGGCGCAAAAGAGATCAGTGATGATGCAGCGAGATAATTTTGTTTTGGAGCTTGGAAGTGTTTTGGAAAGTAGACGAAATCCAGAGATCTGATCATTTTAACTATTTGTCGCTTTACTCAATTCATTCATAATGACGCTTTAACATTTTACTCACAGCGGTGGGAGAGGAAATGCATTTTTTACGACGTACATGACATACCACTTATTCTGTCTTCTTTTTAATAGGGAGAGAGGAGCTTTTGTTAATAATAATATACTATATAAACTAATTAATCATATTCTAAATCATGGAGTCTTCGAAGCTCGCCCTCTAGTGCGCGAATTCGCAGATTGTACCCTTCCAGATCTTGTTCATAGGCATGAAGGATGTTATCCCGTAAAGGGGCTTCTTCAATTAGTTAGTAATTTTTCCCTCATCAGTCGGAACTCTAATTTCTTGCGTATTCCAGCTTCCGTATACTTGCTTCGTTGGCTACGCAGTTCCCTGATGTCCTGCATAATTGATCTTCGATTCTCGTGGAGACGGTCCAGCTGTCTTCGAACTTCTTCACGACGTCGATAGTTAGTCATTTCTGAAGACAAAAAATTTGGATAATTAGAGAAGAGGAAACTACGATGGCATTATCGTAATAATCCTATGTTTGTTCTCTCATATTTATATTTCTTCCCCAATAGTTGTATGACTCAGATCCTCAATTTTGTTACGGATCATCATTTCAAGGATTTCAGCCACCCTGCACAATTAAATCGACCTGTTGCAATCAATTCCTTAGTTTCACATGCTGCTAGTTGTTTCATCCTTATTTTGCTTGTAAGTGGGGTTCAATCAAGCCAACCACCTACCATATTCTAGGATCTGATCGGAAATTAATATCATACTATTTGAGTACATTGCTTCATGTACATCATCATGCCTGCATGCAATTTAATCGATAACAGGCAGCGGCGAAGCTCGCATCTCCTGACAATGGTAGCCGGTAAACTCATGTAGAGAAGGCGGCTGGCTCAATCCAGGCCCCAAGCTAGACTGGCGGTTGGGGACCCATCCCTGACCCCTGACGTAGTACAAAGTGAACTATCAAAGGCGAGTTAATTGGTCTAAGTAGGTGAGGCATGCCAACGGTATTGTTCTGAGATGTGAAGTTTAGAAAGTATATGCCACTTTATATATTGTCTAGATTATATAGAAAATTTATATGTCTTAAATTATATGTCTATTCAGTTAACTTTTTTTGGGGTTTTTTATTATTATTTGTTATTATGATTATTATTTTATTATTATCATTATTTTGAATTCAACATTCCCTTAGACAATTGCCTTTGTTGGAATAGTCTTTCCTTTATATAAAGCTAATCCTTCACCTCCATAACTTGTCAATGGAGAAACCTCAACCTCACCTTCAACAATGGCACCAACAGCTTCCAACCAACGAGCTGATTGATTAAGCAAATCACGACGAGAAGTTTCCGGTCCGTCATTTTTAGAACCAGGACCATTTTTAAGAGGACTAAACTCATCTTGACGACTAACTTCTAAAGATGCAAATTTATCAAATCCTAAACTAGGGAAAACATCAAAAACAAATTGTTCCAATTTAACACCATTGGGAGAATCAGGATTAATAGTATTACCAGTTTCAGGATCAGCATAAGGAATTTTCTTACTAGCAATATGAAAAGGTAAATAAGAAGATTTCCAATTAGGAATATTAAGAAGAAATTTTGAGGAATAATAATGATTAACAATATTTGCAGCTCTGAATCTTAATAGATGCTTATTATTTTCCTCGGTTAATGAAGCTAATTCTGGAGAAATTTCCGAATACTCAATTACAGCAGGAGCACCATTTTTTGAAACAATAAGTCCAACCGATTCATTAGCATCTCTTTTTCTTACAACTTTGGTAGCAATATCTACATTACGTTGATAAGCAAACCCAATGAAAACCGGATCAGCTACTTTAACTAAACAATTATCAACACCATAAGAATGAATATGGTCAATTCCTCTATTTTGAATATCATTTAGGATCTGATTCTTATAAAGAGCATGATAAATACCACCATTACCATTAGCAGCTACTGCAACAGTGGATTTATTTTCAAGGATGATTTTACCATTTGGAGTTAAACAAGGTAAAATGCCTTGTTCAAAAAACACGACATTAGCAGGATCCAAACCAAAGAAATTGTTCAATTTAAAGAATTCTTCAGTTGGTTTTTTAGTAGGACCACTAGTCATTATATACCATGGAACAATTACTTTTGCCGAAGAAGGATCATCAAGAGTTTCGGAAGCCAATTGAGTTATTTTTATAATTCTTTCAGCTTGTAATTGAAATAAAGATTTATGAGATGGTAAATTAAGATCATAACAACCTTTTGGAGCAGATGAACCAAGTCTAGTACCTTGACCACCAGCTAATAAGACTACAGCGACTTTATTAGCAGCGATTTCTTCTAGACCAAGTCTATTCCATTCAGCGATTTGATTAGGATCAGCATCTAAAATAGATTCAGTAGCTTCTTTTGGTAATGGATTAATAGTACCTTTAATACCATGACTGCCATTTATATTGTTATGGTTGTTATTATTATCTGGTAACAAATCTGGTAATGTAGAATTAGCTATTTCAGTCACATGCTCTGGATCAATTTGATCAAGTTGAGTTAATAAAGAAGCTTGTTCTTCAGGAGAAAGTTGATTCCAAAATTTGAAAACATGTTCTTGACCAGCAGCTTTATATTTTTTTCTAAGTGATTCAATATCTGAAGAAGTCATATTAAGCGAATGTGATGGCGAATGCGGAAGTGAATGATGGTTATAAATAAGTGATGATTTGATGATTATGCCAATGATCTGAAGATAAAAGTTAGCTTTGATTCAAGGATGATCAGATGAAAGTTGACTATGATCAGATGAACGTTGACTATGATCAGATGAAAGTTGACTATGATTCAAGGATGATCAACTATTATATGACGATTCAAACAATGATTCAAAACAAGTTTCCAAAAACAATTCAATCAACAATTGGAAACCACAAAACCAACTCGATGATTTCAACAATGATTTCAACAATGATTTCAAGATGATGATAACTTGACCAGAAGCTCAAAACTTACTTGAGGGTTTGCGTGGGTTTCTGTGTTTGTTTCGAATTTCGAAGGTTAGGTTCTGGATCTGCGGTCAGGGTTTTTGTTCTGTTCCGTTTTCTCCACTCCAGTCGAGATCCAGGATGGTTGTTAATTGGTTGTTTTGTTCTGTTATTGTTAAAAATCACTATTAGCCAAGCAAATTACCGAGAAGCCAAGAGTTATAAATGGGGACAAAGTTTTGAATGGATGGAGTTATTCCGCAAAACAGACCAACGACAGTGTAAACAATAGATTTTGATTTGATTTCAGTTTTATTCCAAGTCTATTTCAAAAGAAAGAACAAAGAATTAACAAACAAAATGAAATATCTTTTTTAAGAGATCGTTTAAATATATATATATATAGAATCGTTTATTTATTTAGTTTCATAAGCGTAAACCTTCTCTTTCACTCGTTAGTGTATATGTTTATTTATATATACATTGAATGGTTATATGGAGTTAAACTCTGCATATTCTAACAGGTTGTTTTTTTACTGCACGCTGCGCCTTCAAATTAAAGGCTGGTTAAAATAGAGCTATATTTGGGTACAAAAACTCCACACACTAATTGAAAGGGATGGGATGGCTGACTGGTTGGCTGGTTAGCTGATTGGCTGCATATAACTACATATGTTTGTGCGTTGTGTTAATTTAAATACGCATCTGATATTTTGTGCGGCAACAACGGCGTTGACCAAAACGAAAACATATGTGCGGCGGTGATAAAAACAAACCAAACTCACTAAACACTCCTCGGTGAGGTTTGCTGGACACAAAGAATTAAATTCATTTGTTAAATCGATTGTTCTCTACCCCCATTTGCCTCCGGCGGCTGGGGCGTGGCCCCAGACCCCTAGCTCTCGCTGCGCTCGAGAAATCATTTGCAAAATGGAAGAGCGGGAAATCTGGCAGAACTAGGAGTCTGGGCCTACGCCTCACTGGGCAGATGCAAACAAGGTAGAAGAGGTTTCCCCCGGCGCTGGAGTAAATACGGGCAAGGGTTGATTATGAAGGAGATCTCATTCTAGAATTGATGGGAAGCGTAGAAAGCTGTTCTGTGCGCATGCGCAGGTTCTGCACGTGTTATTTATAGATCCGTACGTAGAGGGGTATGTGCGTTCATTGGTTGGCTAATAAATCAGTATACTGAACCAAAAATTGACAGTTAACCTTACTGATGATGGGTTAAAGCTTTGCTGATATCTTTTTGACGCTTTCCCTCGATATCAATCATAAAAATGATGGAGCTACTTGAACTCACTTTTTCAGTAATGACCTATGGCCTTATGATCATGTATGCCCGACTCCCTAGTGTAACTTGCCGGACGGCGAAGAACTATGAACGAAAATCAATTAGTCGCTAATATAGGGATATTCTTATATATCGTCGATCTATCAGAATCGTCTTCCCCGAATACAGTCGATGATATTTCGGCTGGTTATGAATTTATCCGCTCTCTCATCTTTGAAGAGCGGCAACATTGATATAAAACTATTAATTTCCATAACAGCGGATATAGATTATATCCTTCAGATTAACTACGTTAACATTAACTAAATATTAATCTTGACCATACAGTTACAACATCTAAACAGTTCTCTTATAAGTTAAGGATGACTTTCCGGATTCTATAACTTACCTTTATCGGCAATCCCCTGATTTTCCTCCTTGTCGGGTCTTCCCCAAACCGCTAGGTCTCGCTATGCGCTATGAGCATAACGTTAAAGCCAAATCTAAAACTTTAACTTTAATTACTAGTGTGGTACAATGTATAGATCACATAATAGATTTACAATTCTTCTGAAAGAAGAAAACCGATCTTATCAGCCTCCACCGAAGGTACCAAAGTGATGTGGCCCATGTGGGGTGGAGCGGCGTCACGCCCCCCGGTTTGAGGTATACCTTGATATAAATCTCCCGCGGTTGAAGCGAAATATTAGGCCCTAGGAGACGGTCCAAGTCACGATCATCTAAGAAAGAGTCTTTTTCAAATGAACGCATCACTACGTTTTTCTTAACCTCGGTCCTTGAGGGAAGCGAGCATAGCGACAACCTCCGAAGGAATTTTGGCGAATGCACCCCGATCTAGTGTTACTAGTTATATTCTTTGAGATAAAGATGGCGGAAGTTGGAGATGAGCTTGTTAAATTAACCCCTGGATATCAACTGTCGTGAGCGCCGCACCGATTGGTACCTGCGTGTTGCTGTTCGCTTGCATATATGTGTATAGCGGTTGCATGAATATGATGACGTCATGAATATGCAGTACTGAAACAGGCAGATCTAACAGAAAAAAGATTAGATAAAACATGAAAGGAATTCTGGTAAATTATAAACTTATTATATAATTCACCCATGAATGTTGTTCAGCTATTCGCTCAATTTCCTCAAAAGTTTAAAATTGATAATATTTATTATATCAGTAATACTCATTGTGAAACTAACTTAACAGGCTTAGTTTTTCCTGCAAGTTAAAATGACGTAGTAAAACTTACATATAACGCTAGGTGACCGATAATATTTGTTGGGAGGCGGCAGGTCGTCTCACTTCATATTGTTATACCGAAGTCAATCAATAAATATTTAATTATCAGAATAATCCCAATTGTTTAATTGAGGTAAAATAAAAATCACCAATGGAAGAATATACTCTCGATACATAAGCGAAGAGAATGTCCAATCCCAGATGAAAAAGTCAGATCCTGTCCGCCACTCCCTCGTATTTCCTCCATCGGCTGGGGGCTCTGGCTGGGATTTATTTCTTTGCTCGATGTTTAGTCGGTCTGAATGCGATTTATTCGATTGTTAGGGGCAATTTTTGAGACGTTTAATACGCTTAACAAGGGTCAATGGAAGATTAAAGGGGATGACTTTCGTGTAGACTTTTTGTGTCATTTGTTTGCTATGATCATATCGATCTTTCCCATTTATGGATTGATCGTCAACTATCAAAACCTATTATAAGTTAGTAGCTTTTACCAGTAATACTGTAAATTACCGTAACTAGTTAACTTAATACACGTAATAACAGAATCTGTGAATGGCTAGAGTAATGGTTAATCATAACGTTTTACAGGTAAATAATATAATATGGAACATAAGATAATAACTAACGTTAATTGGCTATTATATCTTATCTTATTACAAATGAATTTAACATCTTATCATTGCTCTATAGTTTTGTTCAATTGATCCCTTGTCTGCTTCCGCGTTTCGTTCGGGTTTATGATGGTATCGTATTCAGTTTCTAATGAAAATCCATTCGTACGGGCCATGGAGATACGATTTCAACCCCTGAGCGGATGCGAGCCTAGGGGTCGGGGACATAGACCCAGCCACCGGAGGCGCACTACCTACCCAAAGGAAAATGTCAAAATGTGATGACCTGAATATTCAGGAACTGAATTAACCTTTATATTAAAATGTAAAATTACCACCACCAGCCTGCGTTAACTCGCACGCATATTACTGTGAATACTGTACAATCCCGCCGACTCACATGGAGAATATGCGGCTGCAGCTTGCTGCAGCCCACAAAATCAGGTTGACCCTCCCCCCTGGCCCTAACTTAACTTAGTAGCGCAAGCTGTGAATGTACAAAAGTAGTTATCAGACCCAGACCCACACTTAGACCTAAATTCATCTTCACTCTTTTTGGCTGTCAATTTTTTTTTAAATCTTTTTGATTTCTATTTATCTTTGATTGGTATAAAGGATTCAAAGGAATTTATAACTCTACCCATTTTAAAAGATAGATAGAGTGAGTCAGAACATAGTTAGGTGGAATTGAAAGAGGAATAACAGTTTGATCGAAATATAAAAATATCTCTATAAAGTACAATATAGATCGGAAATTGTTTAGACGGTGAAATTTGTTCAAGTCTATAAATCAATCTTATCTGGAACTTCTTATTATCTGAATTATTAAGCCTGGTAGTTTTCCTTTGTCTTTGTCTTTGTCTTACTTGGATCCTTGAACTCTGAAGTTTGTACCGATTCCGATAAGGAAAAACGAACGCGTTATCTTAATACTTTTTCTGTGACATCACTCTATCAATATTAATCGTTAAATCAAACTTAATTCTATACCTGGGCTTTTCAAGATTAAATTAATTTTAATCAACTGAAATCGAGTCAATTTTCTTAATCGTGGAATACTTTAATTTTAACTTTATTTAATCCAAACAAAGTCGTCTCCCTTCTTTCCGGAAACTTTCGAATCGCCTTTTTCAATTCTTTTGTTGTTGTCTGGTTTCATGAACTTATTCCATTTGTCTTCTTATTCTTTTTACAAAAGTAACCAATAATTAAAACGGTTAAGGTGTGGTTTGAGAATCTGTTCCAACTGAATTTCTATATACGTCTTAATTATGGCCACCGTATTACCAAATCCTCCCTTGGGTGGTGGTAATAGCCATTTAGACCCCCATGATGAAGCTTACTTAGCTGTTTATAATATCGTCTCTCATATATCTGGTAGTAGTGGCTCATTCTCTTCTATTGTTTCACATTTAGATCTTCCTGGTGATGATTCAGAATATAAGAAACTATTATTGAATGAATTAAATAGATTGACCGATACTGATAGTAGCGGATATTCACTCAAGAGGAGGAGTTTCAATAATAATTATACCAATATATCTAATGGTCATTCTAATGGAATAATAACAACATTTTCCAGCGACCATGATAATAATAACTCTCCCCCCTCATCATCTCCCGTTGCTTCTGCAGTACCGATTTTAACCAATCTTTTCGACAAAATTCAACAACAGCAACAACAGATTAACAATGATAGAGCAACTGTTGTGTCTCTGGAATCGAATTTATCTCAAGCAAGAGCTTTAGTAAACGCTTTTGCTGATTCGATTCATCCGGATCAAAAACGTATTGTTGATACCGATCTTTTGGATAGAGAACTCACGAAATCTCAAAATGCAAACAAAGCTTTCCAAAAGGCATTAAGAGAAATTGGTGAGGTCGTCATAGCTGTAGCACAAGGTGATTTGTCTAAAAAAGTCACTATTCATGCTCAAGAAATGGACCCAGAAATCGTTAAATTTAAAGAAACTATAAATACAATGATGGATCAATTGCAAAGATTTGCTAGTGAAGTTACAAGAGTAGCTACTGAAGTAGCTGGTGGTACTTTGGGTGGTCAAGCTGAAGGTGATGGTACTGTAGGTGTATGGAGAGAATTAACTGATAATGTTAATGTTATGGCCTCAAATTTAACCAATCAAGTACGTGAAATCGCCGATGTTACTAGAGCTGTAGCTAAAGGCGATCTATCCCGTAAGATTAATGTCCATGCTCAAGGTGAAATTCTAGAGTTACAAAAGACTATCAATACAATGGTTGACCAATTAAGAACTTTTGCTTTTGAAGTCACTCGAGTAGCTCGTGAAACTGGTGTAGAAGGTCGTCTTGGTGGTCAAGCCCAAATCGAAGATGTCGAAGGAATCTGGAAAGAATTGACTGATAATGGTAAGTATGCACATCATCTCTGAGAGTATGATTCTCCCGCAGATCCTGTTACTATCGTAGCTCGTTGAGAGCTCGCACGTTAGTCACTTTTAATGCTAAATATCTAACCAATCAGTAAACGCTATGGCTAGTAATCTTACTGATCAAGTAAGAAATATCGCAAATGTAACTACTGCCGTAGCTAGAGGAGATTTATCTCAGAAAGTTTCAGCTGATTGTAAAGGAGAAATTTTAGATCTTAAGTCAACTATAAATAAAATGGTTGACAGACTTCAGACATTTGCTACTGAAGTTACTACTCTCGCCAGGTCTGTAGGAACTGAAGGTATACTTGGCGGTCAAGCGAGAGTTGAAGATGTAGAGGGTGCTTGGAAGGAAATCACTGAAAATGTTAATGTAATGGCTTCTAATTTGACAACTCAAGTAAGAAGTATTGCTCATGTCACTACTGCAGTAGCCGAGGGCGACTTATCAAAAAAAATTGATGTTCATGCTCAAGGAGAAATGTTGGCTCTCAAATCAACAATTAATAAGATGGTGGATAGATTGCAACTTTTCGCTTCGGAAGTTACTAGGGTCGCAAAGGATGTTGGTATTGATGGTAAACTTGGCGTTCAAGCCCAAGTCTCTGATGTTGATGGTCTTTGGAAAGAGATTACTACTAACGTTAATACCATGGCTGCAAATCTTACGACACAGGTTCGTGCGTTTGCCCAAATTACTGCTGCTGCTACTGATGGAGATTTTACTCGATTTATTACTGTTGAAGCAAGTGGTGAAATGGATGCACTTAAAACTAAGATTAATCAGATGGTACTAAATTTGCGTGAATCTATTCAAAGAAACACTGCTGCTCGTGAAGCTGCTGAATTAGCAAATAGAGCTAAATCAGAATTCTTGGCTAATATGTCACATGAAATCCGAACTCCCATGAATGGTGTAATTGGTATGACTCAATTAACACTCGATACTGAATTGACTCAATATCAACGTGAGATGTTATCAATTGTTCATAATTTGGCGAATTCTTTATTAACTATTATTGATGATATTCTTGATATATCTAAGATTGAAGCTAATCGAATGACTATTGAAAAAATTGCTTTCTCCCTTAGAGGAACTGTCTTTGGTGCTTTAAAGACCCTTGCAGTTAAAGCAAATGAAAAGCCTCTTGATCTTGTCTATAAAATTGATAATACCTTCCCTGATAGTTTGGTTGGTGACTCATTTAGATTAAGACAAGTAATTCTTAATTTGGTAGGAAACGCCATTAAGTTCACGGAAAGTGGAGAGGTTGCTTTAAGTGTACGTAAAGCTGATGATCAATCAAGGGCTGGTAATCCAGATGAAATGATGATTGAATTCTGTGTTTCTGATACTGGTATTGGTATTCAAGGAGATAAATTAGACGTCATTTTTGATACTTTCTGTCAAGCAGACGGGTCAACAACAAGAAAATTTGGTGGTACTGGTCTTGGATTGTCGATTTCAAAAAGATTAATTAATCTTATGGGTGGTGATATTTGGGTCAAATCTGAATATGGTAAGGGATCACAATTCTATTTCACTTTAGCTCTTCAACCCGCTGATGGTGGGTTGACTCAGCTCTTAGAGAGTATTGCCCCATTCCGTAATCATTATGTTTTATTTATTAACACTGTTCATGATCCCAAAGTTACTGAGCAATTGGTTGAAAATATGAGTAGACTATATCTCAACTGCGTTGTGGCACATTCTGTTGAGGACGCACCATTACCGGAGAATTATTCAGGACCTAAATTTGACACTATTATCGTTGACACTTTAGAAGTGGCTACCAAATTAAGGTTGCTCAACCATCTCAAATACATTCCCTTAGTTCTCCTCAATCCTTGTATACCACAAGTCAATCTGAAATTGTGCTTGGATTTGGGAATAACTTCATATGGTAATACTCCTTGTTCCACTCATGATATTGGAAACGTTCTAAGACCAGCATTAGAAAGTCGTGCGGCTCCACTTAATTCAGATGGCGCTAAGCAATTTCATATTTTACTTGCGGAAGATAATGTTGTTAATCAGAAACTTGCGGTTAGAATCCTTGAAAAGTATAAACATAAGGTAGAAGTTGTTGAGAACGGGCTGGAAGCTTTTGAGGCTGTCAAGCGTAAACGATATGACGTGGTTTTGATGGACGTACAGATGCCTGAGATGGGAGGGTTTGAAGCTACTGCCAAGATTCGTGAATGGGAAAAACAGAATATTACCGTTCGTACTAGAACACCTATTGTTGCTTTGACAGCGCATGCCATGTTGGGAGACCGTGAAAGGTGTATGCAAGCACAGATGGATGAATATTTATCGAAACCACTTAAACCTGCCTTGTTAGTACAGACCATTAACAAATGTGTGCATAGTGTCAATCAACTTAGAAATCTAGCACTTGGGCCTACTTCCAATAATAATAACGCCCTCTCAAAGAGTGCCTCTAAAGCTATTTCTTCGTCGGTTTCAATGTTACCTGCTGCTGGCTACTCAAGCAGTAGTGGCAATAATGGAAGTCATAGTAGTGCTGGTAGTAGTAGTAGCGTGCCTAATAAGAACATTGCAGACTTGGATGGCTCTGCTTCCCGCCAAAAATAATGATGATAATTTTATCACAACACAAACTGAGAGTATAGAATATTCTTCTCTGTATTCATGATGACCGTGTTTTTTTCTTAATTTGTTTTTTGTTTATTTTTGTATGTGAATTTTGTATGTGAATTTCTTTTTTCTGTTTTCATTTTTATTTACAACATGTTTTATTTAATGTCTTCAATGTACAATTCTTTACAGTCTAAATCAGTAGTCATACTCATATTACTCACTTGGAATATCTATCATTGGGACAGCTGAGACTTTGACTCAGACACTCTCCTGGCTTATAGCCAGTCTTTGCAAGTTGGTGTTTAGAACCAAGATCCAGTAGGACAATAGCGAGATAGGCAAAATCCAGATTGTCACTGTCAGATCCCCCTAAATGTAGGGAGTCTCACCGCGAACAACGATAGTCGGAGAACCGCATGATAACACCGCAGGAAAGAAGCTCGCTTTCAAGGCAAATTACCCATGTAAAGATAGATCGTAATAAGCAGTTACCAATAGTTAGTGATAACAATTAAAGCAAGAGAACTAACAGCTATGACAGAACTAATAGAAGTACTTGGAAATACATTCCAAGCGTATTCTTGACCAGCATAAACCACCAAAGATAGAGGTAGCGGCATTGAGGAAGTCCATACAAGGAATGGTATTGTCCAGTAAAACCAACTATAAAATTGATAATGTAGTGATCTAGCACATAGAATACCGATAAGATTCGATAATGCCGCTACCTTGAAGACTGCTCTAGGATCATCTTCCAAGGAACGTGATGGTGATCTCCACCATTTGAGACAGAAGGCAACCAACAGAGATAAATGCAATATTAATAATGATAAAGAGAAATCTGACGAGAGAAAAGTATCCTCACTAATAAACCGCCAATTGACAGTCCATTTATAGAAGAATTGCCTTGAAAATTCAAAAGCTCGAGATAAGTAAGAAAGGGGATATTTAGTTAAAAATGGCCAGCCAATAATCAATTGGACAATACCCATTGGAATGGCTAAAAATAGGCTTTTCTGGAATCCCATCGACTTCAAATATATGATCCCTACACCAGGAAGAAAAAGCAAACCATTCATCTTAATAGAGATAGCACCACTAAACATAATAGCCGATAAAATTATCTGCCTCCATTTATGGCGAAATGACAATAAGGATGATGACGACTGTTGAAGGAAGTAGACCGCCAAAACCGATCCCAAAGTAGCCCAACAATCGTTGAATAAGCGTAGTAAATAGATACTATGCAACCGCTTAGATAAGATTATAAATGGCAGAATATAAGGTGGAACTTTAGCGACAACATAGATCCTAAGTATTATGGCCAGGGTTAAAAGGTAAATACCCATGAAAATATATTGAGCCTTGATAATATTGGTACCATTCTCTGTGAGATAGTATAATAATTCAAAGATCCATACATGACCAGCTGGATATACTAATGGTCCAGTATCACCCCGTATTTTCGAATAGTCTCGTTCTCCTCCGATAACTTGTGAAATCTGACTCATATAAGCTTCCCAATCGATTTCTGTGTATGGCACTTTTTTAATAATTATTGTACATAATATGAAATCCACGAACCATATTACCACTGCCCAAAATGAAGAATACTTGGGATTTGATATTAGCTTAACCGCCAATTGGAACATTGACAAAATCCTCAATGGAAGTCTGCCCATTTTCTGCACGAATTATATCTAGAGCTCCCTCCTTCTCCTCGAAACAGGGGTAAAATACCTTGTCAAATGCGATAACGTCAAGAGGTTCACGAACCATCACTTCCTCGAATGTGCGGCTCTGTTGAATAGCTGCCGCAAGGTTTGCGGCTTTATTCGGAAGAACGGTTTTGGAAAAGTTTCTAGCGATTGGTATCGTTTGATTTAAAACTTGTCTCATTTCTTCCATTAAATTATCATTACTTAGTGCAGGACTATTTCATTATTCGCTCAAAGGAAGTGAGAGGCAATAGCCAACTGTAGAATTAACTGATCTATCGTTGGCCGTAAGATTATCTTTCGCCAGTGGGTAGATTCCAGACTTCGGGACTTCAGATATAGAGGATATAGAACAAATAAATGCTAAGAAATGTATACGGATGGCGACTTAAATTGAATACCGATCCATCTATTTAACTCTTATCTTATCAGGATCTTCATAGATCCATCCCAATTGGGAGGAATATTTAAACTTGATGTGCTTACTTCTACAATCTTTGCCCTCGAAGAAAAGAAAATTACAAAGGACAACCATGGGACCATAGAAGTGATTTCTGCACAACTTCCAGTCCTCTGGACGGCCTCTCAAGGAAGATGGTATACTGCAAATTTTGAATAATTAAGTGGTATCAAAATAGTAACCGACCTGAATGCGTTAAGCCGATATTTATATGCAGCCTCACCACGCGCGGTTCTTATATAGTCTTTTAACCCCAGCTACCGCCGGTCCATATTAAGGTCATGTTATTTAATGCTCATCGATTTGTTTACTTCTATTTTTTGTTTCTGTAATTGAACCCACTTTATTAGTAAATCTTTTCAAATAACAATGGCTCTTCTTGCAACTCTATCTACGGTAGCTCCATACCATCTTCTTCTTTATTCAACATTGTTTGGTGCAACTACTTACCAGTCTTTTTATGCTGGAATCGTAGCTTATAAGTCACTCCCATTGAAGGAATTTGCCACTTTACAAGCAAATATTTTCCCGAAATATTTTGCTTTCCAAGCAGCAGCTTCTGCTTTGTTATTAATAACACCTCCTTTTGCGTTCTCGGTGGCTGCTTATTCCGCATTGGGATCTGCTCTTGCTGGTGGATTGGTTAATGCTGGATATCTAGGTCCGAAGTCAAATCGGATCAAGGCAAAACGAGATATTCAAATGGAAATTGAGGGCAAGAGTTATAAGGATCCTACAGCCAGTGATGAAATGAAAAAATTGAATAAACAATTCGGTTCAGTTCATGGTATTAGTGTGTTATTAAATTTGATTGGATGGGCTGGTCTTGTATTTTATGGAATTCTTTTAACCGAAGGCTTATCGGTGAAATCATTGAAAAAATAGGTATCCAGAAATGCTCTCTAAGATCATTATGAATCCGACTATTCCACTCTCTAATATAGCGATCTTTTGATATATACTTTCGATCTTTTAATGGTTCTCTCATTAATTCTCCACTCAATAAAATATTACTATCATTATTATAGCGTGACAACGCCATTAACCTGGGCCAGAGTCTGGTGTAAGGCTGGGCTGAAGTCTAGAGAGAAACCCTTGCTACAGGGATGCAATCGTATGATCAAAGGAAACAGCATTCTTCTGGAGCAGAGCTCCAGTCAATTCTAGTCTGCCGGACTAGCACTAAGCATTTGTAATGCTCACCAAGTTAACGTCAACTGTTAATGCTATGCTACGTTGAAAGCCCAGTGCTCACTCCGGTCGTTGCAATGGTTGTAAACCCTTATAAAATATTTCTCTATGTTAGATGAAAAATTGTTGTATCGAGGTAGTAAAACCGAGCCGCGCGGCTTCTTTTGAAATTTTCAGCTTCACCACTTTTTTAACACACTATAATCTCTCTGACATAGATGTATACACTTGATTGATATAAAAGAAGAATTTTACTATCTGTAATAGATATCTAGGGTACTTGCAATGGTGATCCCAAAAAGAATCCCTTTATCGATTAGTGGAAAAGCTTTTCTTGCGGGTAGAGGCTCTGGATCACAACTCGTTAGATCGTATTCCACCCCTTCGGCGGTAGAAACAGTAACGGAAGTAGCATTACCTTTGGATTCTGAAATAGTGACTGCCCCTAGGTTACCTCCCTCAAATGTTTTTGCTGGAATAATTTTAAGTAGAGTGCCAATAATTACTCCGGAATTAAGCCCATTTGAAAAGGCTTATTATCATTATCAGGATGAACTAGAACGAAGGTTGATGTGGACATTCCCTTCATATTACTACTTTAAAAGAGGCTCTCTCCGAGAAAGACAATTCAATACTGCTCAAAGGGGCCCTGTTCCACGACATGCAAATATCTGGTATCCTCGAGGTATTCCTGATATTCAGCATAATAGAGAAAGGCGTACTAAACAAGAGATTGTGATTCCACGACAAAGTACTGATAATGATGGATTATTCAGAGCCACTGAGGAATCAGATGATTCATTGGGTAGGCCCATTGTAGCTAACCCACGAATCACTGAAGCCGATAAAAAGAATGATATTCAATCATTAAGTCGAAAGCTAGATCGTACATTATATTTAGTTGTTAAAACGACCCAGAATGGTGTTTGGAAGTTCCCAGCCTTTTCCCTACAACCAAAGGAATCACTTCATGAGGCTGCAGAACGAGGACTTCGTGAAATTGGAGGTGTTAATATTAACACTTGGACGGTTTCTAACACTCCAGCGGGGGTAGTTAGATTCAGTGAATCCGATAATGGTGTCATAAGTTCTTCTGACGAAGCTTCAGCTTCATCACTACGGGAATTCTATATAAAATCACATATTTTGCATGGCAAGTTTGTTCCTCAAAATGATGAGGAATATGCTTGGCTGACACGTGAGGAATTGTTAGATAAGTTAGATAAAAAGTATTTTGAAGGAGTAGAGCCTCTTCTAAGCCTTCAATAATTAAGGCAGCTAAAGCATGTAAATTTTAAAAACGTTTGTAAATAGTCATAAAAATATACATAATGAAACTATTGAATATTGTCAAAAGCTTCTCTACTTTTCACCTCCTCGGGAAATAATAAGGGTAACACTTGTGGTTCTCCCAGCGCTGAGTCGGTAATCAGATCGATTTTTCAGATTTTAGTTCATTATTAAGGTAGCATATTATTTAGAAAGTACCGAAACATTTTGAGCTTCCCCTGAATATGCTAATGATAGCTTTAATGGATGCCAACTGACAGCTGGACGGCCCACATAATTTTGCTTTGGAATCGTATAAATATACCTGTCTGCTTCAACCCATACAATGCTTATTGGAGAATTGTTATCTGAAGCAATGGCAAGAAGCTGACCATCGTGAGAGAATCCAATTGACGTTATAGGCTGATCAACCTTGGAAAATGTTTTAAGACAGATCCATTCACGAGTATCCCATAGACTAACAATACCTTCGTTAGATCCGACTGCTAAATAGCGACCAAGTGGATCAAACTGTATACAACTTGTAGCAGTACGATTTCCCCTGAGGGTATGAATGACTTCAAGAATCGGAATAGGTCTAGTACTATCTGCTTTTCCATTCGAAGAAAGAGCCCTAGAGTTAAATCCTAATAATCGAACATTACCATTACCCATTGAAACTGCCAAAATATCCGAGCCATTTGACCATGATATATCATACACTTCATCGTTCTCTTGATATACAGATACTTGATTTAAATCTAAATCAAATATAATTAATTGATCATTCCTTAACCCCACAGCTATGAATTGACCATCGGTAGAATATCTGATCACTAAAATTTCTCCTTCCACTTTAGTGCTTTGGAGACATTTTCTTGTCCTGGTATCCCACAATTTGATAAACCCATCAGTGGAACATGAAGCTAATCTCTCTGAATGAAGTGGGTTCCAACTGACATCCTCTACTGGTCTATCATGTGCTCCCCTAATCTCAAAGGATGCCTTCGCATCCGGTTTATCAGCCTGCCATATCCGAATATGTCTGTCATTATGTGTTAATGCGAATCTCGTGCCTGTATTATTGAATATTACTTTGCGGATAATTAGTCCCGAATGATAGGGACTTCTAAAAGTTACAGATTTAGCTGATTCAAAAGCAGTAGGGATATCCCCAGGAGCGAGCGATGCCTGAGTTTTTAAAGGTTCTAAATTCGTCATGAGAGAGAGAAAGAGAGGAAAGAAACAACGTCAGAAATAAATCGGAGAAAGCGATGCCAAACTTCAAACTCCGCCCCGACGACGAAATAATGACTTTGTATTCAAAGCCGCATATAAATAATCTGTGATGAGCCGCACGTTCATACAGCTGATTGACTATCGCGAGATTAGATGAAAGTGCGATAAGCTCTGGGGTCCGACGAGTGTCAATTTCTGCTCTGTCTTTGAACGCTCTAATAAGCATCGGTATCATCAGATTCATTGTATGAATAACATAAACTAATTACAATTTACAAATATCTTGTGGATACACACTGCAGAGATCCTTATCTCGGTTAGGGTTCGGTGAGCATCAAAACAAAAACGGACCGTTGTAGAACAGAGTTCAAGGCTCGAAAGGCTCTCAGGGGGAAGGTGCCGATAAGACGAAGTGAGACGACAAGTACGTCAGGGGTAGGACCCGAGCTGTCAGAGAGGTATCCATAAGGTGGAAAGGTCAGAGACTGTATGATGTGTTGTTTTTCCTCAATCGTCGGAGACAGACAGGGAAGGAACAGTATGTTTTGTAGAACTCTCACTATTAGGGCGATATGGATTACAAATTTGAATATGAGTGATTAACTTAAAGTTTTACATTTAGACATTTTAAGGTTCTTTTTTTGTCACATTAACGACGGTCCTGTCGCTGCTGAGTCTGCTGCAGTTGCTGTTGCCGTTGCATAAATGATAGTAATTCCGGTGGAAGCGCGTTTGGAACACCTTGATTGGATCCAGCTGCTTGTGGAGGAGCAGAAGGAGGCTGAGGCAATGCTCCAGACGAAGAAGGAGGGGGAGGTTGATGAGGTAAAGAACCAGGAGAAGGTAAAGGAAAGCCAGGAAAATTAGAGGGAATCGCACTTCCACTTCCTCCTGTTGGAAAGCCACCAGGAGGATATTGCTGATTCTGTTTCTGATGCATATTCGCTAGGATAGCTTGTATTTCTGGTGGTATAGCACCTGCAGGTGGAGCAGGGAACCCAGGAGGCAAATTACCTATAGGAAATCCAGAAGGAGGCAGTTGTGATTGGTCATAGCCTGTAAGTCCCCGGTCATATCTTGCACCACCATCCCCATTGCCACCACCTCTTCTACCACGACCACCACGATTGTCACCCTCATAAGAATCTCTTCTACCATAGGAATTATCTGGACCACCACGTTCACCACCACCACGGCCTCGTCCATCACCACCACGATGACCATCACGATGATCATCACGAATATCACGACGACCACCACGATCACCTCTGAATTCATTACCATATCTTTCATCCCCGCGGTCTCGATATCTATCGCCCCCACGGTCAGCTCTAAAATCACCTCCAATACCAATATTCTCTAATTCACCTCTACTGGCGCGTGGTCCATTTCTTGACCCGTCGGTAGGCATTCTATTACTAACAGCCTTGGAAGAAACGCCGCTACCGATTTGAATATCGGGTTCTTCTATACATATCTTCTCTTTTAAAGGAATTCCCCCAGTGCCTCCCCATTCGGAACTAACAGCCCATTTCTTATCAGATTCAGTTAATCTATCAAGAGGTATGATACTGACACCAGAAGCATAATCACAACAATCTCTGGGGCCAAATCCTACGCCCCACCTAGCTCTTAGAGTTGTTTTGTTTGCACGAAGAAGTTCTTCCAATTTTGCAATCGCAGTTATAGCTTCCTCCCTTTTATAAACTTTAACGAAAGCATGTTTTTTCTCTTTCTGGAAAACTATACTTTGGAGTCTAGCAAAGGGGGCAAATATATCATTTATATCATTTTCTGTCATGTAAGGCAGAATTCCCCCTACAAACAATGTTCGACTAAACACTCGAATAGTACCAGGGGGCAAACTATCGTCGTAGGTTACTAGTTTATCACCAGTACCACTATTATTATTACTTCTTGAAAGACTTTGAGGTTGTTCTTCACCCCTTCCTCTTGGTGATCTAGATCTATGCCGATGTTGTCTACCATCATTATGAAGAGGAGGTGGTGGTAACGGTGGTAAAGAAGGTGGGGCACTTGAAGCAGCATTACTAGGATCAGCAGGCGCAGATGTTTTAGAAATACTAGCTAAAGCTTGAAGAATAGAAGCAGTATCTGATTTATTTTTAGTGTTGGCAGTTGTTTTTTTACCACCCAAATTGGCAAAATTAGATGCTAGGGCTGCTACTATATGAGGAGGTGGCGAACCAGGTGGAGTAGTCGATAATAAAGGAATACCATCTTTATCTTCATCTCGTAACTTTTCGAGTTTCTGTCTCATAGAAGCCACATTAGATTCAGGAAAAGTAGTTCCTTTTTCCCAAAGAGTGATTACTTTTAGAGCTTTTTCAACCAATTCAATCGATGGATGGGTGGCCACAAAGTCGTCAATTAAAACTTCGATTATATCACTGATATGATTTACACCGCTTGCAAAAGTACCTTCTGCAGCAACATTATCGGATGGGCCAATACTTTGATTATTTCTTTTTGCTTCGTCATAATAAGCTCGAACAATAGCATCTACGACATATAAAGCACCTAATTTATTGGCAGCTGGAGTCTTTTTGTAATGAGTAAATAGTTTTTGAACCAGGACTGACTCTGCTTGGACTGAGTCCAATGCCAACCGAGTAAGTTTACGAATTCTTGAACCGGATACACCTGGAGGTTTTACTGTCAAGAGTGATTCCAGCGTTGCTGAAAATTCTTCTATATGTGACATGAGGAAAGTATTACGAATTACAGTTGAAGAGGGAGAGAGAATTAACAAGAGTTACGGATTGCAATTCTTGACCATATAATAATCCAAAAAAGAAAAAAAATTAAGTATTACAATGTTATTACGGTGGTACGATGGAATAAAGTTACACTTTGTTTCGAACTAAAAAGTACCGTTCTGTAATTATTACGGTTGAAGGATAGCGTGTAAATGATTTTGCACTCCCTATATGAACAGATTATCCAATCAGATATTCAATAGATTTAAGGATTTACGTATGGAATGGAGGACCGAAAAAAATATCTTCGACACAAAAAAATATACATATATATTAAAATATATTAAAATATATATATATTTGTGATTAATTAGGGCGATCTTTCCAAGTGAATTATTATCTACGAGAATTAAACCGAAAAAATGCCTATTGCCAAACACCTAAGCAATACATGTATATAAAGCAATATTACTTCGTAGAGGAAAGAAAGAAGAAAGGGAGAGAAGTAGAGAAAAAGGTGAATCTGTCTCCTTTATATAGTAAAAGTGGTGGTTGGTGGAGAAACCGCAGCCGCGCATGAGTAGTTGTTAGAGAGAGGTACAGTAATAATAACCGTGTGAACAGAGAAAAAGTATACTGGCTGTTGTAACTACTTTGCACCAGTGACTACAGTTACGGTAAGTTAGAGGCTAACTTTAACTTAAGTTTTTCCCGATTCTAGTCTCTGTCTCTCGATCTGATTACGCCGTTAATAATAGCTTAGCATTAAAGTTGTTTCAGCTACAGTGGCAGTAAGAGCTCGAGCGAAGTGTGAGTTATGGGCTACGCCCCAGCCGCCCCGCCGAGGCAGACGAAACAGTCGCGTTTATCAGCCGTGTCCTTTAATTAGAACGCGTAACCAGCAAAGCGTTCCCTTACCACCAGGAAACGCTCTAATATTCGATGATGAGATATGAAGATCCAGATTAATCTGTATATTACAATATTCATCAGATAGATAGAGAAGGTTGTTGTGTGGTTAGCGTGTATTAATAGATTTATACTGTATTGTAGTAAATTCTTATTGATAAAGAGAATTGACTTCACCGCTAAAACTATTCGCGAACCTCAAACCAATTATGTGCTTTGACAAAAGCTCTGTTTTAAATTATTCTTTTTATTGTCTCTCCCATAATGTCTACTACTAACTTATCTGTTCTTATTGATAATGCCCGCCAGAACACGCTGCAACGCCCTAAGTCAGCAAAGACATACGGAGGAACGGTGAAATCAAAAAAAAGGCTGGGAATGGGACGTCAACAACCTATGGATACATTAAGTTCATCACAACCGAATAATGGCAAGAGGAAACAAGTGGATATTTCGAATGCAATAGCAGAAAAGAAGAAGAAAGCTCATTTGGATGAAACGCCAGAAGAACGCAAAGAACGAGAAATTGAAGAAGCTCTTTATGGCTTAGATGATGATATTGAAAGAGTTGAGAAAGCTACCAAATTAAGATTAGAGCGTGAAGAAAGTATTGCTAAATTAGAGGAGGAAGATAAAGTTTATGAAGAAGCTACAAAAAAACGTCGACAAGAACGTGAACGTCACGATTCCAGTGATGATGAACTTGAAGCTCATATCCCAGAACACCTTAGAGAATCAAAATTAACTTTGGATGAAATTAAAGCTCAAGGCCGTAAGAAAAATTATCCTACTGAGATTGATGAAGTTAAATTAACATCCCGTGTGAAGGAAATCTTTCAAAATGTTGGTAAAGGCATTATCCAAGGTCGAATTAAATCACCATTTTATGACCGATTAAAAGCCTATTCTATTAAACGATCAGATATTGGCCGTTTAGGAATGACAGAACTTGTAACTGATAATTTAATAGCTGGTATGGGATACTATGGATCTTTAGGTGGTGAAATTATTAATCTGGTTATTGATCAAGAATTCATTCGAGATGTTATTCTCAAAGAATATAAAAAATCCAAATCGCAATGGATAACTAAATATGAAGTCAGCAGTGTAATCAAGACCATCTTATGTCCTCATATTGCCACTCTTCTTATAATGGAAGATCGAAATATTACTGATTTTGACATGGGTGAAAAGGTTCTCAAAGAGAGTTCTCTTTATGGAGAAAAAGTTATTTCTGTTAATGTGTCGAATAATAGGAGTCATAATGTTTTAGAAAATGATGATGATGATTCTTATGATGAATTTAATAATGATTATTTTTAGTACCATTGTATACATTAATTCAGTCTACAAATTTTTATATGTCTATGTTGTTGCGAGCTTTTTAGTCCTTGCCCTCCGTGATCTAACAGCCTTCTACAGCATCATTACAGGCCGGAGCTGAACAATAACGGAGTTCCGGTGAGAATAGTAAACTATGTATTAAGTAATTTATGTTCAGAGTTTCAGTTACTTCTCTAACTTGTCTTAAAAAGCTTTCATCCACAGGCAAGAACACTCTCAAGTGCCTTGACACATACTTTCATATATTCAACATCACCTGGCGAGAATGTCCGGTGGAATGTGCTGAAGCCTGCCATGACATAACCTGTTCGTCTCAGCTTGATTCTTAGCAGCTCTTCTTCAATGGGGGATTCGTTGATCGTGATCCCACTACTAGCACAATTTTCTTGGCTGACGATTATCCTGTCATTTTCGTTTGAATTATATGTGTTCCTCAGATTATTCAACGCTCCATCAGAGCTTTGTTTGTTCTTGTTTTTGAGGTTTTCACTATGGGACCTCGTAGAAATCATCTCTCTAAATATTCCTTGTGTGCTAAATAGTTGGTCGGAATCCTGCTTTGGTGATGGCAATTGTTGTCTTTTCTTTTGTTTTTTTGCGTTTTTTATTCCAATCGAGGACAGGTTTCTTGATTTCGAAATCTTCTTTGTCCGATGCTCAATCTGAGGACTCAAAGATAATCCATTTAATTGACCATTGACTATGTCAAAATCATCCCTATATCCGTCGTCTTCGTTTATCAATTGTAGATTTCTTAAGTCTTCTCTACTTGATTGCGATGCTGTATAGAAGCTGCCACCGGTTCCACTTCTTGCTGCGCTGTCAAGCTTCCCCTCTGATTCTTTACCAGATCCAGTTTTGTCATCTTGCAAGGTCGCTAGAAGTTTGGTTTGATCTTCGGGCGACCTGGGTCGACGAGCCCGGTATACAACTTTGTACGGCAACTTCTGGAACGGCATGAAGATTCCTGCCCTATAGGAAACCGTTTCTCTGTAAGCATGGTTAGTATCTAATCATCAAGAAGACTCAGCCAGCAGAAGTGTTTATCCGGCGGGTGAGGGATTGCCTCCACGTCGTTACACCTTTTCCTCTCTCCTGAACTTACTCGGGCGAATTATACTCGATTCCGTATTGTGAATCAAGTGCATGGACATGTATGTCTTTGTTAAACTTATGCAACATTCCTGGTACATTATGTCCTCCTATAAAATTCACAGAAATTTCGCGCTTTCCATTAGGATTGTCTAAAATATCTTGAGGTCCGACTTCTGATTTAAATCGATGACCCCTTGGAAACGGAAATGCTGATACGGTTGTTTCGTACGTAATTGTGATCCGGACTTCCACTACGTACACGAATTGTAACCCCAGAGTCTCGGCAAGGGCCATGGCTGCTCTGGCTACAGCTGATTTTACGTCAGGACAATCTCGTAACTCAGTCAAAATTTCATACGACTGAACTAAGGTTGGGTTAAGCTGGATTCCCTTCAAGGAGTTAATATCATATTCCAATCTATGATTTGGAGGAACAAGTTCGGGGAATGGCTCATCCAGAGCAAATGCCGAACAAGACAATTGAAACTCGTTGGCTCTTTTGGGATAAATTCTTCGAATATTGTCATTATCATTTTCGGTAACCTCTTCGAGAAGATTAGTTGAGTTTTCCTCTCTACTACTAGCAGATTCGATTCTGGGTGAAACCTTAGAACTCTCAGCATTAATAAAGTCAGATATTTTCTTTGAAGTTTCTATCAGAGTTTTGCAAAGTTTTTCTGGGATCCGGGGACGAACATAAGGATCGAACATAGCAACAACTCCAATATGCAATCCTTCAGGAGATTTTAAAGGAACTGATGCATAGAATCTAATGAATGGCGGCCCATGTACAAAGGCATTGTATGCCATTCGCCAATCTTGACTTGCATCAAGAAGAATGAAATTCTCTTTTGATAAGATTGCATGACCATCCATTGAAATACTGCGAGATATGGTCTCAATCGGGAATCCGATCTGGTATTTGACAACCTGCCTAGCTCTATCTAGTAAAGAGATTGAGATACCCGAAACTTGAAAATACTTTACAACGGATCTTAATAACGAATCAAAAAATGATGTTTGCTTCCATTGTTTTTTATCCATATACTCTCTCGCTACTGCTGCCCTTCGTTGTTCGTTATATGCTTCGGGAGGGATCATGACTCCACCGCCGTTGAAGCACATGGGACGAGGAATATTAGATAGGTTTTCGATACATTTGCCATACTGTTCTAGAAAGTGGGGCCAGCTTTGATTTAAATCTCTGAATAGTGGTCGTTCAACTGATTTTTCGGGAAAATGAAACCATCTAAGATGAATTTTACTCGAGCCACGTTCTGTTCTGATGGTAGATCCTACTGCTCCCCCAATTAATATTCCTCCTCCGTAAGCACTGCCAATTTTCCCCACCACTCCCCTACCACCACCACCAGCGCCACTGCTAGTTTGGCCAGAGTACTTATTCAACTCTTTCTTATCACGATGTTTGCGCTGTTGAGTTTTTATAGACACGATAGCAGTACGTACAGCTGATTTGGGTGATAACAGTGGTGCCGATGCGACCAACTGACTCAAATGTTTCTTTTTGCTATTAAGAGTCTTCGGAATGGTTTCTTGAATACATTGACTGCCAGAAGTAGCTAGAACCGTTGAGGAAGATGCTGTTTCCCCTGTCTCAGGTCTAGCAATGCCGTACTCTCTTATGTACAAAGGAGTGGTCATTCGAGAGAAGACCCAAATCGATAGTCACTACTTCAAGTAAATCTATCGATGAATCAAAGAAATAAACCATCAGTGATGAAGAGGATATGAAAAGTGTTATTGTTATTGTAATGCTTCATGTGAACGAATTCTGCAAGTAGTAGCGTCGCAAATAACCTATGTCTGCGCATAATATCTAGACCTCTGCTTTGTTCATATTGTTAATGGGTAGAAAAATCTCAAGCTGAAATTATGCTAATGATCCTCTTAACCAATAAGGTGTATTTATATGGATATGAAAATTATTATAATAAAAATTCCCCTTCAGAGATAGAGAGAAATGGTGAACTCATACCGGCTTTATACTGAACAATGAGCTATATGGTTAAAATTCAAGCTGTCAGCTTAGTATCATGTCAAATGATCATCTTTCTTCCTCTCCCTTTAGGCATTATTAGTCTTACGCTCTGCACCTGCATCTCTCTGACGCTTCGGTTTATCTTAATGAAGGATCTCTCCATTTATAGCACCTAAAAGTTAAACTATGAAAGTAAATTATGATAACGGCTTCATACATAAGTCCGATAACTGAAAAAAAAAAGATCTCATATCCCTTCCTCATTTGCGAATTATTCGTTTATTCGTAGTCAACTACATTAGGTTGCGAGCAGCCACTTCTGAAAACATTTGTTGAGCACTTTCCCTCTGTAATTAATATATCCTTCATCATGGCCGGGATTTCCGCTGAAGACTAATGAGTTTCATCCCTGAACCCCACTTTATACTCGGCATTCATGACTTTTTTACTATGGCGGCAATATAAAAGCAATTATTCTCAAGCACTGACCCTTCTTGTTTTGAGCATAACTTAAGACTAAATACCCCAGGAAATATGTGCCACGGCGACATGGATATGAATGAATACGACAAACGAATGATTTATAACCCTGAGACTTCATTAATACCTCAGATATTTGGAGACAGTTAACTAGTGCAGTAGTATCAATTTTGGAGATTGCTGGTTAGTTTTTGCTACAAGGAGATGTTGAGATTACTCACGTGTCGTATCATGCTATAATGATTTGTTAGTTTTTAGATTAAAGTTGGTATTTGATTCATATAGATATGATACGACTATGCGAACTGGACTTGAAATACCAGGGGACATCAATCATTTCGTTTAGTAATCTTTCAAAACATTTATACACCATGAGAATGTATGTATGTATCTATAAATGTAGATAGATTCGTATCGATTTGTCTTTACAATCTGTTGCTGCTAAACTAACAATCATTTGCAATAACAAGAAGGATCGGTTTCTTAATAAGGAGAAATTTAATCGAATATTGATGCTTCTTTATCGTCTGCCTTGCAGTTTCAACAGTTGATTCATTCGCGAATTTTCATTTTTACCCCTAAGTCATTGATGACCGGTCGCCTATAAATACGGCTCCTTCTGTTCGTTATTATTTTTGTTTCATTCTTAAAGTTTCTTTTGATAACCCTGTCTAAATATTATTATTATAAAATGTCTGACAAAGTTTACTTCGTTTCTGGTGGAAACCGTGGTATTGGTTTCGGTCTAGTAGGAGAATTTAGTAATCTTCCTAACACCAAGGTCATTACGACCGCTAGAGATGTAGAGAAAGCAGTCGAACTTCAAGCATTAGCTAAGGAGCGTGGCAACATCCATATCCTTCAATATGATGCCACTTCTACTAAGGCCGCAAACGAGGTTGGCAAAGAAGTTGGCCAAATCGTTGATGGTATTGATGTTTTTATTGCGAGTGCTGCCATTAGCGGCGGTATGAACACCGTCCTTGAAGCCACCGAAGGTGTATGGACAGATCACTACAATGTTAACGTACTCGCTCCTATTTTGCTTTATCAACAATTGTACCCTTACTTGATCAAAAGAAACACCCGTAAGATCGTGTTCTTCTCTAGTGTTGCAGGCTGTATTACTAATTATACTCCATTTTCTGTTTCAGCCTATGGGCAATCTAAGGCAGCTTTGAACTATACTGTTAAGGAATTGGGTTTCGAATTGGGTGGTGAGGATTTTATTGTGTTCTCTTATTTTCCCGGTGGAGTTGACACTGCTGCCTCTCAAGCTGCTATTGCTAAACTCAAGGCTCAGAATCCTCAATTAGGCGAAATGATCGCTTCTAGTCTTATTAGTCCTGCCGAAAGTGCAGTTAAGTTGTCTTCCATTCTGGACAAGGTCACTAAAGAAGATAATGGAGCTTTCCTCGATAACACTGGTGCGCAGATTGGCTGGTGAACGGTAGCTGCAACTAGTAGTAAGTTTATAGAATTAATAAATCAGAAAGTCGAAAATTGCTGCATCACATCCTCACATCGAATTTCATTTTAGGAATTCGGAGTGAAATTGCTCACTTTCAAATGGAACCGATAGATTTTTGAAGTTTGAAGGAAGTTTTCTTAAAAGCATACTTCAAGCGGATATACTTCTAGTTTTTTAGATAACACCCCCTAAGTTTAAAGGCTTTAAAATTCAAAAAAAAAGAGTAATCTGGATTGTGAGATCTATTCATAGCTTAGTTTTAAGTTCTTCTAAATATTTGTCCAGGATCGCCGCCGTTAAGCTATTGCAGAACGTTTAAGTCGTCGGAAAATACTTTCCTAATTAGGGAATTTTCAGGGGTTGCCCTAACCATGGAGATGAACTGAAAAGTTAGAAAAAGAAATAATGCAAGTTTCTTTTTTCGGCCGCTTACCAAAACGTTCTTCTAATATCAAAATGTACTTCTATTTACTATAACAGATATTAGCTTTTATCCTATAAAATGTAGATTATTTGTCTAGTCTTGATAAAAGAAATTTATATTTTTATACCAAACTAGTCATAACAGCTGTTTTACCAAGCGATAACAGTTTTGTCATAGTTATAGAATTTACCATTATCCTCTTTGTTCAATCCGTCAATTAGTTTAGCAATAGCACTAGAGCTTGTTTCAAGACTGATAAGGGTGCTTGCAATATGGTTTCCCAATTCAGGGTTCTTCTGCTTGATATGGTCAACGAAACCGTTACCCATATCACTAGCTACAAGACCGGGGTGAATAGGTAGGACAATAAAACCTTCATCGCCCAATTCCGCACTTAGCTGCTTGGCAGTAAAAGCAAGAGCAGACTTAGATTGGCCATATGCACTGGTGCTAACAGGTGGTAATTCACCCGCAGAGCCAAGAAGACTACTCATGAAGATAATTTTACGGGTATCACGTTTAACTAACAGAGGATACAATGCTTGAAATAATAGAATTGGTCCAAGGACATTAACATTATAGGTCTTAGTCCATACAGTAGCAGGGGTCTTGGCTACAGTGGCAATAGATTCTCCAATACCGGAGTTTGCTACAAATACATCAATACCGTCAGCAATTTCTGAAGCTGCCTTGGCAACATCAACAGCATCACTTTCAATACCAGCATCATATCTCAAGACATGCACATTGGGATGATCTTTAATCCAAGCATTAAGATCAGTAGCGTTTTCAGGTTGACGCGCTGTAGTAATAACGGTCGAATTGGCGAGATTACTGAATTGCTTTACAAGAGCAAACCCAATCCCTCTATTACCACCGGACACAAAGAAAACTTGATTGGATGAAGCAGGCATATTGCTGTTAAAGTTAAAGAAGAAGGAGCTGAGAATACCAGATAATAAGAAAACTGTCAGTATAGTAGTAAATTGTTTATAAGATAATTGCATGAAGTTCAAGTAAAAACAAGCATCTATCGAGCAGACATCAAGCTGTTCTTATAGAAATCTGTGTGGAAGCTTAGACCCTCGGTTTACCGGATTACAAAAGACTACCTTGCAAAAGCATCTCAATGTACAAAGCATGGAACAAAAGGGCCCGACCCCAGCTTGCCACCAATCGACACCCCCTCTTTCGCTTCATCTTTTCAGCATGATGAAATACAGTCTTCTTTTCTCAATACTGCCGCAGACGTCCGCGGAATACGTCGCTGTCAAATTTGCTAATCGTGGCGATACTATTATATCAGCCAAGAGTAGTATGGCTTCTTGGTGTACTCTGCCATAAACGACCGGACGCCTTAAAAAGTTTGGAATAAAATATGTCTTTAGGGTTGGTTGAATCTGGAAGTTTGAAACATTTGCATATCGGTTCCGGAGTGCGATCCTTAGAGCTTCCCCTATTTGCTTATAAAGTATCGCGTTACCGACTTACTAAGTTTTCTGTAAGGGTTTTTTGTTAACATTTGCTAACCCGCCGCACCACTCCGCGGACCATTGCATAACGTCGGCTGCCGGATATAAGCCGATCCCCATAATTATGCCGATCCACGCATATACTTTGTTTCTGAACATAAGTTCGATCTATTATGGAGAATAGCTTTCGGTTTAAAACAACCTCAAAATTATAATCTTAGTCAACAACTACCCCAGTCTTGTCCGATATGAATGGTCGTTGTCATGGTTTACCCATTATTGGCCTCGAGGGAGAAGCCTCGGTAGGTCAGCTTGCCGAAAGGAATCAGTTCGCTCAGGATCGCGATATCAACATCTAAGTAGCTCGCTGGACCGAACTCTGGTTATTACTATTTGGTAATAAGCTCTTATTACCGTTACCGTTAACCTGAACCTATAAGCGGACGCACTATGTATGTCTACTGATGGTGTCGATCTAACAACAAGGTAACGGTATAGACGGAATATCATCGCCAGAACAAAACAATTGGTTATTTGTCAAAGCCAATCATCTAATGTAGTCAGATATTACTAGAACGGTTAATGTGTAAAGGCTTCTCTAGTAACAATCAAATACACTAGAGAACAAAGGAGAAACGCCACCGCAAATCTTCCTAAAAACAGAATTATGGATTCTAAACATACCCGTGACAAATATCTGGACCATGGTTATTTAGTAGAGGCATCCCTGAATAGAACAGGTCGTATCAGTGGAATATTAACTTGAAAATATTTTGTAATCATGCGCTGCAGGTGCTAGAAAAAGTATTAATGACAGAAATCAATGGAATATTCAGCAATTCGGAAAAGTAACAACAGCATTTACAGCAACCAAAAATATTTCTAAATACGGTCGGGTGCTTTCTACTCAAACCGACCTCCGTGGCCCAATGCATTGCTGCATACTGGTAGAGTTGCTTTATTTTTGATATCAATCCTTATGTTGCATGCTTTTCTTGTGAGGGGCTCTCGCAGTTGTCTTTGCAGCAAGGGCGCCTTGGCATGCGGTTTTTACTTATAGAAATCAATAGAAATATAATAGGAATCCGGAGAAAAAAATGGTTCATGTACCCCTTGTTAGTTAACTTTGTAAACACATAATCATGGTTTCTAATCAAATCCATCGTCTTCATCTAGTTCGTCATTGTCGATCGACAGAGTTACTCGACTGGCAGTATTAGTAACTTCAGTGGGTGGCAACGCTCTTGTATTACGCGTTGAGGTTCTCGTAGTAGTCCTTGCAGAAGTCTTTGCAGGAGTCTTTGAGGGAATCTTTGAGGGAATCTTTGCGGGAATCCTTGCAGGAGCCTTAGCAGACCTGGCGGGAGCTTTAGTTGGGACATTCCTAACGGGAGCCTTTCCTTTAGCCGCTGCTCCCTTTCTACGTTGAGGTGGTGGGTTTTCGGATTCTTCATCTTCTCCGCTAGAAATAACTTCTAGATCCGCAGCATCATCACCATCATCATCAAATTCGTTGTTGTACTCGTCATTTTCATCATCATCTAAGTCCATCTGGGAATCAATAATTATCTCTGGACTTTTTTTTGGTGTAATTGATGTTCTAGTGGACTTCCTAGTAGTTCTTGGAGCTGGTGGTACCGGAGATAAAGGGGTAGACTCTCTTTGAAGCAGTGGCAATTGTTGTTTATTTCTTCCTCGTTTAGTTCGGTTCTGTTCCTGGTCTTCTCCTTCTAACCCATTTATGCTATTTTCCACTCGGGTGTGACTATCGCCAGTATGATCTCCGGAAAGTCCTAAATGGGCCCGATTATTACTGGGACTTTTAATAGCTGCCTCTATTTCCATTTCATTGGTAACGCCTAAATTTAGAAGCAACTTAAGTTGAATATCCAATGAACCCTCTACAAATTCCTTTACCGCTGTTTTCTCATCTTTTTCAACAAACTGGCTTACTGCCACTCCTAGTCCACTTTCAGGCAATAAATCCAGTTTATCCTTTTTCAAATATTCTTCAACGAGATTTTGAACCTTGATTTTATCAAGACCACCGTGTTCAGTTTCAATTCCATTTTCAGCAGTGCCATTAATTTCTCCCCTTTTAGACGTGGCTGGTGCTGTCTTTCTACGGTAATATTGAACTACATCGCCAATATTTGCAACTCGATCGACAAATCGATTGGAGAATCTGGTCGGATTTTCTACTTGATAATCTCCAGAATATTCAACCTTGAGACGGACTAGAGGAAGTGGAATGTCACTGGAGTCATCACTATTTCGATCAAGAGTTTCATCATCTTGATATCTCTTCCACTCAATCTTGGCACTTTCAATCAACCCGTCCACTTTTGCAATCAGCCACCGAGTAACCTCGCCTCTGTTATTTTCCCCCGGTTTAATATAACTGTCGGTAGAGAGAACAACAGTATCAATTGCAAATGGCCGAACCGTTCTCAGAGGGACCTTCTCAAGGGTAAACTTTTTACCAGTGATGGATAGTATTCCAATCTGTTTACGAACAGCTTCGCCTTCAATCAGACTAGTAGCTACCGAACTACCTGGTTGTATTACATGGAATCCAACTTGTGGACTTAGGATCGGATCAATCAAACATTCGTGTTCATGGCCCCAGATCACTACATCCAAGAACTCTGGCAAAAAGGCTTCAGGGATATAGCCAGTCTCATTATGGCCTGTATGATTTTGATGAAGAGTCAAAATATTGAACCAATCTTCAGTCATGACATTTGGACGTAAAAATTTCACTTTACCATTACGGAAAGTTCTATGTAATCGTTCATCACGTACATTAGCAATCCCATATAAAGCCAATTTAGTTGTTCCTTTTCTTAATAAAACAGGTGAAGCTGTGATATCATCGTTTTCGGTAACTCTTCCGTAATGATTAATAAGTCCGCTAACAGATAATACATCCATAGGCGAAAGCATGGAATTCTGTTAGGTGGTTAGTATATGACATCCCCACAGAGGACTGTAAGCGAAGTTTGCACTCTAGAAGTCGTTTTCCATACTTCCTTTATGTCCCTGGCGGCTGGGGTTAAGCCCCAGATCTCCAGGCTGACTTCACTCTCGAGATTGATATCATGTAGACACCAGCACAATATTGACTTACACCACCCGAATCGTCATGATTTCCACTGATTCCAAATACCGGTATAGCCACATTTATATTCGGGTCTTCAAAATTCACATGATTGAGTCTTAATCGTTAGAGATCAGGTCAAAAAATCTTTAAATGCTTAACTACTTACTGTTCTTCCAATCCTAAAACCCCATGATTCAAAACCTCTAATTGACAAGGTTTATCACCTAGACAGGTCAATCGAAGTGTACGAATTACATCATAAAGTGATTTTTTCGATGGCTTATTAACATGAAATAGATCACCAGATTGTAATACCATATCCACTTCTCTATCTTTAGCTATGGTCATTATCTCATGAAATGTAATGGCCGAATCCTCTCCACGAATAGGATCACCTTCTTTATATCCAACATGGTTGTCTGTAGTCAATAGAATTCGAATTGTATTAGAATAATTCTCCTCGATACCATCGTCGTCATCTATTTCTCTACTCATTTTACATAGATTTGTATGAATTAAAAACAGACTAGATATGACGTTAACTCATGAACCTTCGCTAGTATTACTCAGAGTATCTGATCAATAACGGTCATTTATTTGTTCAGAGCCTTTAGTAATTTACACGTCGTATACTCGAAGAGGTCGGTCTAAAGGCTGTGTTACACAAGTTCTGTTGCACGTTCATTTCCCAGAGCCGCATGGACCTTATGCGGCTAAAGACTGTAACGGTAACCACAGTTATCCACCAAGATTAGAAGCTAGACCTCGTCTCTTTACCTCCGGCGGCTGGGACTTAGCTCCAGACCCTTAGGCTTTCGCTTTGCACGACAATATGACACTTCGTTACGTTTAATAGTTCATTGCAGTTGATAGACTGAATTAGAGGTAGAGAGAGGTAGAGAGGTCTGAGCTTTTCGCTCACTGCCGGATTCATGGTCTGGGTAATATAGGCTTAGGGTGGAGACCAGCATACAACGGAGATATATTTATAGGCTTATAACGGCGAGTGTCGGTCCGCATACACCATTTCAACTTCATACTTAATAGTTACTTGTGGAATATATATTGTTTGACACAAAATCAATGTGATGTTGTTGTGTTCATATTGAGGTCTTTTTGAATCTTATTTGCTTTTTTAGGTTTTTTATAAATATCACATATTTCTCTTTCTTTCTCTATATGTTCATAATGGATAGAGAATTAATCATACCTCTCCGGTTTAAAGAAATGAAATTATATTTATCAGATATTGCATTAATATCAGTGTTGGGTCTTTTATATGGAGGATTAGAATTATTTACTCCGTTTCATAGGTTGTTCTATCTGTCAGATGATTCGATAAAATACCCAATGGCCAAACATGAGAGGGTATCTAATTTATTATGTATTATTTTAACTATAGTTTTTCCTGCTATATTCATAATGGTTGTTCCAGTGATAGCTCCACGACGAAGACATCGGGTGCGAATTCTTTATATTTCCCTGTTAGGATTAGGACTCACATTTGTAGCGAATGGGTTTATTACTAATTTTTCCAAAACTTGGTTAGGCAGATTGCGACCTGACTTTTTGAGCCGATGTGTCCCTCGTCCTGATACTCCATTGGATGTTCCAGTAGGAATTGAAGTGTGTACAAATCCTAATATGGGTGTTATTAATGAAGGATTCAAAAGTACCCCATCAGGTCATGCGTCCACGAGTTTTTCTGGAATGATGTATCTCAGTTTATGGATTAATGGTCAATTAGGTTCATTTAAAGCTGGTTCGGAATCTTATAAAGCGGTTATTTCTCTTTGGTAGGTATTTTAAATAACTTCGCCGGAGGCAGAGTGCGAATTTATGGTGATAGTTTCTAACATGTAGTCCTCTTGTTTTAGCACTATATATTGCTATCAGTCGTACAGAAGATTATCGACATCATTATTTCGATGTTATATCAGGTGGTATACTTGGTGTTACTATTGCATGGGCTTGTTATGTAAGTTTTATATAGATGGTTTTTCGTGCTTGATCTTTTTACTAACTAAATTCTAGAGAAAATATTTTCCACGAATCACTTCGGCCAAATCACATGAACCATATTCTTTGGCTTCTGAACTATCTCCTCAGATTCAGGGATATCTGGGTACTTATGATAATGGTGCTGAATCCACTCTGGTTTAGTTAGAACCAAAACACTGATATATTAATTACAGATTTGCATCATTCTTATACAATAATAAATGGGTTATCGTCTGCCTCCGCAAGCTGAGGCCCCGGATATCAGATCCTGGCTTATCACTTGAGTCTGTTATTTATTTGGCCGACCATGTAACTTTACATAATATGTCAGTTATGACTTACATAATGCATTGCCTTCTATTACATAATAACACACTTTCCCAACCCACCAATCATTGCAGTAGGCTTATATTTTCAATATTTGGACATTTAACATCTCGAACATTGTTCATATTCATTTTATGAACTTTCAGTCTTTTTTAAAATATATATATTAGACATGCCACCTCAATCACAGATCAAAGATCCATGGGCACGCCGGTATGTGAAAAATGGGAAGCTGGCGAGGACGGTTCACCCGAATGATGTTGGTTTACAGACCGCTTGATTCAGCAGTGTTTATGCTAACAATTCTAGTGAAGGGTGGAGAACCCAAGGACCATTTACTCGATTTAATAGATTCAAAGGTATTTTTCCTGGATTTGGTATTGGTTTAGGTGCTTTTGTTTTATTTAATATCTATGAATATGTCAGTGAACCAAAAGGAGGTCATTGAGTTGCAGTTGTCACAAGAGAACACGATATTTTATAGCGTGACTATGTAATTAATGAACAATTCTTTTTCTATGAATAAGTATTTCCTTTGCTCTCCTACTGTCTTGCCTAGTTTTAGGGCCCATATCTGGAAACAAATCAGTCGGATTACATGCTAGTTGGTTGTTTGACTCATCATTTGTCGAAATGAATAAAAGTCGTCTCCCTAGCTTTCGATTCTCGACAATCGTGATCCCTGTTCTGGCTCTGATTTCACTGCCGGCAAACCGTATAGAACCTATCAATCCTTGAGAGAGCTAGAGATGTGGAGTCTAAGACTTAGTCTCAGAATTGGAAACATTCAATCATTGTTGGCAAGCCACATAGATCAAATCTGCTTGGGAGGAGTGGTGCTCTACATAAACATTCATTCGCCGCAGATAAAATTATAACTCTTGACACTAATACTCTACAGCATCCGCTCCAAACGCCGAGTATCGCTTACATAGTACGATATCTGGGTATAGATATAGGGTTTTCCCAGCCATTTTGAAAATACAGAGGACTCAGGGAGCTAAGGGAGACTCCGAGCTACAACCCCAAGAGTGATGATAAGAGCTCAAGTCCTTAACGGTGCTTTGAAGGGCTGGTCCATCCATTGCCTCAACTACTAGCGATACATTTCCCAGCTGGTTACTGACACAATCTTTGGCCGAGAAAATATATACTACTAAACGTCTGTTAAATATATCATAAATGTTTATATAGGACTTAATCGTAAATGTCTACCTTAAACCCTGATCTCTACCACCACCTTCCCTTTTAAGAAAACAGTCACACACTTTTGTTTTCCATCTCCGGCTATGAACAACCTTCCAAACCCTATCCGAGACCAAACAATTTTCGTGAAGCTCCCTTTGAATGTGAGCTTCTTTTGAAATACTTAGACCAAACTGTCGTAGATTTGTGAAGAGTGTTGTTCAACCACTACAACTTTCGACATATTAAATACATTAAATAAAAATGGCTACTCAGAAAGCTGGTGCTGCTGGTAATAAGTTCCGGATGTCGGTATGTTATTTTTGATAGGAGTGGTTGATGGAGGGATGACACAGGGATGATATGATTTTGGATTGAGATGAATGGGCGGAGTTTGAATAATATGGTGATTTGAATAGAAGATATTTTAAAAAGGATGGAAACTATAGGATATGATTCTTTACACAACTACCTACTGCTCGGTTATTCTATGAGCATTTTGACAACCGTTCGACAACTCTCGATAGGAATTTCAAAGACATTCAATGAGCATTCCACAGCTAAAATGGAAGTGATATGATACTATTTCAGTTGTTAAATAGGAAGAAATGTGGAGTAGCATGGATATTCGATGTCTACTATTCAATATGTCTCTCGAAATTTGGTAATGGATGGTTTTGGAAGGTAGTAATCATTCTTGTCACAATAAACGCTCTATCAGAGTTTCTATTCTTGGTTGTTTAAGAATAATCATAGAGCAGGGTCTTGTGGAGCCTTGTAGATGTAGACTCACAAACTGTCAGGAATGAATATCACTAGTTTTAGTTTCCCCCATCATTTCCTTCATCGTCAATCATTCCTTGTTCCATCATTGTCTTTATTCAATTTTTTAATGTATACTAACATTTATATAGCTCGGTCTCCCAGTTGGAGCCGTCATTAACTGTTGCGACAACTCTGGTGCCCGAAATCTTTACATCATCTCAGTTAAAGGTATTGGTGCTAGACTCAATCGTCTCCCTGCTGCCGGTGTTGGTGATATGGTTATGGCTACTGTCAAGAAGGGTAAGCCTGAACTCAGAAAGAAGGTCATGCCTGCCATTGTTGTTCGTCAATCCAAACCATGGAGAAGAAGGGATGGTGTCTTCCTTTACTTCGAAGATAATGCCGGTGTTATTGTTAATCCCAAGGGTGAAATGAAAGGTTCTGCTATCACTGGACCTGTTGGTAAAGAATGTGCTGATTTGTGGCCAAGAATTGCCTCCAACTCTGGTGTTGTTGTTTAAGAAAAAAGGTTAATGAATGTGTAATATGTATATTCAAAAAGTATCATTTGAACCCTTATTTTTTTTTCTCTCCTGCCTCTGGCAGCTGGATGGAGTCTCAACCTGACAGCTCTCTTTGCTCGAGGAAGTTCGTTTTATGAGTGTGGTGATGGAGATGAGGGATTGTAATACCTTGTCCTGAGTTAAAGATTGGCTGCTACATCAGTCTTCCGTGTCGGTTAAAGACTTTGTATTGTGTTACTGAAATATGCTTCGTATGAAATATTGCGGCCGGAGAAGATTCTTACTTATAGAATTGAGAGAACATTGGAGTAAATGAATAGTTCTGAAGGAATGAGTGCGGGCCAGTTGGAGGTCAAGAGGGATTAATTCGGTGATATCAACTTACAATCCTAACCTCGAGCGAAGTGAGCATTGGGGTTTGGGGATACGCCCCAGCCGCCAGAGGCAGGACGAGTTCCGCAATCACAAAATTTTTTTTTTTTTTTTTTTTTTTTGATCTTCAAAGTCTATTATATTATAACATACATATATAAATCCTCATATAATACCCTATAACACAACAGCTTGCCCTCAAAGGAAAAATATTATTTCTAATATGAAAACCCTTCTAATAAATAGTCTTTCTATCAAAAAACTTTTTTTTTTATCTTCGATATTGATTAAGTATATAATATATAATATAAAAATAATAATAAAATCATAATATATAATAAAATCATAATATATATTCAAAAATAGTGGGAAACCTTCCTAGGAGGTCACTAACCAATAGATCCTACTTACTGTTTATTCACAGCGTTGTAGAGCAGTGGAAGTTCGCAGGGCTCATAACCCTGATGTCCCTGGATCGAAACCAGGCAACGCTATGGGTATGATTCAAACAAATTTATTTTTGCTTCAAAGTTGAAACCCGATCGATCGAACGAAAGATCTAGTAATTGTCCTAACCTCAATCTTTAGATAGAGGCAAGGGTCTCAATTTTACTCATTTGTAGAATATCTTGGTCATATTAGTACAGAACGAGATAGTCCTTGAAAAATAACGACTGAATGTACTTGACTTCTTCATCAACCCCTTAGTAACACAGTTCAGAGAGAATAGTTGGAACCCAGTTGAAATTCGATGTCAGAGAGTGGTTTCTCTTCAGATAAGTTATCTGTAGATTCCTTTGAAGCTTATTCATCTGATTTTGTACGAATTCCTGAAATCACAAACTTAGGTATTTCTGATCTAACATTTGATGGTCTTCTTCCTGAGCCTGGGCTTAGAGTGAATGAAGATGGTGGAGCTGCTGGATGTGGTGGAAAGTTATGGCCAGCTGGTGAACTTTTATCCCGGTACATGATTCGTACTGGGGTTGAAGCTTATCATAATATAGTTGAACTTGGTAGTGGAACTGGGTTGGTAGGGTGAGTGCCAAATTCAAAGGATCTGGAGTCGCCCATCAACGACAGTCTGAGGATATTACCTAGATTATATTTTCATTACTAACATTCAGATTGGTTATAGGGTTACATCAGCAGAATCGCAAAGATCTTAATATTTGGATCACAGATCAAGAGTAAGTGTATATAATTTTATTGTCGTTTTGTTTTTAGGATCGTTGGACTAACATTTAGGAACATGATGCCATTAATGACAGAGAATACAAGTCTGAATGGATTAACAGATATTGTCAAGCCAGCAGTTCTAGACTGGTATGTAACTTGAACCTTTAAAGCTGTGAACTAGTATTTCTCTAACATCTTAGGGGCAAAGAGCTACCTGAATATGCTAAGGCTGTCGACCTTGTCTTAGCTGCGGATTGCGTCTACCTGGAGGCCGCCTTTCCTTTACTGGAAAGGACTTTATTGGATTTGTCCGATAATGGTACTCCTATTCTTATGGCATATAAAAAGAGGAGAAAGGTGAGATAAAGATTGGAACGGGTCTACCCAGTTGGAGATAGAAGGGGGCTTCCTGCGACCATTACGAATTCCAGTTCACTGGATTTTGATGGAATATATCCTTTTACCTTGCCGTTTTGTCTAACATTTATCAGGCGGATTCCAGATTTTTCAAAAGCATTAAAAAGAATTTCAAAGTTGAAGAGGTAAGTTGAAGTAAGAACCAGCTGAAGTATAACTTCTATTGGATTAAATACTAACAACAATAAGATAAAGGACCACGCCGACTATGATAAGTTTTTCAGGCAATCCGTATATTTATTTAAGATCACGAGGAAGTAAGGTTACTAAATAGTTATAATGTATCAACAAAGATAATTAGTTAGACGATTCTTAACTTACGATAGTGAACCAACATGAAGCTGAGACTTCTGAGCGAAAGGAGATATGGTTCATGAGGAATGCATGCAGATCTGCCCATGACCCATACTTCCATAAGCCTACTGTCACAACCCCACGGAACTCTAGACTCTTGACTACGGTCCCTTGAACTCTTCCATCTAAATGATTTAACATGCTGAGATACAGATTTCAATTCCAGTCTGGTTCAGAGGTCTCTTCCCAGTCCCAGTCCCAGTCTTCAGTCTCCTACTCTGCCCCCATCATGCCCCCTGGCCACGCCGCACATTTAACCCCTTGACGCCGCACAAGATCAAACTGACCAGACAGGCCCTCGGGGACCCTGACCGACAAGAAGTCAGTCAGTTCACCTGAAACCTCTTCCTGTTGTACCAATTGTCAGATAGATTTATATCTTCATGATCTCTTATGATCTCTTATGATGGCTTATTGTTGTCAAACCAGTACATTTTAAATAATCTTATTTTAGAGACAGATTCAAAGGGAATCTCCTATCGATCGATTGATAACTATTTAGAACCCCATCCACATGGTCACGTCACTGACAGATATTCAGTGTAAGTACTATCAGGTCAGGATTTTATTTTTTTATAATTCTTATTTGTGATTCTAACAGATGTATTCTATATATAGCCTCAATTGGGTCTTCAAAACTTAAAATCCGACTTAATGGAGTTTCGCAATTGACAAAGTTCTTAGACAACCCATCCAATGTTGAATCTTTAAATGATGCCAACTATTATTCACTTCTACAGGCCCTTCAATTTGGAATATTCGAAGATAGAAAACTTTATCGTAGAGCATTTGAACAACAGTCAATCCATGTTAGTACTTCTTCTGGTGGACATGGACCCAGTGATACGTTAACTGCACGCCTGGGAAATGCCAGTACCGTACTTAGAAAGTTGGTTGAATTTGGTTATAAGAATTTTAAGATCAAGACAGTAAATCTCATACTTTCTCATATCAGGGAGGCGTTACCCATATCATCCGGTGGTGGAGATCTTTGCCAACCTTTACTTGCAGACTATGCAAGAGTTTGTGCGCTATTACTACAATATCAACAACACATCGAAGGATTGAAACCAGAGGAATGGGCTAAAACTACCTCTATGTTAGCCAGGAGTATTTCAGCGATAGTTTTGTCCTGTATTGATAATAGCAACGCTATTGATATCAGTAGGGGTGATGGTGAGACCATTACAACCGTTGAACTTAAACATCGTATTCCTGCAAGTTGCAGTGATCTTTTTATTGCTTTGAAACACCTGATCTCTAATCCATCAGCTTCTCAATCCAGTCTTTTTAAAGAAGCTGTCTTTCCTCATGTGTCATATTTTCTTAGAGTTGTTCATGAAGAAACTGCCAGCCATCCTCATGCCTATGCTTGCTTGAGTATTATGCTGAATCATTTATTATTAAAAGATCTCGCCCTTTGTGAGGAAATGGCCCTTATTGGCCTTTCATCCATTATTTTACTAGAATCTTCCCAAAAAAATATTACTCTCAGAGAGCAAATATATATATTTATTCTTCACGCCTACAGACAGTTGAACTATTTTTCTACCCACATTACCACCACACCAACAGATGCAGCAGAGAGCACGGTTACAAGTCGCCATGAAGCTGTTACGAAAATTTTGCAGGCAATGTTACAATTCATCATTACGGATAGAGAAGATCTAAATTTCAGGATTTCCCTCAATGATATTTGGCTCACCCCTTCGAAGGATAAAGTCGATTGGTTTGTATATCCACTTTTCAGGTCTCGTTCAATCGCCTCTACCTCCCTCCTAACGTGGGCATCAACTTTAGCATTATACAGAATAATGGTTCTTTTATCGAAATTTGATCTTAACCATGAATCAAATGAAGGTAAGTGTAGTATCTATGTTTTATGAGTCCAAGTCTAACTGAGCTATAGATACTGATCGTTCCAAACGAGCAAGAATAAACGAAGATGGTTCTGGAGTTTTTAAGTCGGTAGCCCGTTTATGGTCTGTGGAAAAACAAATGAAACGGTTACTGACGAATAAAAAAATATCGTCCATTAGTGTCCTGCAAGTGATATCCTTTTGGGCACAGCTAGATATGAAGACAGTTTCCTTTGATAATAATCTGGCTAAAGATATTGCATCTTCTTACATACTGAATCCTTCTGTACCAAGCGAAGTTAGCTCTTGGGCTATGATCTGTTTAGGCTGTCTTATCAGTCGATCATCAAATGTTGGCGATTCCCTGGAAGAAGTTTGGAGTACTTGTGCCCAAAAATTACACGATAGTACCACTAGTACTGCAGCCTGCTTCGTGATCAACATGATTGTTAATCATATCAAATATGTCCACCAAGAATCACGACTGAAAAATATCATCAAATTATTTGATTCTCATTCTCCCTTGATTTCATCAAGTTCGATCCAATTATGTCTAACATTGCTGAAACTTTCACGTACTGCGATGCCTTCCCGTATGTCAGATTTCGCTCAAACCAGGCTCTTAGATTGGATTCTAAAAAATTGGCTGATTGTAAAACCACAATCTTGGGCCGTTGCGTCTTCAAGTGTGGAGATAGCAAATTGTGTCCTGTTCTTTTGTGGTATCTTGCCAATCTCTTCCGTTGATATAGGGACTAGATATTTTGGTTCTATGGCAGAAGCATGTTATATGGAGTCGTTTTCGGCAGATGCATGGGCACATTTGTGTTTAGTAGAAGGTGTTTTTCATGATTCGTACATTTTTGAAGAACCGGACAATTATGACGAAGCCGTTAACTTGAAACCCGTGGCTAATGAAGAAGTTTTTGAATCACTTATTAGCAATTTTGAAATTTCACTTACTATGGAACCGCATGATGGAAACGGCCATATGATTAGTGCTAATAATTATACTAGTAGTAGTAACAATATTTTACCCAATTATTATTCTGTACTTCAGTCTCTGCTGATTGGCACAATGATAGTTGGGGCTGTTGATCACGACTCCAAGTCTAGTCAATACCAAGTGTTATATGAGCTTATAGAAACTAAAATAAGTGAATTTCGAACATGGTCGGCAGATTTAGTCAAGTATGAAGAACAGGCCAATTGCCTTGTTCAAGTGGGTAAGGTGCTACTGATTATTAGAAGCAACAAGTGCTTCTCTACACCGAGAGGACAGTCTATATTGATGTCAATGGTTTTGTCTATATCTGATGGCCTTCTTTGCTGTTATGACTTCCGGAAGAAGAACAATGAATATCCGCATTCGTTGGTATCTCTGTCTTGTTCACGAGAAATGGACATGGGGCAAGTCTCAGTCTGTTTGAAACTCGTTGGAAGTGGTGCGACCTGCTCTACCGTAAATCTTTCTTCAGTAGCACAAACAGACCGTCTAATTCAATACATCACGTTGGATGGATTTAGAACTGAAGATTTTTTAGCTACTTCTGATTACTGGTATATTTATCTTAGTGAGCACTCTCTTCATGGAAATTTAAAGTTACCGCACTACAAGCTCTTAATTCGGTCTCTTGGGTTTCGTATTTTGTCAAGTCGAGCATGGAAAATGTCCGAAGTGGCTTTAGTGTGTTGTATTAAAGGGCTCTTACTGGCTTGTGAAGTCCTTTTCAGTGATCAAGAAACTGATATCACCGGTGGATTCCAGCAAGACTGGTTGGATGTGTTCAAATTTGTACATAAAGTAATATTTGAAGCGCCGATAAATTCACAAATTGTTAGGCTTCATCTATTCGAGCTTCTTTGTGTTGTTCTGCGTAGATCCACAACGCATGATAGCATATACGATACTTCGAAGGATTGCCTGTTAAGGGCATTCAAGGAGGCGGATTGTTCTTTACAATATAAGATTGCCCCCTGGCTTGTGGGATTATTCCCAGCCATGGCTCATGATTATCGCGTTGAACTGTATCAATCTCTTTATCAAAGCTTAGCATTGATCACTGTTGCCGACAACCAGCATATAATCTCATTCAGTTCTCATTTGATTTCTTCTATTGGTAGTGTCGACGGTGATCTGTTAGTACCGTCGGTTAATTATCTCTTAGAACAAACTTATCGCGATGCTAATCGTGTCGCAGTATCTACCCGGAAGTTTCTACGACATTCGATCGAGTCACTATTCAGGTCGTATCGAATGAACTCGGGTGCTGAACTACTGGAAGCTATTGCCAAGCCAGTTTTTGATTTCTGGATGAAATATAACACTAAGGGAGGTTTCCGAAGTTTTCCCTTCGAAATATTTGGATACGCTTCCGAAAAGGATTTCATACAAAGCAATCTCATTGATATTTGCTCTAGACAATTGCTTTTCCTGGATGAGAACCCTGGCATCCGTACCTACTTGGAGTACGTTTCTGAGATGGTCCACATACCATTGAAGTCAATCGCTTCAATGTGTTTTTTCAGAGTGATGGCCTACGGTTTTATGAATCAGGGATGTGATCTAAGTGATAAGTTGACTTCAATCTTGGAGATGCGCTCAGTTAGGCCCCTTATTAAGGAGCAGGTAATTGAAATTATAAGCGAACTGATAATCTCAGCTGATGTATCTCAATTTGAGCTAAAATCCCCTGAAGCCTCATCGCTTACTCTTCATCCACTTATACCTTCTTCACTAAACATTTATTGGGCCGAAGCCATTTCTACCGTACAAGTATCGGATTACGTTAGTATGATTTGTAAACTGGCTGGCCTTGCCAAGTCGCAGATATGGAAGGAATCTACCGTATCACATGGTCTTCGAGCTATATTTGAAAACGTTCAAGAGAAATATATTAGTGATAACGAAAAGCATTTGACAGTGAGGCGCTGCCTTTTTTTATTTAGCTTAGCGGAAACACGTTTGGATGATCTCTCTGGATATCCGCTGGAACTGTGTTTGCGAGCGATCATCCCATTGATATCTATACAGCAGATTGAATATGAGGCCAGCACTCTTTCTCAAATGCTGTTATTAAAAGCTCCGCATGATCTTCTTATTGAGATGGGCTACTTGGCGATCCAGCAGTGTATGGTTGGCTTCGGAGATAAGCCTAGATTTGAATTGTCTGACAGCAAGCGATCAACGTTGAGGGCAGTTTCTATTCTTTCGACCGCTTTGGTTGATTTTTGGGAAGCTGACTTGTTAATTAAGTCGTTAGACTATTTAATAGGTACAGAGGGGGCAGAATTTTCAGATTCTGATGCAATAAAAATCATTCTAGGTGAGGATAGTCGGGTTTATTTTCCCGCTGTCAGGAAGTGCTGTTTCCTTGTTCTTTCACACCAACTTCAATCCTCTTCGTTCTATAGGAATCAGCTCCTTAAAACTGAGCAAGACCCCCTTGTTCTAGGAAACCTTGCCGGAAAGTTGCTGTCAAACACGGAAGATAACCCTAGTTCAGATGGCTTTGTGGTTTGGAGTTCCCGACTAATTGGAAGATCGTTTGTCTCCAATGATACTCCCAGATATAACAGTTATAACAGTTGTGAAAGCTCACTTCTCGAGTCATATTTTGCAAGAAAATCTGATCCGTTGTACTCTCCGTATTATAGCTCAGATCCAATATGGACTGGTATTATCGGGACGATAGTTGACATAGTCCATAAGGGGGACTTCAAGCAGTTGGGCTACGTGGAGAACTGCATACGGCGGTTTCATCATGATCTCCCGGTTGAGCATCGTAGTCTTTTGAATTGTTTACCGCCGCGGCTCTTGGAAGGTACCAATTATAAAATTAATAAATATAGCAACAGTAATATTTTTACTGCTGATAGGAACAACATTTATGTAGGGTATCCTGGGGAGACGTTTGTGAGCTGGATCCAAAACACCACTTTGTCAATTATCAGCAGAATCGCTCATTTTCATCCCTCAGTCAGAGGTCTGCAAGAACTGACTAAAAATATACCAGGTATAAGTGCAGACCTTTTCCCTTTATTAATCCACCAATTCCTCACAGATGCGAAGGACATAGAAGCAAGAAAGGAATTGTCGAATGTCTTTGAACATTATTTTAACTTGTCTAACGGTACTGCAACGAATCATGATCCAAAACTTTTAAGCGTACTCATAGATGCAGTGCTGTATCTTCGTATGTTTGATTTAGTGGAGATTCCGGGATTTAAAATTAACTGGGAGAGCGCTGCAATTGTAGCAACTAATTTGGGAAGATTCAGGACTGCGTTGATGTTACTGGAGCTTCATTGGAGCATAACAGGCAATCGTCCTCAGGAGCCATTCGGACTGATTTGTAAACAAATTGATGATCCAGATCTATATTATGCTATTCAGATTGGGCCCTCATTGAGTAGCGCTGTAGATAATCTAAGTCGACAAGGTAAATTATGGAATTCTCTCAGCTATGAAACTGCGGTACATGATTCTGTGATTACCTCGCGCGTCCTTTCATCGCTTTCTTCTTATTCGAAACCTAGTATTGTATCATTCGATGAATCTAGACTAGCAGATTCATTTTCCAAAGCAGGAATCTATGGAATGTCCCAGATTGTTATGCAGACGTCCAAAACATCTGGTACCGACAGGGGTCAAAATGGGTATTCTTGGAAATTGCAACAATGGGACATTCCAAGCGTTCATGAACCAAAGACTAAAGATGAGCTTATATTCGCACTGTTTAAGGGCCTCAATGAGCGGAAACAACCTCTTCTTGCAAGCGGGACCGCATTTGTAGATATATATAAACAGGCGTGGTCAGTTATAGACCGTTCTAAATATGATCATGATCTATTCCAGATTCTTGCAATTATTACAGAGGCTGAGGATGTATATAATGTATGCGTAGAATCGGAGGAGTCTTGGCAAGTTTTGAAATCTCAGCGAGAAAATAGTCTACGGTGGGCTAATTATGATAATTTCGAGAAGATAGATGACATTCTAGTAGCACGGCAAATCAGCTGGCTCATGTTAGCTAACCAGAAGACTAATAATATCAAAGTTCGGTCTGAGATGTTGGCTGCACATATAGCTAGTTTGATAGACTATTGTCATATTGCAGGTAAATATGGAGAGTGGCATAGGGCCATGGCTTCGGCTGTAAAGTTAGAGGCATTCTCAGGTGATCAGATGTTGTCAAATCCAGTACAAGTGAAAATTGCTTCTGTCATAGAGTCTGCGGCAGTTACCTGGGCAATTGGGGATCAGAGTTCCTCAATTGAAATGCTTAAGTCAGTGATTAAGACGGATGAATTCAAGAGTGAACAACAAGAGCCTTACTTTTTTAATCCATCTGGTGTCTATGCAAAATTAGTCGGCTGGCTCTCGTTAGCCAAGCATGAGACGGATGATATTATACTGGAAAATTACCTGGAACCCGCGGTGAAATTCAGTAAGGAAAGCAGCAGTAGTTTTCGCTCTTCCTCTTCTCCTTCTTCTTCTTTTTCGTTGCCTTCTTATACTTCTCCTTACAGTCAGTTGGATAGTCAAGCTGATTTATATCACACATTTGCCACATTCTGTGATGAAAGATTCAGCAGCGGGCATCTCAAAGATGATATGGATCGACTATACCGACAGCGACGTCAAAAGGGTAATCAGATCAAAGAACTGGAAGCACTTATTGGTAAAATTCGTGATAAAAGCGATCAAACCAGGGCCAAATCACACTTGATGAAAACTAAAAGATCTCATAAGACCGACGATGATCAGTATCAAATTCTTAAAGCAACCAGTCAAACATTCTTAATTAAAAGTGTTTTATACTACCTTGAAAGTATTTGCTGTAGTGACGAGTACGACGGAGATGTCTCACGGTTTTTTGATTTGTGGTTTGCTAATAACACAAATCCCCCGCTCAACAAAGTTGTGATGAAATATATAAATCGTGTACCCAGCATAAAACTTGTTCCGTGGATGAATCAATTGGCGTCAAAATTGACCAGTTCACCCGATGATTTCCAGCGTAATTTGTGGGTCCTGGTGGCGAGGTTGTGTGAGGATCACCCATATCATTGTTTATATCAGATAATTGCCCTGAAGTGTGGGAGCTCCAAGGATGACCCCAGATATGTCACTGGAACTGGAGTTTTTGAAAATTTATCCAAGAGGAAGATACTTGGCAAGGAACTATTGCAGAACTTTGACGCGATGGCTGATAATATTATTAACGTTGCGAACGCGCCAATACCTAAGCGTAACAGTAGTGTCGGCGTTGCTGCTAATAGTAATAATATAAATTCTATGTTATTTGATAATATCTCTACGAATTGCCGAAAATGGTGGAGGGATATGTTGCCACATTTGAATCTTCCGATCCCGACAGCAGATATCGAACTTCGTCCAGATTGTAATTATACCCCTGAGGTCTTGCCGACTATTTCAAAAGTTAATAATCAAATCGCAATTGCGACTGGTCTTAGTGCTCCGAAAATTATAACTATTACAGATAGCAAAGGACAAACCAGATCGGCGCTAATTAAGGGTGGAAGAGATGACCTTCGACAGGATGCAATTATGGAACAAGTTTTTGATCAGGTCAACAAGTTCTTTAGAACCAATCGCAAGACAAACGCTAGAGATCTAGTGGTACGAACTTATAACATTGTTCCTCTAGGACCGGGGGCAGGAATCATTGAATTTGTTAAAAATACTCGAACATTGATGGATATCTTAAGACCTCTCCATTCTAAATATAATTCAAATGACTGGACAGAGAAATATGCGAGAGCTTATATGGAAAAATATGCCACTAAGTCGCAATCAGACAGAATCAAGGCTTATAAGCAGGTTGAAGTAAATTTTAGACCAGCTCTACGGCATTTCTTCTTCGAGAATTATTTCTCTCCTGATGAATGGTTTTTATGTAGGACTCGGTATTCACGATCAACCGCAGTGATTTCGATTTTAGGCTACATTCTGGGCCTTGGCGACCGTCATTGCAATAATATTCTTTTGGATTCTAAATTAGGTGAAGTGGTACATATTGATTTGGGTATATCTTTTGACCAGGGCAAGCTACTGGGGGTTCCTGAAACAGTACCTTTTCGACTTACCAGGGATATTGTTGATGGTATGGGTGTCAGTGGAGTTGAAGGAGTATTTCGGCGGTGCAGTGAATTGACACTTACAGTGCTGCGGGGTGAGATTGAGGCTATAACGACTATTTTGAATGTGTTAAGATATGATCCTTTATATACATGGTATGTATTAGGCGGGCTTAGATATATGGAAATTGGATTTCAATATTATTGTACTAACTAATAGGACTTTGTCAGAAATGAAGAAAAGAAAGGTTCAAGATGGACTTTTTGATGCATTTTCGGAACAGGATGCTGATGCAGAAGCTGAAAGAGCTATAACTGGTGTTCGGTTGAAGCTTTCTGATAAATTGAGTGTTGAAGCAACAACGCGACAACTGATCCAGGAAGCCATGAGTTCCAAAAACCTAGCGCTATTATTTTATGGTAAGTTTAAAATGACGAAGAATTTCTCATAAAACGGGGTCTCTAACAAATTTAGGATGGGCACCTTTCTTATAGGAATATATCTATCTATGAGGATCTGCATATTCATTCTACTATGTACAAATATATATATAAATTTAACTATTAACAACAGGAGTCTCAGTAACTTCAGTATCATCAAATGAAACTGGACCAGATAATTGTGCCTTTTTGGCTTTGGAAGCCTCAGTAGCTTCTATAACCCATTGATCAATAACCTTTTGTTCAGCTTCAATACCATGTTCTAAGTATGAAGGACCAAAAACAGATCCAAACATAGCAGCTTCTTCAGATGCAACTTCAATTTCCGACTCTTCCCGCATTCTCAATCTATAAAACTCCAATCGAGCTTTATCATAAGCTGAAGTCCAATCAGTAATATCAAATTCAGGAGTTCCTAAAAGATATAAGGTTCTTTGTACTACACTCTCACCATCTAGTCTCTTCAAAGGTTGATCTATAGATTTCCAATCATATTTGGCTGAATCATTGCCATCATTTTCAATTACCACTTTCGGTCTTGCTAATTCCCAAGGATGTTGCTCATAAAACTTCTTTCTGATTCTATCTTCAAAGTACTTTATTTCTCTTATTCTATACATATGCTGAGCCTTTGAACTGAATTTTTGTTTATATCTTGTGACGTAAAGATTTGTTCCCGGTTGCTTTTCTCCTAAAGGAACACCTCTAGATCGCGATTGAAACGCATCTAAATTCCGCAATTTTTGATGCAAATTATGAGTAGGTGGATTTGAAGCTACAACTTTGAACCAAGCCGGTTCACTAATAGATCCACCTGGAGCACCTCTTCGAGCTGATCTTTCTCCAGCTTTAAGAAGATGAGCTGTTCTTTGAGCAACCTGTATAGCTTTTGTTTGTAATTTCATTGCGAAGCTACAGGTTCTTACAGGTTCTTAACTGATGGTAACGTTTGGTTGATCTGACTTTGATTGGGGAAGTGAAATATTTCGTTAATCAAAAGATGGCAGTTTGTGAGGCTTTTGGGGCTTATGGGGCTTATGAGGCTCAATAAATGATATTAGGTTATATTTCCTATTTAATTTAATGTATAGGAACTTTTCAAAATCGGATTTCGATGAATCAAATTCTAAACTTTCATCCATATCTTTGAATTGATTCGAGACTTCAGATGTATTGGTAAAGGATAAAGGGTCTCAATTTGTTGTTATTTATTGATATATCTTTCTATTTTGGATTTCTATGGTAGTGAAATTGTTTTTGTTCCTTTCCGAATGACGTGCTTTTTCTTATAGCCAGATCTTGTTGAATTAGAATATGAAGAAAGATGCGTCCTCCCCCGACGAATTCTTTTCTTCGCCATTATTCTCAATGGTTAAGGAGAAGGCCGAGAGTAAAGCTTCCATTAGGTCTGGTAACTCTAATGGATTGGAGAGAGGCAAAGAGATTTATATTTATAATGAGCCATTCACCACCAATAATACCATCGACATCAACTACCAATTCAAATGACAGACATCATAATCAAAGTCAGAATCAAATTTCGAACCCAGATCAACATATTCGTCAACTATCATCATTATTACGATCAAGATCGCGACCACAGACTCTATTTTCCGAAGAAGCAAATAATGTTATAGACCCTACTTTGTCTTATACTGATGTTATAGACCATACCATTTCTTCTCCTCATACTGAGGATACGACAACCGAAGTATTAATACCTTCTCAATCGATATCAACACCCCTTCTATCTGAAGAATTGGATCTTGTTGCTGAATATGATAAAGTATTATATGAGATAGTCGAAGGTAATTTTGAGTTCTTTCAGAATCATTTTAAACAGCTTCTGGAAGATAATGGTAAATCTTCGGACGTAGATACAATTTCTTTGAGTCATAATGATATTTTCAGCCAGACAGATGAAGCAAATGAAGAACTGATAATGACTACGAGTGCGACTGATCCAGTAAAAGCATCGGTTATTCAGAGTATTATAAAAATCGCATCGGATCTCTTAAATGAAAATTATTTTCAGGTGAGGAATAAAAGATCCAAAATACGAAGATCCATCTGTCCAGCTTCTCTGTATAATAACTTCTTGAGAATGCTATATTGGACGGATGATGGAGGGCCACCTAACCCGAAATATGTCTTCGAAGCATATAGAAAACTTCCATATCCGCCTCCGAGATCCATTAATCCTTATCATCTCGAAAAACTCATATCATTTTTTATGGGACGAGCTTCTAATAATGATCCGAACATGTATTTAACTATTCTCAAAGACGTTGCTGAATGTGGTATGCCAATATCTGTTAGAGAGCATAGTATGGCTCTTAACATGCTGAGTAAGCAATTGAATATTCCTTGGAAAAGGTTTCATACCCAGACTTTGTTAGAAGAGGAAGTTAGTAAATTAAAAGATGAGGGGGTTTTAAGAAAGAATAATAATCGTAGCAGTGAGGGCAACGGTATTAAAGATTATACCCCTCTTAATGCCTTGCTTTTGGCAGCTATGAAATTGGGCCATTCGAGTACCGCAATGGAGAATGTGTTGTCTGAATTCGAAGGTGGTTCCGACCGGTTCACTCTGTTAATTTTATTATCTTATTACGGGAGAAGGAGAAATGGTCGCGAGGTGAAGGCTCAATATCAAGCTTTTATTGAAGCAGGTTACATGATTGATATGGGAGTATTGAATCTCGTGATGAAATATTTTTTGCATTGCGGATATGTAGATGAAGCAGAGACTATATTTAATCGGATTTTAGAACAGGGGTTGAAATCTAAAACATCCCAATCTATTATTGGTTTTAAGACATTTAAAGGTCTTGAATCTAAACTGAGAAATAGATTGGTTATCATGGATTATTTAGTTGGTACTGTTCGAAAAAGTTCTAAATCTGTGCCTCGTTTTGCAGTCCCCTTGATCCCCGACTACTACACATATGGAAACTTCTTTAATTATTATTGCATGACAATCGGAGACTTCATCAAATCAGTGGAAATCCTACGATTAATGACTGACAAAGGTGGATTTTTTCCTGATCAACATTTCTTCCTTCGACTTTATAAGGCGTTTGTAACCCATCATCATAATTTAGCCAGCGAATGGAGTCTTGAACGGCTTAATTATGTTACTGATCTTGTCTGTGAATATGAAATTCTACAGACAGATCGCCATGGTCATCATTTCTGTACATCTACGATGGCTTACACAGCACTTCATGCATATCGGAGTTTAGCACCACATCTGTCGAAACATTTTGACGCACTTGAACGAAAGCTTAAAAGAGATCGAACTAGACTCCGATCTTATAATGTATATAAATTCCTCAAGACTTTATCTGAGACACCATTGAATTGAGTTACGGCACAGAAAAAGTCACGACCTTAATGAATTATGAATTAAATAATAAATGCATTTTCTTTATTTAGCACCCGTTCGTGCCGCTTCGCTCGGGATAAACTTTCTCAGTTTTTTAGAATTTATTCTTCTGTATTGTTGATACTATATATATATAACATTTAACCGTATATCATAATCTGTGGTTTGTTTACTGATGATTGTTGTATTTCTAAAATTTTTATTCTTCCTCTTCAAGCTCATCAAGGGCATGCTCAGAATCGTCTTCTCTGAAAAGGAATGGTCGCATCGTAGCATCGTAATATGGAGCTTTAATCTCACGAGCAGGATTTCTTCGAAGTACCTTTTCAAAGTAATTTTTATAAACATCACCGTCATAATTACCAATGGGAGCATTGATGAAAAAGTCACTAAGATTGAAAGCATCAGTTAAACCAACTGCCTGTTCACGAACCTTCTTGCAATAATCATTAACATATTCAGTGACTTTATCAAGGTCATCAGATGTGACAAATCCATATTTCAAGAATAACGAACTATCATTTTCAATAGACCAAAGTGCAAACAAAACAGCAACATCAGTAAGAACATCTTTGATGCCAGAAGTAGCACGAGTTTCAATCTTATGAAAGAATGATCTTATAACATAAAGGCGAGTATGAATACGAGCAATCTCAAATCTTTGTTGAGAAAGCTCTTCATAAGCTTGAGTATGATTAAGACCTTTGTTATTAGTAAGATCAAGGAATTGATCAACAGCATGATTAATAGATTGAGCAGATACAGATTCCCAAGCCTCCAAAATGACTTTTAAATCAAGAATACTACGGCCATTAAGTTTACTATTCTTAAGAGAATCAATCCTTGTTAAATAATCCACGGCAGCACCAACTTTTTTACCATTACGTACACTAATACCACTTTGAATTAGAGATCTACCGGCAGAAAGTGTTAAAACATTATTATCACCTTCCCAAGTACAATTAACAACCCAATCATTATAACCTTGACCAAAACCATTATAACCAGAATAACCATGACCACCACATGCTTGACGAGTTTCATCAATAATTTCAGCAGTAGCCCAGGTAGAAAATGCTTTTAAACCAGCAGAAACAGAAAATAATTCTTTGACATCTTCAATAGCAGACTGCAAGGCAAGTTTATCAGTTGGTTTTGTTGTTGATAACTTATCAGTAGCAGAATAATAAACCTCATAAAGCTCTTCAGCAGCAGCTCTCATTGCATAGGCATAAGCCAAACGCGGTAAAAGACGACGCTGATGATAAGTATAATCCAAAAGTTTAGTTTCTGGTGAACCTTCAACGGAAGAAAATTGACGACGAGCAGCAGCATATCTGATAGCAATAGTTAAAAATCTTTTAGCAACATGATAGGAATCACTTGCCATTGACACCCGACCACCAATGAGTGCACCATAAGCCAACTGAGCTAAAGGAGGTTGAGTAACATTACCTTCACGATCAACTTTAGCATATTTCATCAACATAAATTGACGTGGAATACGAACATTAGAAAATTGGATCCAACCATTATCAATACCATCACGACCCATTTTTTTACCAATATCACCAAGAGCAATACCAGGTTTAAGAGAATGATCATGAATATTTCTTAAAGGTACAACGAAATTCTTAACACCATAATCTTTACCTTTAACAATTAATCTAGCAAAACATAAAGTATGAGTTGCAGTATGAGCAGCACCACCAATCCACCACTTAGTAGCAGCCAAATTAGGAGTATTAATAATGAATTCGTCAGTTTTAGGATCAAAAGTAGCAGTAGTTTCTAACCCAGCGACATTTGAACCATGACCTATTTCAGTCATAGAAAAACAGCCAAAGAATTTATGTAAATCACCAGCACCTCTGGTTACCCAATAGAATAATTGTTCACTGGTACCGGAACCACGTAACCCACTTAAGAATAGACCAAAATGAACACCGGTTCTAGTATAAGCGCCAGGATCTGATAAACCAATCACTGATAATCTTCTTTGAATATCGATTTCATTTTCTGCACCAACAACATATTGAGAAATTTTTGCTACACGAGCCATAGTTACTTCTCTAGTTTCTTCTTTACTTAAATCATAAAAATCGTCATTAGCAAAAACCGGATCCCTTTCAACCATATTCATTATAGCTTCAAGTTTTTCAGTATTATCTTTACCACCATCCAAAAAGTATGTTAATTCTCTAACATCGAATTTGGTTTTAGCTCTTTCTCCTTCAAGAGCCTTAAGTGGTTCAGTATAAGTATCATAATTTTTTCCATTAATAACAACATTTGCAGTTTGATTAGTTGATAATGACAACTGCTGTAGTCTTTGAACTGGAGTAGAAGAAGGCATGGTGATGTGAAGATCTAAATCCCAAAAGATATGAGATGAGATTCACTGATTCACAAAGAAAATAGAAAATCTTTTCAAACAAACAAAAGAAAAAGATCAAGAAAAAGATCAAGAGACTATCGTGATGTGTGGGGTAATGAAATCATTAGATGAAAGGATGGTGGGTCCCTTATATACTACTGTATATTAAGGTGTCTTGTTCGGGTGGTGTAGTTAACCCCAGAAATTAATTGGGTTAGGTACTTCTCGGTGATTTTGAGGCCTTGGGAGTTATAATTCTTAACCGAAAAGCCGAGAGGGACATAAAACAAGGGTTTGGCACAGATCGATGTCGAATGATAACCACCTGATCTTGGCCGGAGATGAGCTGAGGTTACTTCTAGAATTGGGGCTAAGTTCGTATTCAACTTTAATATTCTGTTAATCAGGTATGTAGCTGACTGATCAGTGATCAACTTTAGAGTGAATATTAATAAATTTTTTTAATTTAAAAAGTCATATTCATATATAGTAAGTACTATCTTATATCTATACTCCCCGAGGTATTGTATTCCCCGACGTATTGTATGAATACCCCTGCTGAGTGCTCTGGTCCCTCCACATCCAGTGATGGATCACTTCGATTTACCAACGATTACTCTCTAGATCTAGATAGTTATAGAATGTTTATTTTTCGCTTTTCAGAATATCATACGATCTGATCATGTCTGATGTTAGCTCACCTGTGCATCTTATAAATGCCGACCAACTTCCTTGAAATTGCCGAGGTTAATTATCACCACTGCACCCACTTTATGTGCTAGCACTATATTACACCCTAACCCAAGGACAAAAACCGCGGGGTAAATTTCCAGGGTTCTGGGACATTTCGAAGATCATGGCATCGTCGGTTCTTTTTATCGCCGTTCTTTGCTCCGGCGGCTGGGGAGTAGCCCCAGTCCCAGACTCGGTTCCCTCAGGGTTTAAATGATATCTCAGCCTAGCGAAACGAGCCCTGGGTCTACAGCCGCCATCATTACCCCGGGGTATGCTGAACTCAATGTTCCGACTTTAATTTCCAAACACATCAGCACTGCTCATAGCCGAGGTAAACCTTAACTTTCTCTCTCTTTCATCTTCATCTGAAAATTTAACTTTATTGGTAGAGAAACAGTACCAAGAAGAGATTAATAAGAGAGTCAGAAATGCATAACAGAATGTTAATTAACGTTAGGTGTTTACTAGTATGCCTTCTAATTAATCGTCATAATATCAAATCTATATTTCTGAGTCTAACTACATAGTTTTTAAATGTGAAATAACAAGATATCGCTATCGATGATAGGCAGGCTTAGATAAAGATCAGCAGGAACCGATACCAGAAAGGTAATTTTGCATTTAGAGAACTCCATAAGTATCTGGGTCAATGCAATTGAGAAGGAAGGCTCAGCCATTGGGAATAGCTTTCTTTATATAGCATAACGAGAGTTGGGAATCTCCATGTACCAGTTAGTTGAAGCCTGAAATCAATCGTATTGATATAGACAAAAATTCTCTCTTAAATCATTACAAATATTGTATTTGATGTATATACTGTTATCTTAACGTTAATCATTACAAATATTGTTCACTCTTGATAAATAAATCCAAGGCATCAGCATACAAATCCTCATCGTAATGCCTACCAACAGATTGTTCACCATTAGACCAATTTTTGCTAATGAATTCTTCCCAAGAACTAGAATGCTCAGACGAAGCAAATACCGCCAAATTAGCAGCACCTTTTGCACACGCATCGGCAAGATCCAATCGAAAAGCACCTTCAGCGGGCATCAAAACTCTAGACATTGCATCACAAATAGCATCATTTCGACTGGATCCACCCACAAAATATATTTTACGAGGACATTTAGTTTCAGTAGTTAACATTGGAGCCAAACGATATCGAATACTTAATGCTTGAGATTCAATGATACGTAACGCATCATCTTCTGGTCGTTTCCACGAAGAACTTGTTTCAGAACTAATCTCTATTGGATTAGAAGAATCCTTGCCTTTCCATTCAAACCTCTTCAATGTACTTGGACAATCAGGGATAATCTCACTTAAGGGAAAATAAAAACCAATACAAGTGGTGATGCCAGATACATCTTTGTTATGTCCCAGAATCGACTGACTTTGAACAAATTCATTATACTTATCCCAACTTTGAGGATCTTTGATATCATATTTCTTATTAATTTCATCTCGTACTTGCTCTCTAGCTAATGCTCCATTACAATAACATAACATACCCATAAATCCACGACCACCAACCGGATGAGAAAACATATGATACATTGGAGACGGAACATATTTTTCAGTTACAACAAGGGCGGTGGTACTTGTACCGAGAGATATAATGACATCATTTGTTCCGAGAGGCATTGAAAGAATTGTACCCGGATTATCACCAGTAAAAGGCACTATTGAACATTGAGGATTAACACCGTATTTTTCAACAAAATATTTACTAATTGTAGCAACAGATTTGGGTTCAAAAACAACATTTCCTAATTTATGTTTGATATCTTCCACACCACTACCTTTATCATCAAACAATTGCAGTAAAGGTTCATACCAAGTCTTATTTTTTATATCCCATAGATTCATACCACAAACATCACTTATATCAATGCCAATATATTTGCCAGCTAAAACACTAGCTATGAATGAAGATACTAAAGCAATGCGATCAGTAGCATTATATAATTCAGGATTACGATGCTTTAATTTTAAAATTTGAGGTCCTGTGAATCTACGATGCGGACCACTTCCAGTGATTTCGGCAAGATTGTCTTTACCTCCTACTTTGTCTTCAAATTGTTTACATTCTTTGGCAGTACTATGATCTTGCCAGTTGGGAGATGATTGCCATGATAAAGATGATTGTAATTGATCCTTAAGTCCTGTTTGTGATTCTTTTGTACCATTCAAATTAGTCAAATTATCTTGAGCGGTTGAATTCCAAAATACACTTCCATGTTGTTGACAAGCACCACTTATACCTTTAAGTTTAGATAAATCTACTTTTCCACTTTGTTTGATTTTATCAAATAGTAAATCTAAGGCATCAAGCCACATAACTACAGGAGCCTGCACCTCTTTTTCAGTTGGATTATTATAAACCCCTTTAATTGTCTTATAACTAGGTAAATCAACATCGAATTCAACTTTAGTATGAAATATAGGGTCTAATTTTGAATTTACAATTAATCCTTTAAGTTGTTGAGTAGATAGGTCTAAACCTAGATAGACATCATGATTCGATTCAGTCATTTCTATTGAATTGATTATGGTTTTAATTTCTAATTCTTCTCAACACTTCCAACCGTAATATTACCACTGTCACTATTACCAGGAATTTGCCAAACTAATGGATTCTTATTATAAAATGGCCAAGGAGGAAATACAACAACTCCAGTAATACCAAAAATTACACCAAAAAGATACAAAGTATAATCAATTCTTTGAGTTATAAATCCAATAATGAAACTAATAATAGCTCCAAATGTCAATAATATGAATCCCAATTTTTCAGCAACTTGTTGACCTTTGAAATCAATAGTTCCCTCCACGATTTTTCGAAGTTCTTCCATGGCAAAAAAACTACACAATTGATTGGTTATATATATATATATAGTTATGTGTATGTGACAGGTCGAATATCACCAAAACAGAAATAAAATACCCCCTGCCCCCGCGCGCTTGGCAGTTAAAAGCCGGGGAGTTTAAATCATGATGCCACCTATCCCCGGTTGAAATATCTCTGGAACAAGAAAGAACGGCTAAATAGGCTATTATCCAAGCTTGCACATGATCTGTTAATCACGTGATATATTGTTAAATTTATAATTGCGATTGATTAAATGGCTGATGGTGGAGTCTATCTGCTCCGGCGACTGGGGATACGCCCTAGCTGCCGAGGGAGAGGAACAACAGACAAAAGGGATGGGGGAGGGGGGCTTTCTGTGGTCTATCCTTGTTCTCAGTTATAAGTTATATACGCGTTTATGCATTCCGGTCTCTGAAATCGCGGTAGCGTTAAATTTTTCATATTATCACGTGATATTATTTCAAAAACATGCAGACGCTTATAACTCTGGTAGTATTATTCAAGACAATTAAGGACCCCCCTGGACAGTGAATTCCAATATTTTCCAGGCAATTGGAAGAAAGATTTTGACCAAATGGAAGACTCTGTTTCGGTTCGGAATTTATCGGCAAATGACTTTTACAAATGGTTCAATATCCAAATACAACGTACGTATGCGATAGCTGATAGACATTGATTATCATATTCTAACTTTTCCACAGAAATAGAGATAACAATAAAAGAAATTCAAACTCCAGACGATAGATCTAACTGTTTACAAAAGATATCCATTCTAACTTTGGAATGTCGAAACGCCAGATATCATCTTCCTCAACATGATCAGAAAGTTTATTCTGATCAATTACAGAAACTTGTCGATGATATTGACACTTCGACAAAAGACGCAAAACCGAAATTTTCCTTTGGTAGCAAGAAGAGAATTACGCCAACCGCATCTTTAACATCTACGACGCCGACAAGCATATCTACTCGTACAGACATAATAAATGATTCTACTCAACAATATCTCATAAATGATAAATCTGATACTTGTATAACTGATGAACACTTAATAATATCAGCCCCAGTTCTCATGATCTCTCATATCAAATCATCCATAATTATTTTTGACCATCATGAATTCACCACTGGTAAAATTGATAATATTACTGATTCTATTATATTTCTTAAATCTATTCAAGGGCCAATATATGCTTCTAATATTACTGGATCCATCTTTATTACCAATTGTCATCAATTTAGAATCCACAATTCATCAACCGTTAACATATATTTAAGTTGCAAATCAAAAAGACCAATTATAGAAAAATGTCAAAATCTTGGGTTCGGCCAATATCCTAAAAGTTTATGCAATGATGATGATGATAATAAAATAGTCAATTGGATGACGGTGGATGATTTCAATTGGATTCGTAAAACCCAAAGTAACAATTGGTTTGAAATTAATGATAGTAAAGATTGGCTTTGGTTAAAAATCCCAAATGAGATCGCTCAAGGAGATATAAAGAAATCTCTCTCAGAACTAATAATTCCGGCGGCTGAGGCGTAGCCCAGACCCTTATGACATGTCATAATCGTGCTAATGAAAAAATCATATGCATTAAATAATCATAGTCTTGCAGACCTGCTTGAATTCTTAAATCTATTGATATTTATAAATACTATCTATAATTTCATTTCTCATCACTGGAAATTCCATCCCATTCATCACCTTCATCGTCTTCCTGGTCTTCATCTTCTCCTTCTTCATTGTCCTCGTCCTCATTTTCTTCATTCTTTCCATTCTGCTCGTTTTCTTCACCCTGTTTCCTACTCTTTTTAGCATCATGTCCTGATTCTTCTTCTTCTTGCTTATGTCGTTTTCGCATTTCTCCTAATCGTCCAGATCTACCCTCTAAACCAATACTGTTATCTTTATTCTTATCTTCGTCATCAAAAGGAGGAGGAACAAACCATGGAATCTTCCCACGATTGAAATCATTTAAAATTAATTTAGCTACTCCACTCTCATCTGGTTCACCTCCCTTCAATAAACGACCATGTTTACGAGCAATTAACTCTAGAAATTCTGCAGCAGATTTCCATCCAGATACTTCATAAGTTCGCTCTAAATGTTGTGGCTTGCACTTTTCTAACAATATAGGGATGAATTGTTCTGGATGCGAAACATGTTCTACTCGGACAACACCTCTAAATAAAATATCCGCCTCGGTATCCTTAGCATTTGGAGGTACGATACCTGGACAATCAATAAGGAAGATTCGCTTCATTAATGTAATATACTGCCACACTTTCGTTTCACCAGGAATAGGTGCAACTGTACATACTTTCTTACTACGTAAAGTATTAATAATCGATGATTTACCAGTATTAGGATAACCTATGAAACCAACTGAAATCTGCTTACGATCAGAATGTAACGATGAGAACTGTCGCAATGTATGAATTAAACTTCCTTTACCAAACGAATTCGTTATAGAAGCGTGGAATGCTAATGTGGGATAATCTTTTGATAGCAATTTAACCCAAGCAGCCTAAAAAGTTAGTTCATATAAATATGGAGATATTAGTGACCTCAGCTGCTTCCTTCATAGGAATGCTTTGGATATGTATGGTTCATAACTAAGAGTAACAGAAATTAAGTGAGAGACACAAGGAATCTCTTTCATAACTCAACTCAAAACGAACCAACAGTTCTACCAGGAGCCTTCCCAAAACGGGATGACTATATTTAGGCAGACATTCGATCTTCCAAAGTTGTAACAGGCATCTCCTCATGGTGAAATGAATATTCAAGTCCCGGATGAACCAAGACAAAAATAAACACAAGAGAGTCTTGACTTAACAATGGTAAAAAAAACTAACTAAATAACTGAAGAAATCAAACCAAGGACCTTTCTCATCGTACTTACCGAAACCCAATTTGGAACTAAATCACACTTATTCAATACAAAAATCAAATGTTTATGAGGAGCCTCTTTTTTAATATATTGTTCGACCGAAGTACATCGGGTTCCCATAGGATCTCTGGCATCTAACACATGAATTATCACATCAGATGAATCGATGACTTTATAAAGTTCATTCCAAATACGTTTCGATTGTCCTTTACTAAAAATATGTTCTTTGGCAGCAATAGAAAATCCATCTTCATTAACATTAATACCATTTTCAGAAAATGCTCCTAATTCTCCTGAAAGTAGTTTTTGATGTTCAATCTTTTCTTGATAGTCATCTAAATCATCATCTAAACCAGTAGCTAAGTCCTCAAGACTTGAAACTGCTAGGCGAGGTTTTTTCCGTTGTGCTTTAGGTCCAAAAGTATGTTCAAATGTTTCGGTACTTAAAATATCAACGGTTGGTACTTTAGTAGATGATTCTTCTAATAATGACATAGGCAATTTATTCCTACGTAATAAAACTTGATATGAATCTTTTGTTTTAGCTCCTAATGATTCTCTGAAATGGGTTAAAGCATCTTGAGCAATCACACGAGTATTTCCAAACCATTTACGATTAGGTTCAACTCTAGCATTAGGGACTTCTGTAGATTGAAAAGAAGCAGCTTTTGTAATATCACCTTTAGCATTTCTTTGAGCTCTTCCTTCTTTATACATTCCTAATCTTTTAACTTTTTTTGCATCTCGATAAAAATTTTCACCTTTAACTCTTAAATTGCCATGAGATGAAGGTTCATTACCTCCATCTCTAGAGCGTCTATTCTGTTCTTTCTTTGCGGTTCCCATTTTGAAGTAGAAAAGAGAAGAGAGATAGAGAGAGTGTGTAAGTAGAGACTGAGACTGGAAGTAGAGAGTGTAAGCAGAGACTGAGACTGACAGTATTTATAATGATAAAAAAGACAACAATATAACTTTTCTATATATTTTCTTTTAATATTTTCTCCTAATCCTTTCAAACTTCCTCTATAGAAAAATTAGAAGAAAAAGAAACGGAAGTATGATAAAAAAGGAGAAGAAAATAAGAGAGGGACATGGTTTCTAGATCACGCCCCTTCCGCAGAAAAAAAAAAATTCTGAAAAAAATTCTCAGCCGTGTATTATGTTTGTCAGTAAGGGGCTCGGCTGGGCGTTACTACAAAAAGTATGGGCTAGCTAGTTATAGTCGATCGCGTCTAACAAGCAGGGTCCATGGAGATATACAGAAGTAGTGCAAATTGACAGTTCTGGATATTAATTTATTAAACCAGACATATACCACTATATACTACTATGCTTACTATATACTATATATGTATACTCTATTACTGAACCGACACATTCTATCGGTATTATCCAAGTCGCTAGAGGAACCATATAATCCTTCTCTACACAGTACTTGGATAAGTGACTGATTTTGATAATTTTGCTAGTCAAACACTACTGTACATTATGGGTTGCCCTGGATACCAATGTAAATAAATCAAGTACCTAACTACCACCGACTCGATGAAGTTCACGTAAAACCAAATATCAACATCATTTTCTTCATTATTAGGACCTTATTTGCATTATCTTGATTGTATATATATCTCTTCATACAATATGGACGATATTGTTCTTCTATATGATTTTGAAAGTTTCGCCAAACTTAAACGAATTCTAACTGGCAGCAGTAACAGTACTGCAACAGAGGTGACAGCTTCAAAGTCAGTTTCAACGACATCACAGAAAATTACAATTGCTCCAGGAGATGTCTCTTCTTCTAGGACTAAACGCACAACAAGAAGTGCAACAGCAGCTTCTGGAACTCATAGCCATGGATCACAAGAACCATCATCATCAATAGAAATACCTCAGTATCAATTGGCTCGTAGAGTTATAAATCAATCATTGGACTTATTTGTCTCGACGACCTGTACAACGAAGAAAAACAAACAAGAGTTATCATCCAGCTCCTCTGCTCGATCAGCGACACCGGTTGGTTCTTCAAAGAGTCGGGCCAGAACCCCCAATAACAGACAAATATTCGAATTGTGTTCTATTTCTCTTCGAATCCTTTACAGCGATACTCTGAATTCTTTCGAATCTAAACTGGAAATTCAAAAATTGCATGCTACAATTATCTTAAAAATCCTCGATGCAGGAATGGTAAGTACAAAGATTGGTTCATTCAAGGACGCGTTTATGGAATACACATCACCAACAATTTCGTCTTTCTAACTTGAAATTATAATTTAGTTTGAAGAGAGCCTGCGTGAAATATGGGATTTACATTGTCATATCATCTCGCTTATCCAAATCGAGCACATCAAAGATCCATTAAAACCCAATTATGATGAAATCTTATTTATAGAACCACCACCATCCCCGTCCAAGGCGTTAGTGAACATGGTTACAACCTCTCAAATGCTTTTTCTAAAAGCTGTTCAGTTATATGGTTTGAAAAAACTCAAGCCATTTGGAAATATGGTATGTATCCCAACCTGTGCCTTACACTGATTGAGCGGTCTACTATTGGATTTCTTTTTTTGTTAATTCTAACCTTTAGTCGATAGTAAATGCTCTGGAAGACTCGGATCGGGGGATCCAGGCTTGGTATAACCATCTTGATGATAAGATTCGAAATCGGCAATTGAATATAATTGCTAAACTGGTTTCATCAATTTCAAATACTGCACCCTTGATAACTTCAACTCATTTGAGATGTTCTCTATTAAAAGTTTTACCAACAGAATTCAGCGAAGAATATCTCTCACTTTTGCTGCAAGTAGTAAACAAAGGCTCCTCTCAATCACATCAATTGTCACTTGAGTATATTTCTAAAGCATCACCACCTGTAGTTGATGTGTTCAAGACGACTCCCCAGGCTGGTCTTACCAAGAATCGTATTTTTGCTTCAATTATTGATAGACTTGTAACCTCGAGTGCTACTTATAAGACGATAACCGGCCATACAAGAGACATTATGAAAGAGTTAAAGGACATTCAGCATACTATGAAAGAGGCACAAACAAATCAAAATTCTGCTCTCCCTTCCAGCAATATGAGGCAACTTTCTAATTCGATTCAAAATAGTTCGGATCCATCGGCTGTTAGAGATACAACGGAACTACTTGAATTAACCGATAAATTCCTACAATCCGGCAACATTTACCAGTTAGATGTTACGATAGACCTCTTCTGCACCCAGCGCTCGGAATCGCCCTTAGCCTCATCGCTCACGCGGGTTCTACAACGCTTTTCGTCTTGGCTCAAGCGGGAGAAATTGCATCAAGCCACGTTGCCCTATAATCATATCCAGCAGCTTTATAATCGACTAGCCGACCAATTTTCCCGATTTGGCAAGCAAAATGAGCTCAGATTCATTTCCGACAGTCTTCTCAGTATGAGCTCCATTTGTCGAACAACCCCACTCTCAAATCTCTCTTTAGATCTATTAGAGGATTCTCTATCTATTGATCTAAAACTTCCAGTGGTAGAAGATAAAATGCAGAGAAGTCAGTCTATACTTAAGAACTGCTATGACTCTCGTCTAAGATCAAAATTAGAAAAACTGGTCGTAGCTCTCGTTTCAGCAGGTAACTCCCTTAAGGCTGCTAATGTTATTATCACTACCCTTCATGCAATATTCGATAGGGTCAATATAAGGCAGAAAATCCAGATGGTACCCATAGCTCTGATTGGTGAGAATGAGGAAGTTCAGGTGTGTATCAGTCTATTAATTCGGATAGTTGCAAAGAACAGTTCCACGGGGCTACAGGACAAAATTCTTGACTCATTGACCGATTTTTCACAACATATTTTAATTCGAGAATTACTTTTACACCATCTCATAGGTTATACTAATTTAAGCTCTTCTAAGTTTGAATTAGCTAACAAGCTCATGAAAAGCTTGCATCTGTTAGTACCACCCTCCCCTCGTTTTCTCCGTTGTGCTGTGGCATATTTTTTGATCACGAGCCAACAGTATATCGAATTGGATGCATCCACAATAATGAGCCTCATCGCTAAAAGAGGGAGTAGTGACGATGATTCTATTCCTTCTATAGAGTTGACTTATATTAAGAGCATGGCTGAATTCGCTTTGGCAGTTACTGGATCTAGTTCAATGAATTCTGAGTTCGAACGACAGCACAGCACGGATTCGGACCAATTTTCACTAGAAAACAGACAACACCAGCAACAAATGATTTCATACATAGGTGATTCGGTGAAGAATCTCATGACTTTCGTATGTTCGGTGCAGCATCCTTATCTATATAAACATGAAGTAGAGTTACTTTCATCATTCTTGGAACTTCACCGTTTACATCAACTGCGGGCAGACCTACTAATCGCTTTTGCAGGAGCAGGAGGAGCTGGAAATGGAGGGATACAACATGAAGAAGAATGTCTGTGTAAATATCACCTGGAGATAGCTAGGTCGTATCATTGCCGAGGATATTCTAAAGAAGCTGGTCATCATCTAGCATTGGCGACCAAACATTTGGCTTCCGTAGAGTCGTCATCTCCATCATCATTATATGCACTTCTGCTCGCTTTTGAATCTGAATATTTGACATCGCTAGGTTTAAATGGAGAGGCCGAAAGGTCACTAACTAAGCTTCAGCAATATATCGAAAGTGCCTCAGACCTCAACTCTCCACTATCGCTCGGTCGCCTTTCTGGAGAAACCGGCGAGCATTTTCAGCAACGAGTAGTCCTCTACTGTCGCGTCATAATGGCCTTCGCAGGACTATGCGTACTTAACGGCTTCAAAGAAATGGGTATCGTATATATGAATAATGTGACACGATTAATACCTGGTATCTTGAAACGCAACGTTGCAGGATATAATGTTTGGATACTTTCCTCTCTTTTACTTGATGCACATTTCACCATTGCAAAAATATATGAACAGGTCGGAGTTGTACGTGAATCAGAATATCACATTCAGGAGGGCATCCGTCTCACAGAAAATGCTGGATGTTCTTTAGTCTTATCTCAGTTTCTGACATTCAAATCCGAACTTTACGTAAGAATGGGCAAATCGCAAGATGCTCAGGCTCTACTCCATAGGTGTGAGGAGATGTGGGATGATGGGGATAAACTTCCTTTTTCCAAAAAGGATGCCGAATTCCTTAATATTATTTATTCAACTGCTTTTTTTCTTCAGCGGCAAAGCCTGTTCGCTGAAGAGCAAGTATATTATGATATGGGTGAGTCTATATATACCGAATTACAACAATCACATGATAACAACCACATGTCCAAATCTTCTTCGACAGTGGATTCAATTTCTCAGAAGATCTCTGAATTAAACTTGAACGATTTACCGCCACTATTGCCTAATGCTATAGGATTAGAAATTGTCCGCAATAAGCTGGTTCGCAGTCATGCATACAGTCTAGGAAAGCAGGGTTTAATCGAAGATGCTGCCAGAATCTTGGACAAAGCAGATGCTTCGCAGAAATCTAAGGATCACTTTTTGTTTAGAATTGCCAACGCAAGAAACTTATACCTGAAGGCAAGAAAACTACTTATGCTTGATCCGGTTTTTGGTGTGCTGCAAGATTCAGCTCTTTCGTTACCTTCTATCGACAATTCCAGTACTGCTAACAATACTGCTACCAACCCTCGGAAATCGTCATCTATCATTCCAGGCAGTGCGGGTGCCGTTAAATGTCTTATTCAGGCCAAACTTTGTCTCGTGGAAAACATCGATCAAATCTATCAAAGCTGCACCAACGTAGAACGAACCGATCTATCAAATTTATTTAGCAGTATTACCATTCTTCTCTCTGCTGTTTCATCCAACTCTCCGAAATCGGCCCATAATTCATTGTCATATCTTGAAAACTCCAAGGCATCTTCTTCGTTGAGTGACAGACAGATAGCCTTGTTAAAGGGGGATCATTCTGGTTCTACTAGCCGAAGTCAGCTATGTCTCAGTAAACTCGACTGGCCCAAATATGACGATCGGAGTATGATGGATATGGCAGTTAATGCTGTCGGTTCTCATACGGAGCTAGATCCCCGCTTTGAGGAACGAGGACTATTACGAGCCATTCCAGATAATTGGCTCATAGTTTCCCTTAACATTGCCTCTACTGGAAACCTGATTTTGTCGAGATATGAAAAAGAAAGGGATCCGTTTATGTTAAACCTACCCCTGAATCGTCATAGTAGTCGTGATGTTGATGAAAATTCCTTTTCCTTTGAAGATGGACAGCGTCAATTGAATGATATTATTTCTCGAAGTAATGCTACAGCGCATGTCTCGAGGACATCTCAAATTAAGACCCCAGAAGAGAAGAGAGCATGGTGGCATGAGAGGTTTGAACTGGATAAGGAGCTAGGAGATTTCCTCCACGATATTGAGTACTGTTGGCTGGGGGGATTCCGAGGAGTATTCGACCCTCATTCTCCGGAAAAGAAGCTTGCTGATAAATTTGCTAGTGATTTTATAGCTATTTTGGATAGGTACTTACCTTCACGTGGTAAGAGGACGAGGATGCGAGGCGGAGCCGTATCCAGCATTAAGAAGAAAACAGGCAAAGCATCAACGCCATATTCCTCTTCATCGCCATCCCGGAAGCCTGTTCATATCAACCCAAGAGTATTTGAATTGTTCTTGGGGTTGGGTCATCCAGATACTCTCACTGATCCAGGGCTATTAGAGGATTTGGTTTATTTTGTTTTGGATATTCTGCAGTTTCATGGGGAGCAGAATGCTTATGATGAGTTGGATATAGATCAAATGGTTGTGGATGTTGAAGAAAGTCTTCGTAGTTATCATAATCATGCTTCGAATACCCGCAAGGGATCAACGAAATGTTATGATCACATAGTTTTAGTTGTTGACAAGAAATGTCAGAAGATTCCCTGGGAGTCAATTCCTCTTTTAAGGCAGAAGTCCGTAACAAGAGTTCCTTCATTAGCAATATTGGAAAATTTATTGCTGCAAGAAGAAAAACGGATATCAGTAACGAGTAATAGTGATTCTGCTGATAGCACTAGTCTTGTACATGAAAACAATGTTTTTTACATTTTGAATCCCTCAAAAGACCTGGTCAAAACGCAGGAACGATTTGCAGCGACTTTCAAGAGTATGCATGAAAAGGGTTGGCAGGGTTTAATTGGTGAGTCTCCATCCCAAGAACAATTTGCTGAAGCATTAAGTATTAAGGATTTGTTCATATACGTCGGGCACGGTGGTGGCGAACAGTATATTAGGTCAGGTACAATCAAGGGATTAACTCGATGTTGTCCAACTTTATTACTTGGTTGCAGCTCGGGAGCATTGCAGGAAGCTGGAGAGTATGACCCCTGGGGAACACCTTTGAACTTCATGATAGCAGGATGTCCCATGTTGGTAGCTACCATGTGGGATGTAACTGACAAGGACATTGATTTTTTTGGTAAGAACGTACTTGATCGATGGGGAGTTCTTAATAATGACAATAATACCGGCGTTAATATTGGCAAAGCGGTGGCGATCACAAGAGATGACTGTACTATGAAGTATTTGAACGGTGCAGCACCTGTTATTTATGGGTTACCTTTAAACCCGCTATAAATTTGCCTCTGAAAATCAGATTAGTATAAATACATATGTACAGAATAAGAATAAATAATTTTTGTGTGACGAGACAAAAGATCTTTACTTCCACTACCTATCATGTTATAACTTCCTTCGGGTGGTCCATAAAAAGATTTATGCCCACCATCAACCCATTTTTGAAGGATAGACACATCTAAATGTTCATGCTATAAAGATAGTACTTCCATAGAACAAGTCGAAGGTCAGCACCCAATCGTGCAGGAATCTTCAACTCTAAGTCAGAACTATTCCACATATGCAAAGTATTAATCTTCTCATTCATAAATATCTCCTTCAATTTAGAGGAGCATTCAGAGTTCAGAAGGTGGGGTATTGAAATTGGAGTTATCGAAGATGCAAAATCCACGGCGGCATGCTCTTGATCAATAGACCAGGATAGAATGTAATGAGGTATACTAGAAGGAAATTCTTTCACCTTTTCCAGCATCTTTACTACCAGTTGAGCCGACTCTAAGATATCAATCTCAAGAAGTTTCAAGCCGAATGCTGGCGCATCGGGTCGCCATCCAGCAATTTTCATAACATCATTGGATTTCTGAATTGCATTGTTCGAACTGGGCGACATGGCTACTAATAATCCTTTATGACGCCCACCTCCTAGAAGTTCTACAGTTTCTTTATTACAGAGAATATAAGATTTCTTCCCTGGAGCTTTTGTATTACTTCTTAATAATTGAGTTAATAAGACGTCAGTAGTAGTAGTAGTAGTAGTAGTAGAAGAAGAACTAGATCTCTCTACTACGCCTAACCTCAACATTAAATCCAAAGGTAAAATCACCCTACATGACATATCCATTCGTGGGGATGAAGCTAGAATTCGAGCAAAAATATTGTGTTCGAGATCTTTTAAATTGTCCTGGGCAATATATTGATGATTTAAGGTAGTCTTAGCATGTCGATGACCAGACCATCGATCAAAATGAGTCAAAAGAACCGGCTGAATCAATGTGGAAGGATCCTGTGGTCTGTAATTCGATCTTCTTTTTAATGTCATCCGAGTATCACGAACTGGTAGTGGAAATCTAACCGGATATTGTATGCCTGGAGACGGCGATCTGCTATTAAGAAAAGCCCGAACTTTTTTAGCCAGCTCTGGTTTCTTAGGCATCAAGTCTTCTTCCTCTAATGTATCATAGCCTATATAAAGTATTTCAATCCTCCAGAACAGTGGTATAATGAACGACAATGACAGAATGTCATTAACAAGTCTCTAGTCTATATGAAGATATCAATAAATAGTCCCTGGTGGAATACTGGTAGCTACAGATCAGGCATGAAAAAAGATTCAGCCGTTCGTTCGGCCCAAAATGTATTTATTGAAAGAAAGCCCTTGGCAATCATCAACTTCACCAAGTTTTAATTCATTATCATAGAACAATATATTAGAGAGGATAGATTATCAGCATATTTTATAAATCGAATGATATGGTATTTGTTTTGCATCCTACAGTTAATACATGCAGAATAGCAGCTAAGTACTCGAGATGTTTAACGACGAAAAGGAATTTGTTAGGGCCAATCCCGAAATATAATGGTACTAGGAAAACTCAACAAGGATTTGCTTTACGAAGATCACAATCAACCTTAAGGGTAATACGATCTCGGTCAACTTTGCAATCTTCAACGCATTCCTCAACACCAGATTCGACATCAGATACACCTCCATCACCAGCTCTATCACCAGCTCCATCACCAGCTCTATCACCAGCTCCATCACCAACTCCATCACCATCACCAGTTCCGTCAGCATTCGATGACGCTATCTATCTGGATCATCTGTATCGTACTGCTATGAGTGGTGTTGCTGCTCCTGCCATGGTTATTACAACTAACCATGTAAATCAACAGACACAGTTGCCTGAACCTCGTGGCTTGACTGTATCATCAGTAACTTCATTATCCATGAAGCCATCTCCAACCATATCCTTCAACATCCAAGTACCTTCTCGCACATCTCAGGTCCTCCATGAGAGTAAATACTTTGCAGTTAACATTTTGCCAGCTTCGTTGATCTCTGTAGAGATATGTCGAGCGTTTAGTGGTAGTCTTGGTCATGATGTGAATCCTTTTGAAGCAGAAAATTCCATGTTTACCAGGGGATTGGATGATATTCCTATTATATCTAATGCTATTGGGGTATTATATTGCAGAGCTTTAGAAGTGATTCCTGTACAAGATCATGAGATATGGGTTGCTAAAGTTGGACAAGTGGAGTATAAAGAAGATGTCATATCAGATGGGAATTTGTTATATCAAAATCGAAAGTTTCATTATCTCGGCAGAGAAATCAATGAGAAATACAAATAGAAGAATTGGTGTATATTATTTATTTATGAATTGTCTTGACAATTTCCGTGTATATAGCATAAAATAGAACACGTTCTGTTGAACCACAGCCTATCTCCTTGGTTATCCGTGGTGACCGATTACTCTTCTTCGATCCAGTATCAGCGAGAATTAGAGACATGGCCGCCGGAGTCAGAGATTTGTTGGATAACAGATCTACGGAAATATTCAGCTTTCTGACAGGACCGGAAACCAAAACCTCGAAATATGTCATAATATACTTTAAATAGAAAATACTAACAAACTATAAAACAACATAAGCAGCATCAAGAACTAAGAACAAATAACGAAAGGGTCCCCTTAAACTATTCTCTAATCATGTGGTGGTACAAACTGACCGCTAGATGTAGGAGGTGTCGCCTTCTCATGAGAAGGAGACGCTTGGTCGAATGAAGAAGAAGGTACTGACGGATCATACAAAGACATCGAGTTCTCATACGAAGGTCTTGACGACTGATCATATGAAGGTATCGATGACTGATCATATGAAGGTATCGATGATGATATAGACTGATCATAGGCCGTGGCCACCGTTGAATTCAAAGGCTGCTGTTGATATACCGACGAAGAAGCAACTAAATCAGAAGTGTGACGGCGAGTTTCATCTACTACTCGCTCCAATTTCGAAATGTTATTGGCAAATTCATCTTCAAGCTTACGACGTCTTGTTAACTTATCAGCTCTACTTGTACGTCGAGCCTCAATTTCTTTTGATACGACAGCCTGATATTCCGACTCCAATTTTTCCACATCACTAGCTAATCGAGACTTTTTGGCTTCTAGTTTATCACATTTAGTTATCAAGCCGTTTAATTCTGTTTCCAATAATTGCACCTTTTTATTCCAGTTCAATCTTAACTCTCGAGCATCAGTTTCCTTCTCTTGATGATTGCTCACATGAGACTCCCACTCTCGCTTCTGGGACTCATACTCAGCAACAGAATCGGCCTCTTGAGCAATAAGAGCCTCTGTGGCAGCAGTGATTTTATCAATCTCTTCTTCCATCTGGCGAACCAATTCCCGTAATGAGAGAACTTTACGATTATTACGTTCATCACCTTTATCCGAAGCATCAATTTTACTTCTCAAAGCATCAGCCTCAGATCTTAAAGCTGCTAATCGTTTGGTGTGTTCCTTGCGAGATCTTTTCAGACGAGATTTTTCTTCAGAAAGGTTCATCTGCGTGGTAGTTAGAGTATCCAGAAGAGTTGTGACCGGGGATACAGGTCTAGCAGGAGCATTTATACTATTGGTATTCAATCCCGAAGAAGAGTTTCCCTGTGCCATAGTTGAGACGTTAACGCGCATGCAAATAATACAAGATCCTGCTGTAGATGCATCCGAAGAAGAAGGATCGGTATAAGATACTTCCATATCATACTGAGCCATAGGCATAAGACCATAAACAATAACTAAGAGAGGAGGAGAAGAAGGAGGTTTTGAACTTAGTGCGGTTCCTTCTTCGTCTCCATCTTCTCCTTCTTCGACATCAGCCACCGTATTATTGCCGATTCCCGTCGATTCATCAGATATCACACTTGTCGTAATAGACACTTGAGGCCACAAAATACCATTAACTCGTACATGAATAGTATTGATATTTACAATAACAGGATCAAAATTAATCATTTCAAATGCAACCATGTTTTCAAGAATGTATCGTAAGGAACATTGGCCAGCTGATAAAGATAATTCAGTGGCTGTTGAAGAAGAAGAAATATCAGCAGAGTTATTATTATCATTGCCATAAGTTTCCTGCCTTGCAGCCAATACAATACTGCTTGCTAAAACAGACCACAGTGGTTGATTAGCTCTAACAGTAGCCAATCGCTTGTTTTTTTTCACGGATGGAGCATATAAAAAGTCAAAATCAGTGTGATAATTGGAATATAAATCAACAGCATCACTATTGATATCTTCGCCTATATTATTAGTAGTATTGTTTTCATGTAAATAGTCGGGAATAGTGATGACAATACTTCTATTATTGATTGCAAAATTATCATTGCTATTCGACGTCGTCGATGTAGATGTAGATGACGTTGATGTGGCTGTCGCATCCGATAAACTTGAAAAGTTAATTGATGGATCAATAAATACCTCACTACTAATATTATCAGAATTATCAGCATAATCAGCTCCAGATCCTCTATCAGGGAAAAATACTTTACGAATAAATGGTACAAGTCCAAGGCCAATGACATGAACAGCAATGGCTTGGAAAAAAATGATTGGCAATTCTTGAGCCCAATCCATATGACGTATAAATCGAACAATCGATGGAATCAAAGCCCAAGCGCTTGTTATTGTATTGAAAGTAGACTTTCGGGCAGTCGCAGGAGTGGATGAGGCAGAATCAGCTAACACGGATCCTGCAGCATGTGATAAAAAATTGTCATCGAAAAGATGTTGACTTAATAAATGATGATGATGGTTAATATGATGATTTCCAGCGGATGGTGACGGTGATGATAATGGTGGAGATGGTGGGATTATTATGACATCATCACCAAAAAAATAGAATTGTAATTTATCCCAAATAAATATAGTTACTTCTACCAAAGTGGTAGAATATATGGCGTTCGTAAATACTCGTTGACCCCCACCACCTAAAGTAGCAGCGACTATTGCATGAGCAAATACAATAACCACATTCCGAAGTAAAGGAGTAATATATAAAGTTGTTAAGGCTACACCACAGTCTATGAGAAGAGCCTTTCCAATTGATATAAAAACGGATTGAATAGGAGAGGATGCTGCCGATGACGATGATGAATTTGTCCATGAATTGGATGATGATGCAGAAGGATTGGAAGAAGTATTGGAATATGAATTTGAATTGGACGATATAGAAGAAGAAGACTGATAATATGATGACGATGCTGATGCTGACGAATATGATGCTGATGATGATGATGAAGATGATGAAGATAAATAAGATGATGAAGGCCAACCAAATATAGATCGCGTACTAATAGATGAAGATAATAAACCGGAATTTGAAAAGAATGATGCCAAATATAAACAATGAACGATAACCATTACAACTGAAGGAACATGAGCAAATAGAGCTAGCATAGCTACAGTATCAATAAATGAAGCAGGTTGGATGATATTTGTAGGTAATCGAGTTATTTTGCCGTATTTGCTTGTATTGGTTTTTTTCTGCTCTTTAGTATTGCTATTAGAAGTATAATTGGATGAAGTGGGTGTGGCACTACCATTACTGTTCGCTCTTGCACCTAGATCGCCACCACCATCGCCATTATTATATCCATTATCTCCATTCACTGAGACATTAGGACTATTATTATTATTCGTCTGGAATTTCTGACCATTAACTAAAGACTTCGAACCTCCATTGGCAAGAGGTGAGGATGAAGAATGTTCCATTTCCAGTACGGCCGTCAATTGATTTCATGGGGCCTAATACAGAGAGAGATACACAACAAATGAAAAAAACTTCTCCCAAGCAATTCTCCACCACTAATAAATAGAAATTGACTATCGATCGTAACCTTTATTTATATAGACAGATAGGTTTTTCCTCCTTCGGAAAGTGTAGTTATTTCTCTTTTTGAGTTAATCTTTAATTTCCTCCAAGCTATTCACAAAACGAATATATAATAAAAGAAACAACAACGAATAATAGCTCTATCAAAGGAAAGACTGAGACAAGATATTCAAATAAAAATAGGGATCAAAAATATGAAAATTTAGTTGATTAGATAGGTTGACGTCAATAGCTAAACAAATAATTTCAATGTCAGTTCAGTGGGTTAGGTCAGACCTTTAGAAGCATAAGAGATGTTTAAGGGGCACCATCACCATTCTCACTTTCTTGAGTGCAGATCGATATGATTCCCCCTATCCCCTGGTTTTGTCTCCGGATTCTTACTGAATGAACTTGAGATCGGCATTTAAAAAGATGAATACATGAGCTGAGGGGTCTAGGGGTGAGGCATAGCCGCCCAGCCGCCGGAGACAACGAGCCTTAACAAAGGGGAAACGACAATAGTTCCCTCCAGCTCCAGCGACTGAGATATATAATTAACACCTCTAATTAGGTTCCACTACAACTGACAACGGGTTCAAAAAACTGCAGGAATAATTAAATCTCGATCGAGCTCCGGCGTGTATCACGTAGTGACACTTCTGCCTTGAAGGCGGATATTAGAATCTTACAGCAGCCGCACTAAACCACATCCCGATTCTTCGGAACTTTGCCGAGATTTTAATCTAACAAAGTCTTTCCGATAGTTGATCATATGGTGGGATCTCTAGAATATTATTCCAATCTTATTCTCTGCTCTTTCGATGTCTGGCGCGATAGAAGCCTAGAATCTCGATCTAGAGACTTAGCCCAAGAACCGGAGACAGACCCGAGCTGGCTGTGGTCCCATCCTAGCTCTCGCTTCTCGGAGAATGGAGGACTCGCTATTCTAGGGGTCTGGGCAACACACGTTAAGCTTATAGATAAGATAAGATCAATGAAAACAAATGTATTTATTCCAAAATGTACATGTACATGAAGTAGTTTAATGCAATGTATCCGTAAAGTTAAAAGACTAATTAACAGTTTTATCTCAATCGTAACTTGTCATGATGATGATATTCACATGCTTTCTTTCGTATGCACAGTATGCAACCAATCAATGAGATTACATTAACCACCACCCCTCCTCCCCATTTCAACTTGAATTTGAAGTTGACTAGCTAGAATTTATATATATATATGAACTATATTAGGTTTATTTATCAATAATAGTTTCTTTCAGAATCTTTCTTCTTTTTTTCTCTCATAATTACTACGATAACAAGAAACTTACGTAATTAATTATACAGGCTTAGACAGCAATAACCAAAAGGTTACGTCAATATATATTAACCTAAACCTTATCGTCATTTAAAATTTCAAACATTCGAGGCCCGTGTTCGGTGGGAGCCATTCTATTCGTATTGGATTGGATTGGTTATGTATCCTTTGTTGTATCTCAGAGTCGAGTTGTTCATTAATTCTTCATTCTATTCAGGATTCAATAGTACAAAATGTCACTCCAGGCAATCAAATATGATCCGGTTAAAAAAACTTTGGATATTTTAGATCAGCTCAAACTCCCTCATGAATCAATCTATGTCTCTATTAATGATGTCCAGGAAGCCTTTAAGGCTATTAAAGATATGGTTGTAAGAGGAGCACCAGCAATTGCTATTGTGGCAGCTCTATCATTAGCTGTACAACTTCATCGTGAAAGAAGATCTTTTACGATTGCTGAAGATACTAAAAATGATATCATAGATAAATTAGATTATTTAGTAGGAGCTAGACCTACAGCTGTAAATTTATCAAGAGCTGCTCGAGATATTAAACAAATAGTTGAAGGCCAATCATCATCATCATCAGATAATATTATTGACTCTGTTATTATAGCTGCTGAACAAATGCTTAAGGATGATATTTCTGATAATAAAAATATTGGAAAATATGGAGCGGATTGGATCATGACAAAATTAGAGGAGAACGAGGAGAATGATAATAGTTCCAGATCGGAAAAAATCTCAGTCTTAACTATTTGTAATACTGGATCATTAGCTACTGCTGGATATGGTACCGCCCTTGGAGTTATACGGTCTCTTCATTCTCAAGGCTTTCTTGAACATGCATATTGTCTGGAAACTAGACCATATAATCAAGGATCTCGTCTAACTGCTTATGAATTGGTTCATGATAAAATTCCTTCCACTCTTATTACTGATTCGATGGCAGCAATTTTACTTAAATCTCATCCTGAGATAAAACTTATTGTTGTTGGTGCTGATAGAGTAGCAAATAATGGTGATACTGCAAACAAAATTGGCACTTATCAATTAGCAGTTTTAGCTCATCATCATGGTGTTAAATTTATGGTTGCTGCTCCCACTACTTCAATTGATGTGAATACTGTCAGTGGTGATAGGATTGTAATCGAAGAAAGGCCAAGTCATGAATTAACTCAAGTAAAGGGTGCAGTTATTAATCCTGAAGATGGCAAAATTGATCCTGGAAAAATTGCTACTGTCAGTACCGCTGCTCCAGGAATTAAAGTTTGGAATCCAGCTTTTGATGTCACACCTTGGGAACTTATAGATGTCATTGTGACAGAAAAGGAAGCATTTGATAATATAGGAGAATCCTTTGATTTTGAAAACATTATTTAAACCAAAATCCGAGAGCCTTCTCAATACGCAGATAGAGGTATATATTATATTAATAAACATACATAAATGTAAAAAAGAAGTACAACAAAAAACTTTTAAAAAACTTATGCAATTAAATAGTTTCCTAAATGCAGCGACACGGGCAAATCATGCCCTCAGTTCCCAAAAACTCGTCATCATTTCCAAAATCAGGTATTATGAGTAGATTTTAACCATGTGACATGGTCAGTTGTTTTAAGACAAAGTTCGTTCATATCAACATCTTTCCAATCCCTAAAATTAATTCCTAATTTAGGCATTTCACAAGCAAGCCAAAGAGCCTCGAGCCACATTTGTAGTTCAACATCTTGATAGTCATATATGTGAACATTATCCGAAGGTTTCCCACAATATCTAACTCTGGTTCCATCAGTTTTAAATTTCTCTCTCTCCTTACCCCAAAATAATAAACGAAGATTAAGTTTAAATATATTAAAATGAACAAATAAGATTCTCGACTGACTATCCATTGGTGTAGTTTTAAGTACATGCTTCTCATAATCATCTACAGGTAATACTTGAAGCATTCCAGTACCTTTAAATGATCTATCAGGTTCAAATCGTCCAGCTGGTCTTGTATCAGTCTTTACTTGATAAATACTATTATTCAAAGCTAAAGCGGCAGCTATAAATGTTTCTTTATCACCTTCTCCTCCACTACCTTGAGTGAATAATTTATAATAAGCATCGTAACCATAAAGATTATAATAAAGAGTTAATAGTAAATCTTTATAATGCTTTGATTTTGATATCATTAATTGACCAGATTCAGAACTTTTATCAGGCAAAGCATTTTTAAGATCTGCTTGAGGGATCTTTTTAGGATCTGTCACTGATAGATCACCTCTCACTCTTTCACCAAGAGTGATTCCAGCAATATCGTAATAATGAGTAGAAGTAGTTCTGAACCAATAATCAGGCCAGATAGTATAACCAGTGCTCACATACGGTTCTTGATATAAAGAGGCTTCAACATTTCTAATTGGAATACTATCAGAATCAATGAAAATTACATCCTCAAAAGATGAAGCCCATACAGCAAATGCTTTAAGTTGATATTCACGAATATTGAATTTATTAAAAAAACCTTCACCTAGAACTTCTGATAATATGACACATTTAGCGCCTAAACTAGGTAAAAGTTTATCACATATTTCTGGCTCATATTCTTCTTTATCAGCAACAAAAACTTCTACTGGAATTACCGGTGATACTTTTCTAAGCATTCTTAAAGTCACTAACATGATTGGCAAATACTTTCCACCTGAAGTGAAAACAATTCCTTGACCTTTGAAAATGCCTTTAGGATATGAATCAGGTAAAGAAGCAACGATTTGTTGATGAGATTTAGTAAGGATTTCTTTATCGGAATCGGGTACTTGTAAATAATCATTTGCTAGTTCTTCCTTGGTGAAGACGGGGAGTTTATCGTCAAAAGCCTTTTTAGGAGCTAGTTGTCCATCCTTATAATCACCTAAAGGTTTACTAATTGCTGGTCGAGATTTTTCTAAAATACGTAAAATCGATTCAATATGTTTTTCCTTTTGAGCATCATCAGGTGAGGAAGGTCTTTGTTGGACCTTTTCTGGGACTTGTTTCTGTGGTTGTTGTTGTTTTTGTGGTTTTTGTGGTTTTTCTGGAGATGGGACTTGATGCTGTTGTTTTGGTATTGATTCCTGTTGTGGTTGTCTCGGTGGAGGAAGACCACCCTTAGATATCCCAACCGTACCACCTTTTAAGGGAGTATAGGGTAAAATAGAATCTCCATGATCTTTCCACGGAGCCACCATTAAAAGGTATAGAACAATCACTAGAGTTACAGCAGTGACATATCTTGTGGCTGATCTTCTATTAAACATGATAGAATGTCGTAACATAACCGAGGATCAGAAAAACCGACTGAATAAGTTGATTAAGGTTTTACCTTACAATCAATATCAAATGAAACGTATTATGCCTTTACTTTATGTTTTATAGTGTTTTAATGTTTCTTTGTAGTTAAGATTGGTTAGAGCAGTACCATATACAGATACGAAGATAAGAAGATAAGAAGAACAAAATGTTGAAAAATCTAATGATATTGATGATTGCTAAAATAATGCCAATCTTCAACTAGGGTTATCAACCGTTTTTAGAAATGACCAGCTTAACCGTTTTGAGATTTAGATTCAAGTTTCACCACCCCGTTTATATATTTTTATTCAAGTAGTTATGAATTATCTGATCTGACTACGATAGTGAAAAATTTAAACCTGGCCAAAAAATCCTGTCGGTCTCACTGAGATCTGCGTATACACCCGTTTGGTAATAATGCACAGTTACAGAAAAGGAATATAGAAGCAGGGGAGGAAGAAAGGATAAGGGGGATAACAGAAGATCGATCAGAATGTGACGATCCAAAAAGGAACAGAGGAAAAAATCTGATCGCTAAGAATATAAACTGGCTGCCAAGAAGGGTTGTATTGAGAAGTATTCCAACTCTGATTAAGAGGTTATTTAATATCTTCTTCCTATGCTAGTAAATACAGACAAAAGAATATTTCAATTGGTTGTAGTTTAATATTGTTGTAGATCTAACCCAAAAGCAATTTCCCCTCCTGAAAAACCAATTAAACTGGAGACGAACTGTCTGTGGAGATAAGGAGAGAATGTGTACACACAAGAAAATAAAAAGAGAAAGTAGAAAGGTCAACCGCTAATCTGATGTATTTTTTTTAATAACAAATTTTCTGAAGAGATGAGCTTAACTAATATAGATCAACTACATATAAAACGCGAACTGTTGTAAATATCACAATTAATGTAGATCAATTGTTGTACATGAAAGAAATGTTCCTGCTTTATACTTGTCTGTTACTCCTGCACCATAATAATGGTAATAATATTTTTATTGTCAATTCCAATCAATTAATTTTGTACCACCTTTTGTTTGTTCTGCGCTGGCAACTCCAAGACAGCCCACACTCCAAAATTATCGTAATTTTTAAGCACTGAAAAATACCAACTTAAGTACAGTTGTGTACACATCACAGTTTTTTTTTTTGTCACATTTAATAATTTGTTATGCATAAGCTTGCTTTGGGATCGAAGCTTATTAGGTGCAGACAAAACTAGATATGTAGACATAATGCAACTACAACAATGAGACAGTAGTGCAGTAAGGCACCACTTACACAGCAAAGTACCATTTACACAGTTACAACTTATTCTATCACAAAACTCTGTCTTCCCTATTAATTATGTTCTCGGTCGGAAGCAGTCTGGAGGACAGTAGAAATGCTAATGTAAGGGCATACACATACTTGTATATACTGTGCGAGGCCGGTACCGTTATAGTAACTAACTAGGTCACGCTTACTATTGCCCATGGTGAGGCTGCAATCTGGACCGCAACGTTGTACATTTAACAGCTTATCGTGGTCACGCGAGCAAATTACAAACGGCGCGCGGCCCTAACATCTTCTCTGCAGTTAAGTCATAGGCGTTTAATATGTTAGTGCCGTTAAGTAAGTTAAAATACAGCATTAGTACATAAAATTGTTGTTTCTGTTGCATACAATTACCGTTATTGGAAATAGAAGGTTATGCAGGACAGCTCGTTAGTACACTACCATAATCGTATCTCCCTTCCTTGGCATGCAAATCCGAGACAGACCAACTGTCCAATGAAGAGAGAGCTAGGAATCTCTCGCTGGAGATAGCCTCAGATAGGTAGATAACCCATAAATCTTAAGTTCTTAATTTACCTCTAACTTAATCTTTGTAGCTGAATTAGATGACATCCTCTCAAGCAAAGCCCTTAGATCGAGTGAACCCGATCGAATACATCACCAATGGACGAAGGGTCTGGGATTTCTTCGGAAACTACTCCATGCCAGGACACCATCGGAGGAAGAAAAATAGTAGATTGTATTTTTAAGACAAAACAAGTAAAATATTTTGAAATTAACTGTAGGCGAATTTATCAGCTGCCAACTTTAAACAATCTTGTGAGTATAGATAGATCCTAATACTTGAAACAGTTCTGATTGTATTTTCTTTAACAAGATGTATATTGGGAGTTCTCTTTCGGCGTCCAGCCTAATCTTCAGAATAACCCCAGAACAACCCTGTTTGTCTGTGACCGCTGAGATCAGGTCATACACGTTAGCACTAATTATTTGAACCAATCTCCTTCCAGAGCTAGCTATAGCCCGGTATAGCTTCGAGGTTCTCTGACCATCTTTTGACAAGACCAAAGCTGCGTGTTGAACTCAAGCACGAAAGGGGGATGCTTGTCATCATTCAGTGGAATGTGACGTAACTCTGAATTAAAGCATGGCTCCAGTAAACTTTCTTAACTAGATTTCATCTTCCAACTTCGCTTAGAACGAATGTATGAGGATTATTTCATTAAAATATATATATTATTATCCACAGAATGGAGAATATATCAGTATTCGTAAAAGACCTTTCACTGACGTTTGCTCGAGTCTGAAAATTTAGAAACCCTAATCCTTATCTTATCTTATCTTATCTTTCCTTATTAAACAAGTCGTACTCTCACAGCATTTCTTTCTTTTTTGCCATTTACGCCCTGTCCTGGTCTTCGTGGTGGTTTGGCTATCGGACCTGAGCAGAGCCTCCTGGCCAACAGGACAAAAAGAACTGATTCTGGACCTTCATACTTTTCGTCCAAAACTTATTTCATAAGGATGTCCCAAAAAAGACTTTCAGCGCGTAAAGCAAGGTTTAAAATAATAATGCATAATATATTACTATATATCAAATTTACTGTAATCATTTGGATTCGTTGAAAAACTTCTTAAGTCTATCTCTCTGCTGTCGCAATGTCTCTATATCTTCCGTAGATAGAACAGGAAATGATCTGGAGTTAGTAGGCTCAGGTCCAATAGGTGATACACCACCTCCTAAGGCTGTTAACTCAGTGAAATAATCCAATGCAGCATCAATTCCAATCGAATGATATTGTCTAGTGTTTCCATGGGTTTCATATCTATTTGCTATCCATTCTCTTTGCTGTTCTTCTGATGGTAAAGATACTTTACCAGCCAGGACTCTTGACACCAGTACTGCCTGATATTCAAATACTCGAAAACTAAGCCCATCAATAGGTACACCGACTAAAGATAAACTATGATCTGGGATATAAAATGTATGCTGATAAGCTAAAGGAATGATATTTCCAATGCTGAAATCAGGAATCAACTTTTCCAAGAATGGATATGAAAATCTAAATCCAGTACCATATACGACTTCGTCAGGATTTTCAACTACTGAACCATCAGCAAATATCACTCTAAATTTTTTGTTACCATCCTCCTCATATATTTCATATCTTTCAATTATCGGTTTTATTTGATTATTAGAAGATTGTGAAGGATCTTCAAAAAAGACATTGGCTGAACGTCTTGAATTGTATACCGCCTTCGAAATTGGTGGAGCAATGAGTCTATATATATCCATAGCTGAAGCACGAGCTCCAACAACTATTACGGTTTTATCTTTATAATCATTATGATCTCTATAAGTTTTTGCATGAGTTATGACCCCAGGAAAGTTTTTATAAACTTCATCAATTCCTGGAACTGGTACAATGTAAGGAACATGATAATGTCCAATAGCAATGACTACTGCATCAAAACTTTGTGTCCACCATTTATCTATATGTTGTTTATTTCCATTACCATTTATATTTCCATTTTCATGTGCGTGGCTAGTTTCTGTTTCAATTTCTGTTCTTAATATAAGCTTGTATTGAGAATCTGGCTTTTGAAAATCCTTTATTATTTGTTCAACAGTCGTTTTCAATACAACATGTTCTTGATGCCGGCCAATATAGTCTTCAATATATTGTCCAACTGCTACAACTCCTGTAAAAGTATCTTTTCCTGGTCTATCCAAATATTTCCAATGAGGATCATCGGAGTATGTCATAATATTTTCCGGAATATTCGTTCTCATGCCGTCAAATGAGGCAGTATGAACATATCTTTGTTGGGTTGCTCTTTCCTTATAAACAATAGCATCGTCATTTTCTAATAACTCTTCTGGTACTTCTAATGGTGGATCAAGTTCTTTTTCCGTTACGCCTGGTGGAATAGAAAGCTTATCAGGAGTATTATCGAGATGCCAAACTCCTCCTAAAACATCTCGTCTTTCAAATAAGGTGATTTTATCAAATACCCCTTCTTTAATGAGACTATCAAGAGTTATTGCACCAGAGGCCCCTCCTCCGATTATTGCAACTGATTTTATAGGCAAGGTTCTTTTTAAGTTCTCTGATTGTGTCATTATGAGATAACCTGATACAGGAAAATAAACGAACAGGATTCAAAATAAGAATCAGAATCAGAAAAGAACCAGAAAACGTTCAGATCGAAGCCATTCAAAAGAAACAAGAAAACGATTCAAGTTAAGATTCAAGATAAAACTACAACAGGATTTATTATCTATATATAACTATCCCTACAGATCCCTATAGATCCATCATCCCTATAGATCAGTAGGCGTCTTACAATACAGATCTTACCAAAAACGTCTAGCATCTTACGATATCGTTAATACAAAGTTTACTACCGGCCCTACAATGCGGGTCTTACAAACACCACCCCCATTGTTCCATCATTTCACACTCACACCACCCATTTCCCACTAATACTAATAAAATACATAATGGATTTGTTCGACAATATCTCCTATCGCGTCTTAATCTGTCAGCAAAAACAAAATCTCCCTGAGATAGTTTCGGATAGTTTCCTAATTTGAACTGTTAAGTCCGTATTATCCGTCCATCTGTCATCAAAATCAGACAACAGTATTATGCAAGATCACGGGTAGTTAGTGGATTAATTGTTACTAAGACACATCATACGGCTGCAAATGATTAGATAAACATCGGAGAAGCTACTGTGGAGCAACCGAGGAGCAACCGAAGCATATATATACATGTTGTCGGACTAAATATACCTCTGATGATGGTAGCAAGAATATAAAGAATAAATAAATGGGTTATCCGGTTATAATACCCGGTTATTTAATTGAGTATTCATTTTATCTATGCTTTAGCCTTTAAATGTTTGTTCGGTTCTCTGAAGATATACAGGTAGATGTATGATCCGAAGAGTTCGAGAATCCTTACTATATTCCATATTTACTACATGAACCTGCAGCAATTCAAGTTCTTATTATTATAACGCGTTTTTCTTTTATCTTTATCAGGATATTTCCCTAAAATCCCGAGGTGGTCAACTATTTAAATAATTCTCAGGCACCCCAGTCGCAGGGGTTAACTGTGGAGGCCGGGGATAAGGTACTAAACAGTATTCTATATCATATAAGTTAATGTCTATAATCTATATATATAGTCTATAAATAAAATGCAAAATGTTCTTCTTCCTTTCCTTTTGTTCTCATAATTCATAATCTCTCATTCTATTCAGTGGACAAATTTAAAATCCAACCTTTTATTTCCTGAATCACTAGTAGTTTTCATATATTCCTGTTGTTGCTCTATGGTCATAGATAACCAAATCTTTTCCTTTGTACGATTCCTAGACATATAATATATCTTCGATACTATACATGCTCCTACAGATCCAATTGCAATCATCAATAATTGGAAATTTCCCCGATGATATAATGGAGCATCATCAGCTCGATATATTTGTGCAGAAACAATCCCAGCAGTTTGAGAAAACATATTCACAACTGCTGCAGAAACAGCTCTTGTACTGACAGCATTTGAATTACTTGATGCCCAAGTTACAGTTAAAACACTTGCTACTGGATGTGCTAAGGCAGTAATAATAATCAAATATGTCGGCCAAACTTCAACTTGCGCTCCAGACCAATAACATAGCACTAACAGACAAGGAATGCACCATAATGGACCTAACATAATAACAAGAGCTCTTTGATTGATTCCTTCAGATAGATAAGCAGCTGCCATCATAGTAAAGATTCCTATTAAACTTGCAGGAATTGTAAGAAGATTAGTTGTCAAAGTGTCAAATCCAAGATCCCTTAACATTAATGTTAAATATCTACTAATGGGTCGAACATTGATGTCACTCATCAATCGAACAATATAAATTGGCCAAATGTCATAATCTCCTAAACATTTCCACAAAACTTCGAGCGTAAGTCCTTCACGATTATTCATATCTCCTTTATTCGGATCATCACGTAAAATACGATTAACCATGATCTTTTCTTCTCTATAACTGTACCATCCTTCTGGTCTATACCAAGTTTTTGTTTGAACAACAGATGGAACCATTTTAGAAAATGACCAAAGACCAACAAGTAAAGTAAAAGCTCCTTCTAAACAAAATAACCATCTCCAGCCTTCTAACCCTTTCCAACCATCTAAATGAAATATGAAGTATGCCATTAATGATGAGACCGCTCCAGTAAATGGATTTGCAATATAAAAATAACTCAGTCTTGTTGGCAATTCTTTCCCAGTATAAAAATATGACATCCATAAACACATGTTAGGAATAAATGAACCTTGCAATAATCCAATTAACGCTCTTGTGACATAAAATCCCGTTTTGCTTTTAATAGCCATTTGATAAATAGCTACAATCGACCATAAGCTCAATTGAGTTGGAATACTTATATCAGGACCAAATTTTTTAGATAACATTTGAGCAGGAAGTTCTGCAGATAGAAAGCATACAAGATTTATAATGCTGCCCATATTTAAGTCATCAGTAGTTAAATTTAAATCATTTAACATATTGTTTGAAAGCGCATTTGATAAATTCCCCCTATCGATATCAAGACTGAAAAATAAGAAAAATGCCAATAGAGTTACTAGGTAATCTGTTTTACGAACAAGTTTCGCCTCTTCTTCGGGCTCCCAAGTAAAATCTGGATCAAAATATGACCTACATTCATATTGGGATTTTTCATAAAGATCTTTATAATATTGGGCCACAAAAGGATCTTCGAATATATGTTTTTTTGGCGAGAATCTGATTGAAGATGAATCTGGTTCTAAAGGTTCCAATTCGTCCAATTCATCTAATTCTTCTCTAATAGCACTATAATGAATTTTTGCATAATCTGTAGGAGGAGCCATGATGACATATATCGAAATCTATGAACGTCACAATCTAAAACGACTTCTACTTTAAATACCAAAATCTATTCCAGCCCTCATATATACCAAAATCTATTATACCCTCAAGTTCCCCTAAGTCCAAAATAACACCAGTCAATGAATGAAAAGACCAATCAGAATATATACTGGTACCGTCTTTCTAAGTTTAGGCCCCCTTCTATATATATATGAATTCGTTTGACATACATAAATACGTCATTATTAATATATCTACATACATTCGTCATTATTAAATATTATTAGCTCTCTTGTTTGTTAGTGAATGTAGTTTATCGGACTCCCCCTCCCCTTGTTAGGACAATGGAGTACAACTAAGGTGCTACTCGAGATCGCGTCATAATCACCGATAAGCTCGATTTCTGCCTGGTCACGCAATGCCGCGCATAAATATTTATCGAGGGTCGTTTACATGCATAACGTCAACACCAACACATGCACCACCCACCACGGTTATCTTCCCATTTCCCTCTCCCGAGGCTCCCATCTTTTGTCTGACTCCGGCGGTTAGACCTCTACCTCTCGCTGTGCTCGAGGATCGCGCCAATGGGAAACTCTAAACTCAGAGGGCTAAGGGGCCCATCGGTGGTATACGCCTCTCCGGGAGGCATAACCAGGGACACAAGTAGAAGTCATCTCCGACCGTCTGAGACAGATAAAGGAGAGGGAAAGAGTGTCCTAGCTTAGTGAGAGGATATCATGTTCATTGTTCAATTTACTTGGGAAAAAGGGACAAATGAAGATATGGACCCTTGCGTCAGATCTCCCAGTTAATCTTATCAGATGATCGTCATACATAATTTCCGTATGTGTACAAGAATCGGATAGATCCATCCATCAGACGTCAGAATTTTAAAACAGATTTAATATGTGTGACTTCGACAGAACAGGAGTAGTGGAAATGGATAAAGATTTAGGCGTCTTACGATAATGAAAGTTTTTAGATATCAACCCAAGAGCATACCACAATTCTCGAGCGCTGCGGAGCGCAGTGCTAACTAAGGTTCTGGGCTACGCCCCAGCCGCCAAAGACAGAACAGCAACTAGGAGATATGACTAGGGACATGTGTACGTTATTGTTAATCAAGATCTATATATAAACGTAACAGGATTTTATTTTTACAAATTAAATAAGGAAAAGAGAAGTGACATTACAATCTAAATCGGAAACCGGTTTCGGGTTCCATTCCATCAATAACTTCGCCATTATTAATCCTCTTGTTAAGCTTAGCAAGATATAACCTAATAATAACTAGAAATCCAATAGCAAGAAGACAGCAAGCAATACAATACCCGAAGCCAGCAAAGAAATGAGGAGACATCGGTGTGGTAAACATATATGGAGCAAAAACATTTGGTATGTTTCCACCAATATTGATCATAGCAATGGCAGCAGCACGTTTGATAGGAGGACGAGGTAAACTGCTCGTAGTCCAAGCGTATGTAAGACCATAAGAGTTATACATTTGGAGTAATAGCATCATGGCCACATAACGAGGGGCCGTCTTGACAGTCGAAATACCAATAACGAAAGCTACAAGAGTTATTATTGGACTAACCAACAAATGCCAGAATCTTTCTTGAGTTTTATCAGAATGCCATGAAATTAAGACAGAAGTTATACTAACTAATAACCATGGAGGAGCCGTTAAAAGTAAAGTTTCTGTGGAACTATATCCTAGAGATTTCACAATGGTAGGGAACACCGAATTAATTGAAGCGGCAGCCGCCTCTGAGAAAATTGCACCTAGGAAGAGGAACACTTTGACATCTTTGAAAGCAAGCTTCATTCCTGCAAAAACACTTTGCTTAGTTGTTGAATTACCGTAATCATCATCAACTTGGCCAATATCTTCAATCAATCTTACTACTCCCAACAACCTTTCTTCTTTACTTAACCAACGAGTAGTTGCAGGAAGTTCGGGAAGACATACAAGCGCTATTAATGATACACCAACAGTAAGGACTCCTTCAATCAAAAAGAGCCACCTCCAAGATGCAAGGCCATGTACACCATTTAAATGTTCTATAACACCATAGGCAATAAGTCCACCAAAAGCTCCTGATAATAGTGAGCCGGTATAAAAGATAGCTATACGCTTACCGATTTCTTCTCGAGTATACCAACTGGATAAATAAAACATCACACCGGGATAAAAGCCGGCCTCGAACACACCTAGAATTGCACGAATGCCGACAAGGGCAGAATAACTATTGACGGCTGCGATACACGCGGACAGAGTACCCCAAACGATCATGATTCCGGGTAAGAAGTACTGAGGTTTCCCTAACTTTTCCATAATCATATTAGCTGGTAATTGCATACTAATATATCCTACGAATAGAATTGCTTGACAAGTACTGAACTGAGTAGCGGTTAAGTTAAGATCTTCCATAATTGTACCAAGTTTCGAAGCAGCTAAATTATTACGATCGAGATAATTCAATATATACATACAGATAAGGAGTGGGAAGATTGTCAGATCGAGTTTCAATTTCAACTTTCTTTCTAATTTCTTACGTTCTTCTGATGCCCTAGGAGGTAGAGTTACACCTTCGAAAAGGCTAGAGAATTGACCCAAATCGGGTAACAAATCCTCTTGTATTTTAACATCTTCATTATAGAAGACATCAACTTTATTTACTTCTTCTGCCATTTTTATTGAATGACCAGCTTATGAGTCGATATATCAAAATCCTCTTTATATAGTAGATAGATTTCAAAGATCTGATGAAAATGTAAATAAAAACTAGGGAACAATAGTAAATTATGCCAGGAATTTCAAATCTATTTATACAACTATTTGAAAGACAAAGAAAGAAAGAAAAAAAACAATTATCCGGCATTAGGAAGTTGAGCAGCAACACGAGATGTTTAGAACTTCTTTGATATCAAAGACCGGGGGGAACTCTCATGCAAGAATCATTTGATATTTTCGACATGAGAGTACTCAACCTGTTTGATCGACATGCTTCCCCGCGCGGGGTAGTGCATGAAGTGATGTCTAGTCTTTAACGAAACGTGGGGGGGGACGGCAAATAAGCGACAACAGGTATTTCTTTTTTTGTTAATTATTCTTATTTTTCATCATATGCCCGCCCTCCGAACGTCCCTTTTCTTGCCTCCGGTGACGGGGCCCCTTAGCTCTTTCTTGGCTTCTCTTGACATGTTACGTACCTACAGCTAAGGCTCAGTTTAATTTCACTCACTCCCCTTGTTTGCTCCTAGGATCCTGGCTCTCGCTTCAAAGCGAGAACTAGGAATCTCTCTGACTTTGACCCAGACGCCGAATGAAGTCACTCTCCATAAGCTCAACATCCTCTGACGACTGAATCTCGAGATCGGCAGGAGCTAGGGGACCGTTGGGAATTCGTCACAGTTGCTGAAGGTAGACGCGGAGGAAGCGCTAGCTCACCAGTCAGACCAGCAGGACTCAATTAGCTCCTGTATATTTTTCGATCGTCGGCCGCCTTTCTACCCCCAAATCAAACCGCCGTAGTTAGTTGAATTCCCCTCATTATATAATTAGCGGTGCATTATGTCAATCAATGGTTTGTCATGCTTTATTGATTTTTTTCTGTGAATATTTGTTTTGCATTCTCTGAGTCTTCATCGTTGTAACATAGTTCGAAAAATAAGACACTGTGTTATCTGTAAATGGTTGGGGGTAATGTTAGCAGAATGTTAAAACTTTATGGTTAGTGCTTACTGCTTAATCTTAAATTAATGATAAGGTTTTAAATATAGTCAACGGGAAGGGGGATATGCTTAGTGCACTAGCGTCAAAGTAGTTCCCGCATAAGGTGGGGGCAACCAGAGGGGTGCAGACTTTTGATCAAGATTTTCACGCTCTACTTCTGAAAATGAGATGGATTTATCCGGTTGGCCGATTGACTACATAATAAGCATATACGTTCAAACCCCTCATTAAAAGGGTATCATGGATTTTCATGTATGTATCGATTAATTAATATTATTTTGGCCCTGTGACTTGGAATGTTTGATTATCAAAAATGGGATTTCCATTAGCCGGATTGACACAAGTGGACTAGTATTATTGTTAGCTCTCTCTGCCTTAATTCCGTCTCCCCTCCGATAGGTAAGACAACTACAGGCTACCGATTAAAAATCTTATCGCCCGTTAGAACAACAAAAATATCAGAGAGAGTGGGGGTGGATCAAGTCATGGAGGTGGACCCCGCTCACTCGCTCACAGTCCCGGAGAGTTCCCAGGGATCTACGAATCCACAAGCCCGAGCCGCGCAATAGAACAAGAAATAGAGCCACGGGACAGAGGGAGACTATTGAAATTCATTGTTTATAAGAAAATAAGTAGGACCCTGTCTATTTTTCCGCTTATCTGTTTGTTAGGCTTCACTAGGGACCTGCTATTTGTGAGACAATTATTATTGTAATTGGATGGTTCGGTATGCTGCTTTATCTTAATATAACGACAATTTAAGTATCTGTAGTATATCTCAGTTTTTCCGATGGAACAAGTGCGGGGTATTCCAAAAGCTATCCCGGCATGAGGCCCGTCCGTTGCCCAATACATGTGCAGTAGTAACGTAAAATTTGATTTTAGGAAAGCGAATTCCGCATAAGCAATCAGCTAACTCATTATATAACTTGAGACATTCGTCCTGTTTCATCGTTGTGATTCTCGCGGAGACTACCCGCCCTCTCAATTAAAAAATTGTATATATTTTAATATTGTTTTATTTACTCTTTATGATACAATTATAACTAGTAGTAGAATATACAGCAGCCACCACCAACTTATCTAGCTTATGCCGACTTGCTGTCGTGCCTGTTGCCGGGTGAAATTCATGCACAGAAAATATGCATCCGGCTTTGTGCCGGTTCCACGAGGGGAAAATGTTTTCTAAATTCAAAAGATCATCAAAATAACTACCACATACTACGAGCTATTTATTATCCATAAAAAATACAGGACACATACAGGCCCGCTACTTTTCTCTATTTAGATATATACAAATACAGAAAGTAATCTATGAAAGACAAGCTCATTTTCCGGATTCTCGGTAGCCAGCTGCTGTTATACTTGAGGTTGTAATATATAACCTTAGTGTCGAAAGTTTGCTATAAATTAACAAATAAAAAACCGGTACATTCATTAACAGTTATATAGAGATTCATTTCCGCCAGGTCTTGCCGCATCTGTAAATTTTATAACCAATACTACTATATTCATAGGAGAAGAGCTTCCTGGTGATTTGAAAGACCCTGAAAACCCCTATGTCTCGATCGATGTCCTCGGTCGCCAGGCGACCCCTGACCCCCTGCTCGCTCACCGAAAGATTGAATCTCAAGATACTCACCATAGTAGACTAGTTCTCCTAGAACGGCGGCTCTGCCTGGTTGCCCCCACCGGCATCTCTATAAGCTCAAGTCAAGCAAGAAAAGGAGGGGGGGATACGTTATAGTAGTACCCCCTCATTTTAATAAACCTAACCACCGAGCCGAAGGCTGGGCCTAACAAATAATTCTCATATGCTGCTAATAAATGACTGGTGTCTGAGTACTAAATACTATTCCCACATTATTATATCAATATAACAGAAAGGTAACAATATCGTTTCAGATATTTTCAAAAAAATTCATTTATTTTTGCAGATTTCTGTTTTATGATTTGCTGTTCCAATAATGAACGAGTGAAATGCTCAATGCTCTAGAGAGATTCATCCCATCGCGACGAGATTAATAATTAGTCTGGAAACCTCAATGATAACATAACCACAAAGTATTTAGCTCCTGAAAGATTTAACATTATCATGGTCTTAGAATTATTGACTAAACTCTTGGCCGATTCGGCTCCGGTATTTTGTATCAATTCTCGTTTAGAGAATTACTAACGTTAGTCAGCCTTATGATATCAACTCAAAACAAGCTTTTTATTTCCGGATCGGGTCGATGCTTAGGGATCGAGATAGATCTCCCCACAAAATATCACGTGCTTGTCTCGAGAAATTAATTAATATTAATAGAGAGACAATTCATATAATAAGCTCTTTTCCAACATTTGTTTATAAATTAAAGAGATATCAAGTTGGTTTTTTACTTGTTTGTTTGTTTGTTATGCTGGATCCCTCTTTTCTTTAGTTAGGAATCATAGTTTTTTGTTCGGTTTCGTATTTAGTTTTAATGTTATCACTTGGACCAACCAAATCTCTATCTTCGACTTCTTTGATCATATATCGATTCTTTTCATCAACAATGTCATCGTCATCCAATTGGCTGCATGATTTAGGTCTAAAAATTCCTGTCATTCAAGCTCCAATGGCCGGGATTACTAAAGGTTCAATGGTCTCAGCTTCAAGTAATGCAGGAATATTAGGCTCCTTAGGAGCAGGAATGTTACAACCAGAAAAGATAAGAGAAGAAGTCAAATTGATCCGCAGCCAAACTGATAAACCTTTCAATATAAATTTATTCATTATTAATAATCACGAAAATGGATTTGATATTCCCCCTGAAAAAATCAAATGGCTTAAGGAATACTATGAATCTAAAGGATTAGAGTTTACTATTCCTAAATCATTTGCTCCAAAATTCGAAGATCAGTTCAATACTGTTCTGGAATTAAAGCCGTCGGTAATAAGTTTCACATTTGGAATTTTGTCACCTGAACAAGTGAAGTCTTGTCATGACCGTGGAATCAGAATAATAGGTACAGCCACTAGTACGAAAGAAGCTATTTCCTGGGAAAAAGTTGGCGCTGATGCCATTTGTCTTCAAGGAACTGAAGCGGGTGGTCATCGAGGTAATTTCTTAGATTTAGAGGATCCTGGCTTGGGGTTATTTGCCTTGATTCCTGAAATTAGGGCTAGTGTATCTTTGCCAATCATTGCAGCTGGTGGCATTATGGATGGTACAGGTGTAATAGCTGCTCAAACTTTAGGAGCTGATTTTGTTCAATTAGGAACTTATTTTATGGCTTCTCCAGAAGCTGACCTACCGGAGGCTTATTTAAGAGAAATAACATCGGGAAAATCTGGATCTGATACGATCTTGACTAAAGCATTTAGTGGACAGTACGCTCGTGGAATCAAGAATAGTTTTATGGAGTACGGAAAAGATAAACCTATTTTGCCCTATCCTATTCAGAATGCTCTTACGCAGCCTTTAAGGCGTGCCACTATTGCTAAGGGTGATTCTCAGAACTTTTCATTATGGGCGGGACAGGGTTTTCACAGAATTAAGAAGGGAACTATTAAAGAATTAGTTGATCAACTTGAAAGGGAGATCTCTGTCTAACGATCGGACCTTTGAGTTCATATCATAACGCTCCCTTCTGAGACTCTGCGCTACGTATCTGAATCTGTATCTCCCTTTGCTCAAGACTCAGATCTCGTCAACAGGAACACAGCAATTCATAGATTCGGATTTTTTATTTTCATCATACACTTATATTGTTACATATATTAGTTAAAACATAACCAAGCCTGGAAATTCATAATAACGAACAGCAGCCCAGTTGACTGATTCGGCTTCTTTGTCATCCCTACTCCATACGTTAAGTAACAATTTCTCAAATTCACTGATATATTGAAATTTAATAGTCCTTTTAATTGATTTAATCCTTCGCAGAATAAGATCTCGATGATCCTGTCGAACCGCCACAGAGCCAGCCATAGTTAGTGGGAACATCAATCCAGTTTCAAGATTACTTCCTACAGGAATCAATTTGATAGCTTGCAAAATGGTATGCAAACAACCTTTGACTCTATCGTCGTTTCGATTATAATTATATCTAATTTGATGAAGTCGCAACAATGCTGCCCATTGTAAAGCCAATGCCCACTGCGTTCTTTGTAGGTCAGTAACATCATAAAAATTAAGGTTCGAAGGAAGCTCCCAATTTTGTAACTTTGTTTCAATCGATTCAGCAAGCTGTTGAAACTGATTTTCATACCGCTGATCTTTATGACGATATTTTCTTAGACTAGATAAAGTGGAAATATTGCCTAAAAGCTTGAAAATGGCCCCTGCAATACCGAATTTTAAACCAAACTGGGCATTAAGAATCATCTCAACTTCCGGTTGATCAAATGATTGAGATCCCATAAATTGGGTATTGATAGTATCTTCGAAATTGAAATTATCAAAATTCTGAGGTGAGGAGTTATTCAGCAACATCAATTCCCATTCATTAAGTTGATCCGGTGAATATAAGTTTAGAGGAGAAAATTGATTATTAGAATTACCATTGTTATTGCTTTCAATGTTGTTCTCGATTCTTTCAACATAAGGTGAATTACAAGTACTTAAGCTGGAAACAAGGTCTAAATAGCAAAATAATTGAAGTAAAAGTGGAGTAATATCGGTGGTAGTTGTGCCACCAGATTCTTCAGAATTTCTGATTCGATGAGATACAGCCTTAAATCCCCCTCGATATTCGATTATTTCATTGGCTTTTTCAAGCAATATCGACCAATCTAACGAAGATCCTATAAGTACCTCTAATAAAGCTGTTAGTAGAATCGATAGAAGTACTTCATTACTCTCATAATATTCTTGATCCTTAGTAGTACCCATGATACCATAATGAGACTTCGCTCTGTAGATATTTGAATCCCGAACCGTACAAACTGTATTTGGACCTGCAGGTCCCAGGCTGAAATTCAAAGGCATCTCTTCCTCATCACCGCCATTTGATACCAGCCCTCCAGATTTGTGAGCTGCGGCAATTCCCAGCACTGGGTCTCTCACTCGTTTATCCATAGTAGCAATAGGAACAACCGCAGTCAGAAATGCATCTGAAGTTTCATCAGCAAAAATTACTCTTGACACCTCAGTGACAAAATAGCTGATATAGAATTGCTCTTTCCTGGATAAGTGAGTAGAATCCATAACTAATTTGAGAAGACTTGTTGGGGGATTAGATATTGAGGTAACATCAATTTGATTAGATATATTATTATTGGGAGCAGATGAATGAGAGTTATTAATAATAAGATCACCGCCATTAGAGTTAGAAGGAATGATTCCAGAATTTGTTGAAGAAGGAGTAGAAGAGCCAGCCATATTGGATAACATAGAGGCAAGTTGTATATCCTCTGGCGGTAGAGGCGACGGATCAGGAAATCCCAAGTTCGCAAATTGTGAAGAAGATTCAAGAGAAGGATGGAGGAAATTTGAAGATGATGAAGCTTGTTCATTGCTGCTGATTCCTATACTCAACCCTTCTGGATTTACTCCGATTCGATGAACTCCATTCAGACCATTCTCTTCGCTTCGTCCGTTCTCTCCATTAGGCCGACTTGATCCATTTACTCTATTTCGGACTGTCATTGTAGTTCTTTCACTTCCTCCGTTTCCTTCAGCAGTCGCCATATTCGAGTTCAATTTCTCATCGTCCAAGATCTTTCCCTGCTTAGATCGATTATTCGCATATATTGGCCCACTACATTCCACATTCAGATATAAACAATAACTACAGGGCCAGAAATCATCACATTTACGCTTTCTTCTCCGACAAGTAGCACAAGCGGTTTTTGAATAGGACTGCCTTTTGCATGCTGACGAAGATAGAGAAGATGAAGGTGAAAGAGGACTAGACCCTTGAAGGAGACTACTTGAATTCATATGTTGTTCATCCTCCTGTTTGGATCGTTTGGGTCGACCCATCTTCTTATATGATCTTTCAGATAAACATGGGATACCCAGTCGTTTACAACGGTCGCAAGGAATGTCTCCAGCACAAACATGTTTTGACTCATAGCATTTATCACAGGCTCTTTTTCGCTTGATCCTCGCGTGAGATAGTGCCGATCCCGATCCCGATGATGATGATAATGGCATTTGAAGATGATATGGCCCGTGAATTTGTGCGATGAAGTTCTGAATCTATTTTACAACCTGATACTGTTCTTCACTAATTTTGTCGTTCTGTCAATTAATGCTCAAAACGTCTGGTTCGTTCCCCGATTCACAACCTCTCAATCTTGCTTATGCCCATGTGAATTATCACAGTCAAATCCCAAGAACTATTCTTGAGTTTATCACGACTTATTGATATATCTCTTTACTGTTTGTTATCTTGTTATCTCTTGCGAAATGTTTCAACAAACTCCCAGTTAAGTTATTAGTTCAATTGTTCAAAATACTGTGCGGTTCCCCCCGCCTTAATAGCTATAATGTCATTCCCGTTAATAGAAATATTTAGTGAAATTCGAGATCGATAAGCTTTAAACGGGTGTTAAGGAAGAGCCTCGCGTATGTCAATATATAAAGCTGCCCAAAATCATAAGCTCACGGGCTAGCTGGAAGAAATATCTCCAGTAGTACTGAGACTTTAGGGTCAATTCGCGTGAGCAGTCTGAGGACGGAAGGTCAGATCGCCTCCATATTTGACTCCGCTAAACCCGTTGCTCTTGCTCATGATCCCGTGGAGAGAATGAACAAGATCAAATTCCTTATGACACCTTATAACACCTTAAAACAGTAATATAACTCCTCTGGAGATTATAGATAATAACAACTTCATCAGCCTCGGCAGAACCGAAACTCTTCTACGAAACGAGCAGTGCGGTCTAAGGCGTGCCCCAACCGCCGGAGGCAGAAGTAGGCAGGACAGTCAAGGTGTGTCACAAACCCTTTTAAAAGCATAATATTTGATAAAACAACTCTATAAAAAAAAGGAGGAAAAGGCCCCATCACTACACATTATGGGTTCTATAATGTGACATTTTTGTTCCATCCATCGCTAAGTTGTACCAATGACAGCTGCTTCGCCTCGGCTTCCTGCCACTGACAGGCACGTTTTCCCTGAAACCCTTAACCGCCAACAGCTCGTGGGTTGTCGGTATATATATAGCTCGTGGATAGTCGAGATCAAATTAAGAGATGTCGTTTAATGTTGCTTAGCCAACTCAAGAATCGAAAGATTTAAAGAGAGAATTCTGTTCAAATTAAAAATCAAGATCACCAGTAATCAGATATCAATCTTCTTTACTAATTCTAGGTAAGTTTTTTTTTTATTGTTGGATATTTCAGACTTCCCCTTTCATCGGTCATCCTGTTGTTATACTTTTGTTGAGTAAACACCGCCAGCCGTAGCTAGTGAAGTCAAGTCCCCCTGCTGAGCTCATCATCATGGGTGATCTGAACTCAAGGTTCACTTACATTGTTCTATTTTGGTAAACTCCCGAGGTATATCTGGGACAAGCGACGAAATGAGCATTGCGGGGAGGAAGGAATCAGATCTACCTCCGGTGGTTGGGACATAGCACCAGACTCTATGGCTCGGGTCGCTCGAGGTTAAGAACTTTGCTCAAATGCTACCAATGTACTAACTCACGATTGCATAGACCTTGATTTATATATAGAACGGATTTTTGATATGGAAACTCTTGAGATCCACTCAAAATCCTTTCTGATCAAATGGGTACAAGCCCCTGGGAACTCGACAATTTCCTGGCAAGTAAAGCCAACAAAGAAATCTATAAATTTCGGATTATGTCGTCATAATGGAGACGGGTCGACCGTTTCCACATCTGGAATTTCGGCGCTCCCATTGAATAATACTACTTCTACTGGATCATCTTCTGTTAATGGTGATAGTAGTCGTGGAGGTAGTGTTAGTAGTAGCAGTGGTGGTTTGAATAATACCAGTAATAATGCCGTTAATGGTGGTACAAGTGGTAGTGGTAATCATAGTAGAAAATCAATATCATCAGCCTCTGGGTCCACATTGGAAGAAAAATTGGCCAATTCAGATTTGGAAAAGGTCACTTGGCATGGCCGATGTGAACCAGGAGAATTACTTGCTGGAAGTTTTTTTGTGACTGATTCTGCTGGCGGAACGTATGCTTTAGTGTTTGATAATATGTTTTCAAAAAATACCGCCAAGACGGTTCTTTTTAGTCAACAAGTTGTGTTGTCAGCAGATGTTATTTCCTCATCTTCGTCATTTGGTTCTTTAACTTCTTCGATGACGCGGCAGCTTTCTGTCAGCGAGAGTGCTATCAGACCAAGTTCAAATTTAGCCACCTTCACTCTCAGAGATCCTTCCAGCAGTGTAACCCCTCCTCAATTACGGTCAGCTTCTGTTTCAACTGCTACGACAAGAAGATTATCAGTTTATGCCAATCCTAGCGCAGCAGCGGCAGCTGCTGCTGTTGCCGCCGCCTCTGCGGCGGTTTCTTCTTCCGGTGGACAGGGTGGTTCGCCGTCTTCCACAAGCGCCAACGTGATTATTGGTGGTCCAAATGGATCCCTTGTAAATGGTACGATCGCTAATACCTCTACTGGTGCTCCACCATTACCCAAATCACCAGTTTTAAAACGAGGAAGATCGAAAACCACTGGATCGACTAAGGGCAAAGGCGGTGGCCGAGTTGTTAGTAGCAGCAATCCTGGTGAATCAACTGAAGTTCCTTCGACAAATGGCGACAGTTCCAAAATAACCAATTCCTCTTCTGCAGTTGGTTCTTCTGTAAATACTCCATCAAAACCGACTTGGATCAGTACTGAAAGATACATGACTGGTACAATTTTGAAAAAGCGTCGAAAGAAGCTCCAAGGATATGGTCGAAGATACTTTTCGTTGGATCGAAAATATGGCCTTCTTAACTATTATTTTGATCAGAAATCATCCCTGCTGAGAGGAAGTATGCCTATTCGATTGTGTGTTATCACTGCCATCCAAAGCACTCGAGAAATCGTTATTGATTCTGGTATGGAAGTTTGGAATCTAAAAGCGCAATCTGTGTTTGATTGGAAGGCTTGGGTTGCCGAGTTAGACGCATTAAGTCGGTCAAGTGCAGAAACAACGGCGGCAGCAGCGGCAGCCGTGGTGGCGGCAGGAGCGCCACCTTCCTCTGTGATAACTCCGATGGGTGTTTCATCTAGTGGAGGAAATGGTGTATCTACTACTGGCGCTTCTGCTGAGAATTCTTGGAGTACATTGAATGACCTTGTTGATCGTCTCAATTCTACTTCTAATCTTGCGCAAACTGCTCTATCTTTTTCATCAACCTCTCCGGCTTTACATCGAAGACCCTCATTTTGGAAAAGAAAGAAGTCATCAACTCCTGCTACTGGCTCTCCGCCAAATAATACCAGTTCTGAGGATCTCAATTCTTCAAGTCCACCATCACCAGATCTAGGCCAGAATCCTTCTCAAGCTTCCTCACGAGTAAATGCACAGATCCAGGATTCATTTCAAGAGGTTTCCAATCAATTAAGTTCTCTTCTATCTGATTTTCAGTTGTTCCTTGCTCACCGTGGCTTGGTCAATTTGTCGATCGCCAGCAATGCTGCCCCTGATTCTACTTCTTCTGCTACCAGTGGTATTTCTAGTGCCGTTACAGCTAATAATGTAGCACTGGTGGCAACTTCCCGAACCTCCTTTGATGGTTCTAGTACGTTCTCAGAAGATATGTTTTTTGACGCCCCTGAATCTTTAAGCGGTGGTGTTGTTTACGTAGATTATGATTACAGTGATAACGACAATGTGGAGTTAGATCGAGCTCCTGAACAGATGGTCTATTATGATGAAGTTAACTCAGATGATGAAGATGAAGCTGTTGCAGCTACACAAATACGTAGAAGTTTAGTCATAGAGGCAGTTTCAGTTCCTGTGACACTACTGAAGGAACAGGATTTATATCCATTACCTATAAGTTATCCGGTGCAAAGAAGGTATGATATCCCTGAAGCAACAACCACCCCACCTAGTCTTATTGGTCTTTTACGAAAGAATGTTGGCAAAGATCTCACCACTGTTGCAATGCCTGTATCTTGTAATGAACCTCTAACTATCCTTGAAAAGCTGGCAGAGATTGTCGAATATTCTGGCCTCCTTGATCAAGCAGCGAACGCTCCTAATCCAAATGAGCGTGCCTTATTAGTAGCAACTTTTGCTGTTTCATATATGGCCAGTCAGAGATCAAAAGAACGAGCTTTACGGAAGCCTTTCAACCCATTACTTGGGGAAACATATGAACTCGTTAGGGAAGACCGCGGTTTCCGACTGATTGCTGAAAAAGTTTCGCATCGTCCTCCTATTATGGCTGTTCAGGTGGAATCTGTCAATTGGACAATTCATTATACGGCTCGACCTCATCAGAAGTACTGGGGTAAAAGTGTGGAATTGACGGATAGTGGTCCTGTTCGAGTTTATTTCAATAAGACTGGTGATGTTTTTCAGTATCTTCAGCCTTCAACTTTCCTTCGTAATATAATTGCTGGTGAGAAATATGTTGAACCTGTAGGATCAGTAACCGTAGAATCATCTCATGGTGGAAATGCCACCATCGAATATAAAGCAGGTGGGATGTTTTCCGGCAGAAGTGAGGAACTTTCTATCAAAGCGTACGATACGTCTGGTAGATTGTATTCTACTAGTTACGAAGGCAAATGGACTGAGCAGATTACGACTGTTGGCTATAATAGTAGTAATAAAAAAGTTATATGGAAAGTTGGAAATCTGGTTCCCAGACCACAGAAGAAGTATGGGTTCACTGAATGGGCGGCGTCTCTAAATGAGATTACTGAAATAGAAAAAAATAAGATCCCCCCCACTGACAGTCGACTTCGGCCTGATCAAAGTTTGTATGAAAATGGAATCACTGAAGAAGCTGAAACGAGAAAGCTTGATTTAGAAGAACGACAACGACAGAGGAGAAAAATCATGGAAGATTCTGGGGAAACTTGGAAACCAATCTTCTTTGATGAGCCATCTGATAGCGATCTCCAATACTTTACCTTGAAGTCTGGTCCGGCCAATTATTGGGAGCGTAGAAAAGAACAAAACTGGGATGGATTGACTGAGCTTTGGTGAAAAATAAACACATAAATAAATTTATTTTCTTAGATAAAATTTCGTCACTGATTCGAATTCGCGTATCTCCAGTGGCCACTCACAAAGATGCGTGGCTCTCGTCGTATTGCAATCAATCCAAACGTTCATATATGACAAAGGAGCACGGCGCTCGAGCGTAAAGAGCGGTAGCCCTGTCGGAGGCAGACGAGATGACAGTCCGAGCACCATAACCAGACTTGAAAGGCAGACTCGGGGACATGTAGTCATAATTAAGTCTAATATTATATGGGATATATAAAAATGCAAATATATGATTCTGATTAAATACAGGAAGATGTGAGAACCCCGGATGAAGTTACGGCCAGAGGTAATGAAATATGCAATGTGGTCGTTCTAGGCTTCGAAGACTATATTCTCTTCAGGGTCGGATGCAGCAGTTTCCTGTTCCTGTCTATTGATGACAAAAAATGACCAACAAACCAGCGAAGCTCCCATATAGTAGGGTAAAGTGGCATATCGATCGTTGATTAACATTTCTCCTAACATAGCTAAGGGGATTGTAGCACTTAAACCCACAGTGACAACCAGTGGAGAAGTCATTAACATTGCCATAACCCAACTGAAATCCGAAACCAAAATAGAAACTCCATTACTAATTAATAAAATCCATACTCGTCCAGATTGTGGTAAGCCAAATTTTTCAATTCCTGAATAATCGAAAATGAACAAAAATGGCCATAGAACTATGATATTGAAAAGTCCTACAAATCCGAAAAACATTCTAGTGTCTATTCGAGATTCGTCACCAATTCTAACCTTAAGTAGAGTTGTATATAGGCCATAGAGAAAGGCACTTCCTAAAGCAAAAAGATTACCTAGCAAGGCATTTTCGGGAGATGAATCACTTGATTGATCAGCTACAGAAACAAGCCATAATCCAAAAATACTTATAAATAAAGCACCTAACTTTATTAGAGTGAATCTTTCAACACCAAACATACTGCCTACTATAAGAGTGAAAAAACTTGATGTGCAGGAAATGATAGTTGCACTTGCTACAGTGGTATAAACATAGCTAGCATTATTCAACAGATTGGAAAGAAACCACAATACAGCAAATTGACTACTTAGAATAGCTGTTTCCCTAGTAGTAAAGGCATACTGTGGTTGTGTGGGTATTTCCTCTTCTTCTGGAGAAGGAGAAGGAGGGATTGAACCATGGTTATAGGGTTGTGGTGATGGTGATAAATCTTGATGTTCATGATGATGATTATCGTAATCATCTTCCATTTCTTCTTCTTCATTTTCTATTTGTCGCTCATCATTATCACTATGTTCTATTGATGGTATATGGCTATCATTATTCAATAGTCCCTGACGAGAATGTGAATGATTAGAAGTCTTATTTCCGCTTAAAAACTCTCGAATTTTGGCCATCAGTCGAATGACAGATATCCCTGCTCTTTGTGATTGTCCCTTATTTGTATTATTCTTATTCTGATTTTTGATCCATTTCAGAGAAGAGGGACTTAAGTATAATACAAAAGTAGCAGTATTTATATAAGTAATGAAATAAGGCTTACTATATTCATCAGACATTGCACTTATCATGAATCCAGATGCAACCCATAATACTATGACTACTGTAAGTAATCCGAGCCCAATCTGCCATCTATGGCGTTTCATATCCGCCAACAGTCTTTCCTTAGAGAGCATAGTAATATATTCAAGTCTGTGGGGTTCATGAAAGAAGTTAACAATAACCAAGACAAAAAAGGTCTGAAAGAGAGTGAATCAATTATGAAAACAGAATATGAGTAAATTAAGATTTAGAGTTCGTGATAAGAATTCTACTGCTTCTTCCAAATCTTATCTTCAGAACAAAACTTTGAGAAAATAGGTTCTATTTTCTCTCTCTCTCATCAATCAAATGGAACAAACTAATTATAACCAACCTAGAACTAATCCCTTATTAACTCCGTCTCATAACTTTTCCATCTATACGATGCAAAAAGTCGTAAAAACAAGTCTAAATAAAATATCCGAAAAATATCCCTTATCTCGTGAAGTAAATCTGACAAATTTCGCCGTACAGCAGGGCCGTATAGAAGCCATACATCACAGCTTATCTATCAGGAAATTTATGCGCTCCTGACGCGAGCCTGACTGTTAAGTTGTATGTGCTGTTCTAGGTTAGAGCTGATAGAATCGGGTTCTAAACACTATACTAGGGTAACTAATATTCTCTTAACGAGAAGAATTCAGGAACCATGTGCGGCGCAACGTCTTAAGATCGATTCTATACACTACTGTCGAGTACTACTGTAATAGATTCAGGCTATGTACAATCGTAGAGTGCTACATTATTGTTCTGCCTCTGGCGGCCCCCGGCGTAGACCCCGGATCCCTTAGCTCTCGCTTAGCTTGAGAGGACAGAAACAAGGATATGCAGCTTTCCGAATAACCTCTAAGGATAGCGAAGATGCATAACGAACGAACAAAGGGAGCAAAGGGTGCAAAGGGTGCAAAGGAGCAAAGGGTGCAAAGGAGCAAAGGGTGCAACGGGCAGGGCCCAGCTGCCGAAGGCAAAAATCCACAACCAAAGGGGAGATTCAGAAGAGAACAAACAACTCGAGCGAATGGCTAAATGGACAAACTGATCTGCCGAGAATTGGAACCAGGAAACAATCGTCACGGTGTGTGTACAATAATCCAGCCGCATATATTCTGCCTATTGAATTAGGTCTATCTGAAGTGCGTTACGTTAATAATACCGTTATCAGATGCACTCTGTATTGTACTACACTGCACTGAATTGTATAAGCATATCTAGCACAATAATCTGTTATGCGGTTGAATCTTATATCTACGCTTCTGTCACACTCACTTCATTTTGAACTTCACCAAATATTGAATTCTAAACAACATCGTGCGAGACGCGATAATTAATTAAAAAGAGATGTTCACGGACAGTCCTATTCATAGTCGGGTTAAAGGAGGAGGGAGTCACGCGTTATTCGGTAGTAGGACAGCAAATCAACCTGCTGAACCATTATCATTAGGCCAACAGAGAAATAGAGCTATATCTGGTGGATTTTTCGCGTTAAATGGAAATGAAGAATTGAATCCAAATAACAATTATAATTATAACACCACAATACAAACGAATAATGATATGAATGTTGGAGCATTTTCAAATAATATCAATAATGGAGTAAACTTCTTATCTCCATCGAAACGATTAAATCCTATTGCGGTTGAAGAATTAGAAGCTGAATATGATGATGTTGTGAATGGTAGTGTTTACGATATCCCACCACCTCCACCTCCTCCGGTTGGACTGAATTCCTCATTACCGCCGCCGCCACCACCACCACCACCACCATCATCATCTAATAGAGTTCGACCAATGTCAGGAAATGGCGGTATGACAAGAATAACCACCCTTTCTCCTAGAGCAACCCCATCAACAGAATCTATACTCTCTCCAGAATGGAGATTAAGTCCTGTACGGGGATATAGTCATCCTGGTAGTAATTATCGTAATGATAATAATGAGATAAGGAATCACATAAGAAGTCAAGGTTATGAAACAAATAATGACTATGATGATGACGACTTACAATATGATGTCCAAGAAGATAATGATAGTGACGACGATATTGATGAGAAACATTCAGAGCTAGTCGAAAATAACAATATCTTATCCCAAGCGTCTAACCCAGTTGTATCAACAGCATCCAGAATCGCATCCAAACTAGCATCAATAGCGCCTAGTATTGGCTTAAAACCAGCAGCCCACAATAACAGAATCAGTACGAGCCATGAAAATGGTACAATTAATATGAACACCGGCAGTATATTCGGACGTAATACATTTAATGATAATCAGGGGTCTATGAGATTCAGGAATAATGATATCGCTAGTTCTGGAAATGATGATAGGCCCGGTGCTAGTGATGGTAGTTCTGGTAACAATTTCATCCGCTTTCGACCTAGATCCGATATAACTTCGAGGTTAATCGTCAATAATGATGATGATGAGGATGATAGTGAAGATAATAATTACTTTTCAATTAAAATTCTTCTCAACTCCTTACAATCATATTTGAAACCTATGCATAGAACGATAATAATTCTTTTTGACACTTTAAAATTAATACTTGAGCCATTATTCACGAAAAGGTTATGGTGGGTATTGCCGACTATCGTCACGCTTCTTATAACTGGAGTATTTTTATATGGTACAATGCATTTAACAAAGACTCTGGTTTGGCGATCACCATTTTCTTCACAACTGCAGCCACCGCCGCCTGCTCTTTTCTCTCCGTTCGTTACCATTTCTTCTCCACCAATAGACCTAGAAGATTGGTCCAAACGGCTGATGTCATTAGAATCTCATTTATCCCAAGATTCGAACAATCAAGCGACGCTCGAAGCATGGGCAAAAGATAGTCTAATCCAAATCCAGAAGAATTTCGATAAATTAGAATCACAGTATCATGAAGAATTAGGGAGTATTTCGCAAACTTTAGCGAAATTTGGCGACCATATCAATGAACAGGGAATATGGACACAAGAAGCTGATAAAGTATTACAAGAAGAACGTAAATCTTTATTCCGATTACAACAGGTTGTAGCCTCGCAAGTGGAAGATTTCTCGAATATATACAAGGCACTTGATGAGCAAAAAGCTGGTCTAACCAAGATATCTTCTTCGAACAACAAGTATGATAATATGAACTTCGATCAGTTTGTTTCTGGCGATATGTTAGAAACAAGATTATCCGACAGTTTCAACCGTCTCAATCATGATATTGGGATTCAAATTAACAATTTGAATAACAAGATAGATGAATTATTAACTGATTATCAGAATTCAAAGATTAATAATAATGATCAAGATGTAATCTCGAGCGAGACTGTAAATCGATTAGAACGACTGGTCAATGATGGGCATGATAAACTTTCTGGTCAACTATCTAAAGTTGAACATGAAGTTCGGGGTGAATTGTCTAAGGTTGAAGATAATTTGGGGAATTTATACCGTTCTGTGGATGGTCGATTAAGGGATCAGAAGTCCGAGATTGAAGAAGAATTTGAATACCGTTTAGCGAATAGTAGAAACAATGATGAACAACATCATCAACAGCAACAGTCGTCATCGCATCGCCGTTTCGATAAGCCTAATTTTGCCGATAGAAACATTGGTGCTCATATTGATAAGAGGATTACTAGTCCGATATATAACCCTCTTGGTGACGCCCCTTTCTTTTACAGAGCACTTAGAAATGTCTTTGGTGCTGGAGGCATTGGTCGATATCTTCTTCACACTGATGAAAATGTACTTCTCCCTAGTATGGAAGTGGGTAAATGTTGGCCCTTCAAAGGGTCGGAAGCCAATCTCGGGATTTTATTACCTACTGATGTAGAATTAGAATCTGTGGGAATCGAGCATGTTTTCCATAAATCTCTTATCGATCCCAGCACTGCTCCTCGGCTTGTTTCTTTATGGCTTGAGGTCAAGAATGATTCTCAACGGGAAGTTTTGCAGGAGTTAGTACATCATGAGCCCGAGAGTAACACTATGGCAAGATTACCCAATAGCTACGTGAAAATTCTTTCGTTCGAGTATAATGTATTTTCTAATGAGCCATTGCAAGTTTTTCCTCTCCCAAGACAAGTTCAGCAATTGGCTTTACGTTCTCGTCGTATTGCTTTTCATTTTGAAGAAAATTGGGGAAATGAAATTGTGAGCTGTGTATATCGAGTTCTAGCATTTGGCAGACCATGTAGACCTGCTACGGGGGCTGGTCCTTTACCAGATGAGCACTACTATTCATCATCTGAATCAGGAAAGGCAGTCGCTTCAGTGAGTATTGCCAGTCATGAGCTGGTAGATCCTGGCGACAGTGTCGGTTTCGGTGATGATGATGTTATTGAGTCTTTCTGAATGTAGCAATCTGTGTACTTTTTATTATTTTCTTGAATATATTTAATTTCGAGGGATCTTTCGTATCTGAAACCTTGACGACCTTTTTGCTGTGTCTCTGACAACAGTCTCTCGTCCCCTATTTATGACCGGCGCCTTCTTTCGTTTTGCTTCAAGTGGTTGGGACTCTGAATCAGAGCGAATCACTTCTTGCAAATTCCTCCAGGGAACAAGGGGTTGAGGAGAATGAGCTTATGACTACTTGGTCTAAAACCGCACCCCGTCCAAGTTTTATCTATGGAAATCTGTAGCTGAAACGGAGGTAAAGCAAAGCTCTATTCTCTAAACCATAGCAAGTGAAAAGAATCAAAATATATATATATTAGATTATTATTATTAAGGTGTATAGTGTAACAATAAAGTCATTAGTCATAAAAGTCATTAAATAGAGGGGGACGTATTATATTAAAATGTTGCTGTCAGAGTCATCTAAAAATTAAAAAGAATAGAATAGAAATTTAAATATTAAACATAGCGAAAATGACGAGTCGCATTCAATTCAGCTCTGGCTCTATGAATAGCTTTGAGAGCAACATCAAGATTATGCAACCTCTTATCACGAGCATCTCCATCTGACATTTCAAATTGAATGCTATGCTCTAAATCTCTATATTTTTTTTCCAATTCTAATCTTGATGCTGTTATTAATGATAATGACTTCGTTAATTCGTTGATTTTATTCTCTGCTTCTTTCCTTAATTTCCTTTCCTGAGATAATGAGCTCGCTAAAGGACTATGATGCAATAATGATGATGATGATGATGATGCAGTTTTATCATGAATATTTTGTTCATCTTCTTCTTGTTCCTCAATAGTCACGGTTGTATCCGTTGATAGAGTAGAAAACAGTGAATTCATAGAACCATGACTCTTGAGTTCTGAATTATGACCTGATGAAGAAGACCTCGACATTGATGATAATGCTGACTGCTGTGAGGAACTTCGAGATATTCCTTTAAGTTGACGAACTTCTTCTTCGAGTTCACTTGCTCTATCGACTGCTGCTGACGCGGTGTTCGCTAACAACTTGACTTGTTGTTCAAGGGCTTCTGCTCTTTGCTTTTCACCCTCTCTACCAGGTTTTACAAGCTGTTGAGGTTCATTCTTAATACGACGTTTGAACATAATTGAAAACGATAGATAATCAAAAAATTGTTCTTCTTGTTCTTTCCTTTCCTATTATATTGTATTGTATACAAAAGTATACTGCTTTTTTTTGTTTGAAAAACGAAGTTTCAGTGATTGAAGAGTATGCGTGATGACAGGAGGCCAGGAGGTCAAGCGAGATTCACAGACATATATATATATATGGAAAGCAGGCTTCAAGATAATGCGCCAGCCTCCAGACAATCGACACCAATTTTCACCGATCCATGTTAAGGAGGTGTTAAGAGCCTGTATCTGCACAATCTCCACCTTGAACTAACGGTCTATTCATGTACGCGCAAACCATCGAGATCGGCAATACATTAACCCATTTAATCAACAATTTAAAAAATTGATATGCTGGTGGCCAACCACAGTAAGATATTAGTGGCTTCACTGAATTCACGAAGAGGTGGTAACGTTATAGCACTTTAAGTAGAACTAACTTCATATAAAGTAAGAAGCAGGCTGCAGTATGAACGGAAGAAGAAAAGAAAGAAGAAAAGTGTTCAAACAAATATCAAGTTAAGGTTGCCTGACGGTCACACGGACCGCACGGGAATATTCAATTGAAGGAATATACATCTCTGGATCTCTCCGGATTAGATATCCAGAGAAGTCTTTATAGACAAATCTCAAATATGATGACCATTATGTACTAACAAGCGCTCTATTTAGATTTTCAAAGAGGGGGGTGACCGGGGTGTAGCAGTCAGATTCCGAATTGTTAAGCAACGGCCATTTCCGGCGTATACCAATTTAAACTTTATCCTATCAATGTAAAAATAGCAGTAAACAAACATCTTGGTCTGTTTTGTTATTAAGACCAGGCCCAATTATAAAAGGGGACCCACTCAATTTTATGCACGGGTCCACTCCCAAGTCTCACAACCGACCTAATAATTAAGTCACTTAATTTAACACGCGTCGCAAGACCACTGATCGCTAGTGGTAGGGGAGTTGATCTTGTAAACAAAGCGCTAGCGGAGGGATTGGGCTTTCACCCCAGTCAGAGAATCGTAAGCAAGGGGTCCTCTGCATGAACCATCGTACATTATTGTAGTTAGTTTAAATATCGCTATGCTTCGCGCTTTTTTTAAAAGATCTAACTGATAGGGGCCGGGACCCACTTGATGTGAACCGATCAGAATTCAATCGTATATTAATGATAGACCTCATTTGTACTTTTAATAGTTATTGTAACCGTCAATCTCTCTTTCAGAGCGTTTGTTAGCCTGTGATAATGTTAGAGCTCTCCTGGTTACCCATTTTACTAATTTGCAAAATCCCTCTCTCTTCTTCATAAATCACCTTTTTCCCTTCCACACTAATTGAGTGGTTGTGTGTTTACACAATTCGACTGAATTTCTCTCTGTCTCACTCTCCTTGCCTTACGTCGCCTTGCATTGCCTTGCTTCGCATCTGTCATTTCCGTTAAATGTAACTTGTTGACCAGCCAACCTTCCTTTTTTTGGCTTCACATTTCTGATATGGAAATGGTTCCTGCAAAATGCGTCAGAATCTGTGTTATTGAAATCCTTATTCTAAATTTTCGAGCCCCTGAATAGTCACGTGAAATTCATGTTATGCACGCACGCGTGCGCGTTCTTTCGCGAACCTGGTTGAGACGCGTGTAGAATGTGTAATAATCCATATGGTCATCTATAGATTACGCGTTTTCATCGAATTGGATACGCGTTAAATTAACAATTTGTTCTATTCCAGAGTGATTATTCCTAAAAAGAATACAGGGGAGGGTATACTTAACATTTCGACAAGGATTCTGAAAACGCTAAGCGAGAGTAAAGAAGGAAATATGAAATATACTAAAGAATTTACTTTAAAAAACAAATTTTAGAACAGAATCTAGTCTAATGCCGCGTATGGCGTTTTACGCGTTAACTATGTTCGTTCTTTATATGGAATTGTGCTTAGATCTCTTTCTTTACGCGTTGTCGAACTGACGCATCGTATAGAAATTTTATATTTTCTTGGAAATAACGGGTTCTGAACTTTTTGAGGCACAATTACCACAACAAGCGGACTCATTCCGAAAACATTTTGCCTAGGACAATTGGGGACCCGCCTTAGACCGGTTTAGTGCAATGACATCTACATGTCCACTTCCAATTCCGGTTTGCCCGTCTGTCTTGTTAAATTAGTTATTGCAGTTTGAATGGTCATTATTATACCTCTGAATTGTTAAAAAATCAAAGGATAATAGAACATTAGATATGTATTCATATGTACAGTTCTTGCAAACTTGCAAACCACCCCTCTTATTTATCAGAAAGTTTTCTGTGAAAGTTGTTCCTTAATTAAGTGTAAGAGGATTTAAGGGTGATTTCTTTCGTCCTATTCTATCCTCCAAGTTCAACTACGCCTAAATCGGGCTTTGAGAATAGGAAATGCAACGGCAAATCCAAATGCAGATCTAGATCCGAACCCCAATAGATCTAAAGTCAGATCCAAATTATGTAAATTGCTTAAATCGACTGTAGCGACTCGTAACTACCGCTTCATTCTCTCTCTCTTGCGCTCTCAGATATTTAATCTAGACAATTAGGGACTCGTACATGTGCTACTAATTGTGGTAATACATCTCTAGAATGAAGGGATATGCAGGGGTTTCCAAATCAAGTCTAACTGCTTATAGATAACGCCGAAGTTATGCGACGAACAATTAAGTCAGCTAGATAATGGTTAGGGTTTTGGTTCGAGCGGGGGTCCGTCCTGTGAGCTAGCTATGAAGTCGAGATCAATTATAACCGCAACTTCCTCCTGAAATCATCTGTATCATTAATCTTAGCTAGCACTCTTAAATAATCGATTGAAGTTATTAATTTAAGCAACTATTTAGCAGCATCCTGATAAGCTGATGAGCAGACAAGTTACCTTTGATGTAATCTTTTGCTTTGTCCCACATTTTTCATGCCCATGCCAACCTCTCGCATACGTACATAGTAAATTCCATTATTAATATCTCCAATTCGCTTGTTTAGAAAACCTCCCTGAAATCAAAATTCAGGGGATAGTCCCGATAGATTCCAAAGATCAATATAAAATCCAAACAGCCTCTAGATGTGTTCTTTATATTTAGCTCTCCCAGACAGCAAACCTAACGACTAACTTAACACATCATGGGCAGGAAATCTAAAATAAATCAATTGGATCAATCAATTGAACAGCAGAAACTAGATCATGACTTGCATTTAAGGAGATTGCGGGCTTATGAGGAGGCAATGGCTATGAAGTCCAAGACAGGGAGAATCTCTTGGAAAAAGATCAAGAGTGAATATAATATCTCTCAGCCTCAGTTGGGACGCGCTTTTGAGCATGGAGGAGTTCGAACACGTCGTGAGGCAAACCGGACTAAGAGTGGAACAACAGATGAGGAAGACCTCATCCTTAATCGCTGGATATGGGATAATTTAATGGAAGGTAATCCTGTTAGTATACAGCAACTTTACGACAAGGCAAATGGAATGGTTAAAGAACGAATTCAGAAGTCCCACGGCAACTCCAGGGACGTCATTGCTAAGGACCTCGATCGGAATAACTGGCCGTCCGCGTGGCTCAGAAGGAATGCTCACTTGAAAACTATTAAGCTACGAGCGATTTAGAACTGTCTTGTAGAAGGCTATAAACGTGAGAAATGTGAGTGCTTTTTCGATAGTCTGAAATCCGCATTCGAGAAGAATGATATTGATGGAGATCTTATCTACAATTTTGATGAAACTGGATTCAATATTGGAGATCTATCCCTCATGAGGGGGCAATACACAGTCAGCAAAAACAGTTCTCACGAGACCGAATTCAGAATGCGCTCTGGAAGACAGGAATGGGTTACGGCTATTGAGACAATTCGATCTAATGGAACAGCAATCAAGCCATTCATTATCCTAAAAGGAGCCATGTCCGACGAAATAAAGAAGGAAGAGGAGGCAACTTATGCCTACACAAAATCAGGATGGACATCTAATGAAATGACCCTCACATACTTGAAAGAGCATCTTGAACCTTTAACTAGACCTCATGCAATGAAGAATGGCCAACTACGAACCAGACTCTTTATTTTCAATGGACATGACAGCCATATGACTGATTCATTTACAGATTATATGAAGGATAATAATATTGTGGGGGTGAGACTATCACCGCATACATCCTGGATGCTTCAGCCTCTTGATGTAGCCATATTTCCACCTTTAAAGCTGAGCATTCTGGCCAAACAGGACGAGTGGTTTGCGCTTCATGAGAGAGGAATCCTGAAAGAAGAATTTCTCGAACTATTCTTTGAAGGAAGAAAGAGTGTCATGACAGAAAGCAATATTCTGTCTGGATTCAACAAGACAGGAATTGCTCCTTTCGACTACGGGCGATTAAAAAAAATCCCAGGCCAAAATGAGAAACTGAAAGAGGCTGACCGGGATTTACTGAGTTGGTATTCTTTAAGGAGACTTCATGACGTAATGTGCCCTGAAACGTCTGGGGAAGATTCGCCTTCGCCTAATGTACATGAGTATCCCGAAGAATCTAAGGGCACAAGCGAAGAGTCCGTGCCAGAAGCAGTGGATTTGGAAACTCGTAATTATGATGATTGTAATGATTGACGAAGAGCTTCTGGACGGCTTTGCGCGGTTGACTAGTCCGTCTCCATCTGTAAGTATCGATCAGACTGATATACCATTCTTGTCTGATAGATCCTCTGGTCTGCTTCGTATAACTTCGATTGATTCGGATTCCCAAGGCTCATCATTTTTTGCCATGGAAAGGGCTTCTCCTCTTTCGACAGATGGTGTAACTTCGAGTCATTTGGATTCTCAAGATTCATCATCTTGTGCAATAGAGATATCTTCTTCTCCTCCTCCAAGAAATGCGAGACAAATAACACCTCTGGAAAGACTTACATTCTCTAACGGAATTTCACCACTCCACGAAACAATGAACGCTAATGATAGGAGACTATTTTTGTATCTATTAAGAACGAAAACACCGGTCGATATTGTAGAGTACTTTGAATTCGCAATCGAACAAAACAGAACTTACAGAGAAACAAAGCGACTTTATCAGAGAGAACTAGAAATAAAGGAAAGTGAAATCAACAAGCTGAAAGAACATAACAAAGCCCAGATACGATCCAGAGCAGTAGATGGCTCAACATTGGATCCTGTAACTACCAGTGAGAATAACGAGCTTCAAAGAGATAAGAAAAGGCATGAACAGGAGGTCAAGAAATTCAATATAGAGAAGAAGAAACTGGAGAAACGTGAAGCAAAACTGGATGGCCGTGAGGCAGAGCTGGATGAAAGAGAAGGTAAATGCGGAAGGGTCGAGGTTAAGTTGGTGGATGAGAGGAAGAAAATCGAAGAGTTTAAAAAAGAAGCAGAGACAGAATACAACGCAGAGAGAGAATAGAACGCAGAGAGAGAATATTCAACATCCATATACGGGGATGGCAATATTTTAAAGCCCTGGTGTCTACGCTAAGCAAAACTGTACTGGCGAACTCTGTCGCACAGGATCCTAGTTTGAAAGATCCAATTGATGAATTAATGATATGATTTTATTAACTGGTTGTTTTTTTGGGGATATATACTATAATCTAATAAATATTAACCTTACCTTCAGTAGCCAGAGGTTATAATGAATTCTTTTACGATTACAAGTCATTTACAGTTTCTCATTCTTACGCAGGTACTGTACAGAACTTATATACATTATTCATATAACTTACCTACAGTTAACCCCTGTCAAGATTTTCTGAGATAACAGTTCAAAGCAATCTCTCTAAATAATATCCTTCTGACTATATCTATCTTTGTTGATAATATTAACTTAACGGTGAATACAAGTATCTCTTTTGTTACTTCTCCGTACTCTCCCTTTGAGGCCACAGTCAATAAGCATCATTTATTTAATAAATATCATTTGTTGTTTGTGTGTGAAATGAGAACAGAAGATTAGGTTATAAACCCCAATTATGCATATAATCATCAAATCATGTAAACAGGGTAAGGAAATATTCAAATTCAGTAGTTAAACAACAACTTCACGTAATAACTTACTCTCTCGTTGATTGTTGACTCGTGATTGTTGACTCTTGATTCATGACTTTTGATTCTTGACTCTTGGCTCTTGACTGTTGACTCTTGAATCTTGACTCTTTAGCACACTCTATTTATATAATATCTCAGACTCCCCAATCTCCCTCTCCCATTGTTTTCTTAGTATCAACGTTCTTCAACTTTACCATTATCATCATATTGTCTCTGTCATTATGACATCCTTACATTCTAATAAAGAGAATCTAATAACATATCGTGCTCCAAAAACCCCGCATCAGAAGGGCATTGGATCAGGAACTTCCAACAATAACAACAATATAACAAAATCTTTTAAAACACCCTCAAATGAAAATGGATATATGAAGTTTGCCGCCAAGGAAGCAATCAGTACTGGTGCTGGCGCTGGTTTAAAGACTCCTGGTACGGTAGCCAGAGTACCACTTGGGGGGAAGGATAAGAACGTTCATCGTCCAAATGTTAATGGACAAGCTCCAGGAACAACCAAGAGGCTTCAGGATAACAATGCTACTGCAAACAACAATCTGAACAAACCGGCATCTTCTATCAAGAGAGTGAACCGAAGAACTCCTAGAACACCAAATTTTATGATAGCTCAGAATCAGCAGAAAGAAAGTCCACTACAGACAACAATCGACCATGAAATCGAAGCTCATTCTAATCATATGGTAGAACCAGTTCAACCTCTAGTAGAAATAGACTACGGTTACGTAGATGTAGAAACGATTCCTGAAAAACCTGCCCCAGTTCCTGATTTACCACTCGACCATATTGAGCTCGACTATGATTATATTTCCAAAGCGATAAAGACAGTAGTTTTTGTCGACAGTCCTCGCAAATCAAAATGGCCTGATCCTGATATTCCTTGGGAGAATTTAACTACTGATAAATCTGATGATGAACTATCTTTACCTGAATTTACAATACAGCAAGAAGACGAAGACCCCAGTATACAGAGTAATATTAGAAATGAAGGTAAACCAAATAAATCTATCAGCAATCCCAATTCAATGACAACTACTGTGAAGAATGGGACGAATCCTTCCAAGTCCCATTCTCGTTCCGTGCCTGATTATATGGCACTTACTGAATCCGCTAAGGCAAAACAGAGAATTACATCGATGAAAGCTACAACTGCTGGCAGTACTAGTAAATCGTCCTCCTCAAAATCAATACATTATTCGGGCCATCATCCTCGTGGTACTCTTCAACCTCTGGGAATTACTCAAAACGTCACGTCTCATGATGTCACTATTGATGAAATTGCCTTGGCTTTTGATCTTTAAATATTCAGATCAAGCGATAAGGATATATCAACCCCCTGGCCTGCTTCCTTCGGCTGTAGCGAATCATTGGACATCTCGTTTCTTGCTGCGCTCGAAAATGAACATCTGAGCTGTCGTTACGTGGAGGTAAGTGAGCCATGCAAAGACTTGCTCCGATCAAGCTTCGTTACGAACTCATTATTATTATTATAATTACTATTATTATTGCGATTAGTATCTTATGACATTTTACACACAGAATTCGCCTGCCTTCTACTGGTAGCCGGGATGGAAGTACTCCAAAATTAAATATACGTTAAAAATAGATTTATGTGTGTACAACGGCCGGGGTGATACGTCGACGTATATGATATATCCAAAAATTTCGAACCCAGTTCGAACGAACCCAGTTCGAACGAACCCAGTTCGAATATAAACGGTTAAGAACAAGTGAATATAGAAAGATAGACGAGAAGAACCCTAGGAATATCTGTAGAGAAGTATGTGAATGGGAGCTCCGTTAGGAAATGGGGTCTAGGCAATGCAAGAGGCCGAGATCCCCGGCCGCCTTAGCAGGTTGGGCACAGAACTCAATCACCAGAGGAATGAATTCACGGCATCATGAAACCGAATTATACAGTGATAAGCTCCTGTTTCCGTATATTGATGCTTAAGTTTCTAGCTAATTAGTATTCAATGCTCATTTATAAGTATTTAAAATATGTACAGGAAATTAATTCGTTGTTCTCACAGTCCTCATAAAGCCAAGAGAAGACAAACTAAGGGAATAGTTCATAGGATCGTTACATAGTATTACAATCTGGAGTAGCACCTCCAAACTGAGGTAAATCCTCCCCAACATTATTAGAATTCTGATCTTCCTCATATACAGGCAATGGTCCATTCTTTACTTCATATTCAACATTATCAACTTCTCTCGGCAAAATATTTAGCGGTTCTCGAGGCTTGGTAGGTAAAAGATCTTTAATCTTACGGAGTTCACTTGTTTCTAAACACCAACCATTTTCTGGAAATTCTATATTGACTTGAAGATAGAGTTGACCTCTAGAATCAGTACCTCTAATAGGCATGCCTTCATTCTTGACCAAAAAGTATTCACCCGGTTTAGTGACAGTACCCGTTGGAACAGAAATTTCAATTCCTCGTCTATCCAGATGCTGTAACACTACTCGAGAAAATCCGCACAATGCCTCAGCGAGTGTTATGGTAATCTTAGCATACAGATCATTTCTTTTACGTTCAAAGACAGCATGATCTTTAATCTCTACATGGAAAATAATATTACCAGTGTCCTGACCGTAAGCCTGATCAGCAGCTCCTTCCAGAATGATTGAATGTCCCTCTGGCGAACCTCGAGGCACGAAAACTTCTAATATTGATTTTTCTTCAGAGACACCAGATCCATGACATCGTTTACAACGATCTTTTTCCTTAATGACGGTTCCCTTACCACTACAGTGTTTACACTCTACAAATTCGTTTGTAACTACCCCAGGTGCTAATCTTCGAAGTTTTTTCACCATACCTTCACCATTACATGCGGTACATTTTTTTGGTTTAGCCTTTGGTCTAGTTCCTGAACCACTACAAGTTTTACATAACACATCACGAGTTGACGACATTTTAAATACTTTTCCTTTATAAATTTCCTCCAAAGTAACAACTATAGGAATATGAGCATCATCAGTTTTTGATTTTCTCGAAGCACCAGTTCTATGCCCATGACCATGACTATGACCACCACCACCATATCCATTAGGACCATTAGCCCCCTGATAACCACCTCCTGTGCTACGTCCATTAGGCATAAACCCAAAAAATTGGGCGAAATCATCGGCCCCAAAACCATCTTCATAAGGATCATCCTGCCATCCACCACTGTTGCCATTTCGACCAATACCAAATTGATCATATCTCTGACGTTCGATATCGTCTGATAATACTTCGTAAGCTTCGGAGATCTCTTTGAATCTGATTTCAGCAGATTCTCGTTCTCCTTCAGGAACTTTATCTGGGTGATATGCTAAAGCCTTTTTTTTATATGCTTTTCTAATATCCCCCGTAGAGGCATCTCGTGACACGCCGAGAACTTCATAATAATCCATTTTCACTACAAATGATTTGTTAATAACATTCCAAGAATAAATATGCCGAGAGAGAAGGTAGACACAGAGTGAGAAGGGCTGTGGCCGTTATACAGTGAAGCACACCGAGCTACACCCCTAGATCTGAAAGCCCTACTCCAGATCCCAGTAGCTCTCCAGTCGTAGAAAGATTAAATTTCGAGTTATACACCGAGTTATACACCTCTGTGAGGAATCCGCTTTCACAATAGCAATCCTAACTTAAGGACTTGGGAGGACATTCTGGGGCAGACATGAGGTAAAACCGATAACGCGTTAAACCCGATTCACTTACATCGTTTAGTTTACAAATAGAGTTCAAATAATCAAATATAAAAAGTCCAACTTTCAGGACGAATTAATCCTGCATTCGTAACCAATAGATTTCTTTACTTTTTATCTCCCGGATATTGATCTCTAATCTATATGTTTTATATTATTTGCCTTCAAAGAAGATGAGGATGGAAACTGATGATCAACGGCGACTGTTGGAGATGAGATATTGTAATAACAATAAGGTTAGGGAACTTATTCTAGATTATCGCGGGATGCATATAATTTGAAGTAAGATAATCACATAACTAAACGTTATATAGAGGATAAAATATTTTACAGCATCAGATATAGTACATACTGTAAGCTCAGGCAAGTTAGTAGTTAAGGGAAGGTCAGTTGTAATGAAATATTAGAAAATAAATAACCAGCCAGTTTTGATATGTATTCTGCTTATTAAAGAAATAGTTCTCGAGCGAGATCTGGTGTGTATGCTTAAATACAGTACTATACTCTACAATGTATATGCTTCACTACAGTACTGTAGAATGTGTATGCTAACTACGGTAGCTTACATATCCAGCTTTGACAGGTATTCTGGATCTGTCCATTACACGTAACAACCTTAACATACCTGGAACTACCTTATTCTGTAACATCATATATTTCGTATCAGTCTTAATACACACACCGCTAATGTCAGCCAATACTCTACTATGTCTGTCACTTACCTAAATAACTGTCCTGTTTTGATAGACTTTACTGGAATAACTATCCTGTTTTGAAATGATATCCGCGCGCATATATTTATTCCTCCCCCACCATCCAATATTGCGGGTTATTTCAAGTCTTAGAACTATATATATCGGCCATTGCCAGCTAGATGACTGTGAAGTTCACAAAAATTTAAACCTCATAGTGAAAATCGGTCAATTCACCGATATGTACGAGTATATGGAACATGTAAGACACCAGTTTTATCGATGTACCGATTGGAACGAGGATAACAGTTATGCCAATATTATAGAGACAGCTCAAAGTAAGTGTTGAATTGCCGAGGATTATTCCTGATTATTCCTACTAACGTGCAGATCTCATTGATTTTAATATCCCAGAAGGTGCCAGTCTTAAAGTATCATCTCAAGCATCACCATATTCATGTACTTCCTATGTATTGTCGAATCTAGGGATGGTTAATGGCTCGATAGCTTACCTTTATAGCTCAGCGCCATTAACTGCTACAACATCCACTAAGGAGATCTCCCTTCAAGATATCCTCTCTGGATATAGGATTCTCCAACCTTTGCAAAAGCCCCAACATCCAATGTATCTTGAAAGATGGCGAGGCGGTGTACGAGTTGATATTAGAGATACGTTAGTATATGGACGTTTATTTCTACCTGGGAATTCTCTTGAAGCCATGCTTATTCGGAGATTATCCCCCATGTCACAATTGCTTGTCACATGTGCGAGCAATCCTTTGATTAAGAACAATGGTGCCATAACATTCAATTATCAACATGATAATGGTAAATGGAGAAATGAGATAATATATAGCACATATGAGACATTGGTGGGATTTCGAGGATTGTATAATATTGCATTTGATGATAAAAGAAGAACTAGAGGTGGTGGTCGTCGGAGCGATATTGGCGATATTACTAGTGGAAGCAGATTAGCATTTGGATTAGAAATCTTTTACGGAGTTGCTAGTAAAAGTCCCGGATTCTCTAGTGCATTAAGGTATACTACCCAATCAGCATATACCGGAACTCCTTTGACTTTGACTCTTATGTCCAACCCATTGATGGGTCATATTTCGACAACCTACGCTGTGCGGACAACATCCGCCTCATCGTTTGCTAGTCGATTTGATTTTAATGTCTATTCTTATGTGAGTGATTTATCTATAGGATGTGAGATATGGCGTAAAGGACCCATATCTGTTGAAGCAGAAGCAACCGATCTTCCAGATTTACCGTCGGCGCCGCCATCTTCTCTCCCATCATCCACTCCAACCTCTGATGAAGAAGGATTTTCAAGTGTGTTCAAAGCCAGTACAAGTTTGAGTCGTCAAAATGTACGTTTGTTATGGGAGGGTCGTTTTAAAGATTTCCTCGTAAGTAGTGGAGCTGATGTGAGCTTTGCGGGGAAGAGTCCTTTAACGACGTCTTTTGGTATTGAATTTCAATATTCATCATAACAATATTATCATCCGATGGGTAATTTCCAAAAAGGAATTATAGTTTTGCATATCGGAACTCTTTTTTGTCGCCACGAAACCTGGTTGTTTATAGTCAGGTCTCGTCAGAACTGTATGATGGTAAATCACCCAATATTATTATTATATTAAAATTAAATCAAAAACTTATAACTCATTATTACTTATCTTAGTAGTCCCTTTTTCACTTCCTTCAATGGAAGTATGCAATATTTCAGGATAGGAAGCATCAAGAATATCCTCAGGTCTTAATGGTCCCTTGAACCATTTACGGGCCCAGATCCATGATGAAATTGCAAACCCTCCAACAATACCAACAGCAACTGAGGCATAATTGAATGACTGGCTTGTGACTGGTGTAGCAGTTGGTAGACAGAAGGCAATTGTAATGAAAGCAACCCAACAACATGCGATAATTCCAATTGGTTTAGAAAATTTACCCAAATTGAATGGTCCCTTTCTAAAATAAGCTGGGAATATTAAACCAATCAATATAGGAAGTGCATAACTTATATATAATCCTACAGTCGCAATTGAGGTGGCTGCAGAAAAAGCAACAGATGATCCTAACGAAGGCAAGCCTAAAAGGAATGATAGAAATGCTGCCAACCAAATAGTTCTGACAGGTACTTGGTATTTAGGGTTAATTACACTAAACATACGGGGAATACCGCCATCTCTAGCAAATGAATACATCATTCGACTATTACTTGTCAAGCAAAAGAGACCACAATGCCATACACAGACCATTATTAATGTAAACAAAACTATTGCTCCATTGACCCCAAATACATCAATAAAAATTTGCAGGACAGGCTCTCCAGTTGGGGTGCCTACAGTTTGTTGGAAATCTTGGATTGAGAATAGGAACGCAACAATTACAAAGAATCCGAATATAGCTGAAACTGAAATAGAAGTAATTACACCAATGGGAGCACTCCAGGCGGCATTAGTAGTTTCTTCACTCATATGTGCTGAGGCGTCAAATCCAGTAATAGTGTATTGACTCATGAGAATACCAGTGATAGCCACATATTCGGGAGAGGCACGAAGACTCCAACCTGTTCCGTCATAAAACTTAGCGAATACAAACTTCGCATCTTGATGTACTGGTGCTTTAGCAAGTACAGCGATAGCAATAGAGCATACACCGACACTGTGAAGAATAATCGAAGTATTATTAAAATATTTTAAAGTTTTTACTCCGAATGTGTTGATGAGAGCTTGGGATATTAAAATGGCTGCATAAATGCCGATAGTTTTACCAGCGGTTGGAACATAATTTTCATTCTTAAGAGCTGCAGTGACAGAGATCAAACCTGCTAAGCCAAAAGATACACCAGTAGTAACTCCAACTTGACCTAACAGATTAAACCAACCGGTCAACCAGGAGTTAAAGGGTTGTAGTTTGGGTGGTGACAATATTGCTGCCCAATAATAAGGACCTCCACTTGTTGGAACGGATGATACGATTTCGGCCATGGATAATCCTACGGTCATAGTAAACGCAGAAACAACTATCCATCCGACAGACATAACAGCAGGGCCACCAACTGTTAAACCAGTCTCGAATAATGTAGTGATACCCGTTATGACACTGATGATAGAGAAGGATGCACCAAAATTCTGAATTACTGACCATTCTCTTTTGAGCTCCTGCTCAATACCCATCTGATGCAGCAAATCCTCATCTTTATTGTGAACAGGTTCAATTATTTCTTCTGACATTATGTAAAGGACTCCTCAGAATCAAGTTAAAAATAAGAAGAATATTTAGTCAAAAAAGTATTGAAATTAAAAGATTTCATAAATACGGACCGAGTGGGGATTTTACATAGATATATATTTATATACGTAAATGTGCCTGGATATCCAGTGACATCTTGATAAACATATCTGCTTCGCCGTTATGATTGTCTCAAGACGGGCATAGAAGATCGTTGGTAGCGGTTAACTGTAGTTGCTATTCATTTTCTTTTCTTTTCACTTGGACTGCATGGTTTTCATGTTTCTTATCGCGGGGTGTTGCGGTTAATGGATAAGATTCGGCAGTAGATCTTACAATCAAAAATCATTGGCCAACTTGGCATTTGAGAGGCGGACATGATCTGCGAGATGGTGATCCACACAGTTGCAGTCGTTTGCCTGATAAGACAGTAAGTAACCTGTAGCCCGCATAATATCTAGCAGATCATCTGGGAAGAATTGGAAAAACTGTTAATGTAGTAATTAATTTATGTTCTACCACGTTTATTTTTCCACCTATCCTATCCCCTGTCTTAGCTTTAGAATTGCAAAAACAAAATATGTTTTATGATCAAGATCAACCTATTTGGCAGAGTGACTAGTGACTACCATTTTAGATTGGTTCGCTTAATTTCGCTAATCAATAAGACTTATGGCTGCTATCTCAAACTTTATTTTCTAAATACTACTTATCTATTGGCCCCGGCTACACAACTGGACCGGGTCAGGATTGTCTTGATAGATGTATCAGATCAATAATTGGTGAAGTTAATGAATGCAGTATGCATGAAATATTAGGAGATCTGCTTGACAAAAACAGGGTTCGGAGTGAGATAACATACAACAGATTCACCGCAGAAAAATATGCACCCGAAATGGTAATTTTTTAGCCGCCAGTGTTATCATACGTTTCAAATGACCAATCTCCACCCAACCAGGTTGCTTCGATGGGCAATAAAAGGTTTAAAGTAAGTTGCAACTGTCATAAAGGGAGGGCGGATTTTGTCCATCTCTTTGTCAGACATGATGAGAGCAGATCAAATACAATCTTGGCTACTCGGGACTTAAGCTAGAGATGGATAGTCGCATGATGACTTTCAATTTATTGTTTTTGTATATATACATCGTGAAGAACCGGGTCAAATCTTTGGTTGTGTTTTAACGTCTTCGATCAGTTGATCAATAAACATTTAACCATATGTTCAAATAGTCGGTCGACTGATATAGAAGGGGTCCAAGTCAACAGCTGTTTACCTTTATTATGATTGGTTCTATCTACTATTCGGGTGTCGAATAATTGTTGTACTCCTTTACAACTATGCTGTTGTACTGTACATGTGTGAGCGGGGTAAATTTTTGGAAAGTTGCCTCGGCGGTTGAGCATGCCGAGATTTTGTCTAGATTCAACCTCTAAACTTTCAATTCCATGCCATAAAAGCTCTAGCTCGGTCATTTTAACCTTATATTGAAAACATGATAAAATTCAAGAATGTAGGGAAGACCACGAGCTCTGAGTCAAAGTTTTGAAGGCCATCAAATCTCTGTACTCGTTATCTAACGGCTGTTAGGTGATACAGTCGTATGTCAACAGGAGGCCGAGCCGCCGGAATCCCGCTAAAATGACACGGCGCGCGCATCGCGTAGACTGACTTAGTCTGGCCTAGAGCGAAACTTTATCCGGTCAGAGATTATGCACATATATTCATTGAGTTAATCACATGTAGATCAAATGATAGAGACACCTTAGGAGAAAACCGGTGAACACACAACTGGCCCGTGTTTCGAAGTCCGCCTAGATAATGATGCGGCAGACAGATCTCAAAGACGACAATTCTAAACTGTCTAAAACCCCTGTCGTTCTATTCCTGCCTCTTTTGTTGTCCTAATCTCGCCTCGGGAAACTGGAGCTACTTCGCGTCCTGACGCTCTCGAGCTTATCAGTGGTCCCCGAGTAACCATCTGTCTCATCAGATAACTACATCATCAACTGTCTCAAAGCTGCTATACCTAACTGGAACCGACTAGAGCGCAGTATCAAGCACTAAACAAACTTGATTATCACTGTCTGAGAGAAAAATCTGTCTCTTCATTACATACATTTTCGATCTATCTATCTATTATATTAAATTAATTCATTAATCATCTTTTCAATTATCTGACATCTCAACGTCGTCATTATCTGGTAAATCAACCCGAGCCTTTGGTTCCTGATCCTCTTTATCTTTATTGTTGTCGCTCTCTGCTTCATCCAGATCTATTTCAATCTCCTCAGCTTCCAACGATTTACTAGTCATTTTCGACGTGTTAGCAAGATTTTCTTTTTCTTCATCTTTCTCTTTCTCTCTCTCCTTTCCTTCCCCCTTTTCTTCGTCATTCTCTTGCTCCTTCGTCTCGGATCTCACTTCCACTGTCGAATCCTTCTTATCTTCCTCCTTATCTTCCTCCTTCACCTTTTCCCCTTGATCTCCCTCATTCTTTCTAGCCGTCTCATTATTTTCACTTCCATTATCACCAACCTCACTAGGTTTTTCACCTTCATTTGCTTCGTGATCCTTATTTTCCTTTTTAACCTCAATACCATCTTCGTGTGCCGCACGAATCTTTCGTGGTCGTTTTGGAGTGTGTTCATCATCATCATCAAGATCTTCCTCCTCACGCTTCTTTCTTGTTTTATACTGTCTACGAGGTGCAATCACCGCCCCTTCAGGAAGTTTAGGACCTTCATCCAAAGAGTCTATCAAATCAGTATCAGAACTTTCAATTTGATACCAAACAGACCATCCTTTAGTACGAGTTCCCTTTTTCAAAATATCCTCCATTCGCTGTACAACCCGCTTGGATTTATTGACAGCTTTCTCCACAATCTGAACAGACCGAGGCGGTACATGTCGTATAGTAATAGTTAGAGGAGTATAATAAATAATAGGTTCTATATCTTTTTCATTTTGTTGCAGTTGCTGCTGTTCCAGTTTTTCACTGCGCCGTTTAGATTTAGATTTCTTTTTACCAGTCAAAGCGTCATTCGATGGGACTTCAGGAGTAACTTTCTTAATAGCAAGAAACGAAACTAAAATTTCCCCACTTGGAAGAATCTCAAGGATAGAATCTTTTGGTAGAATATATCTATCAGCAGGGTTATCCTTAAATTCAAACACGATAATCACGTGTTTCAACGTCCGTTTTAATGTATAAGCATTCCGTACTTTTTTGTTTGGGTCTTGAGGTTTCGGAGTTTTAGGCGGCTTTGGAGGTTTTGGGGCCCTCGGAGGTTTAGGTGGCTTTGGCGGTCTGACTGGCCTTTGTACTTGAGGCAGTGGCCTAGGCTGAGGCTGAGATGGAGCTCCACCTGGCCTTATAGCCTGGAATTGACGTTGTCGGGCCAAGAGTTCTTCAGGCATAGGCATGTTACGGGCTCTACTGATGTATACTTGGAATGATGCAATTTGTTCTGGGGAAGCCTTACCACTGGCCACAATCTTCATCAAATCATTAAGATAAGGATCTCTTTGGGCAATATACTGAAGTTTTGCAATAGTGGCTTGGTTGTTAGGACTGGTGATAGGTTCTGGCGATGCTACCGAGGTGGGTCGTACAGCAACAGGAGGATGGGGGACCCTCTGAATAGGAGAAGGAACGGGAGCTCTAACAATAGGCGCAAGAGGTCTCTGAGTAGGCGTTAAAGTAGCTGTTGGATTCTGAGCAGGCTGAACTTTAGGTTCGGTAACGGGTTGAGTAGGTTGAGTAGGTTCGGTAACGGGTTGAGTAGGTTGAGTAGTTTCAGTAATGGGTTGAGCAGCGGGTTGAGTAGGTTGAGTAGGTTGAGTAGGTTGAGTAGGTTGAGTAGGTTGAGCAGCGGGTAGAGTAGGTTGAGTAGTTTGGGCAGCGGGTGGAACAGGTTGAACAGGTTGAACAGGTTGAACAGGTTGAACAGGTTGAACAGGTTGAACAGGTTGAACAGGTTGAACAGGTTGAGTAGGTTGAGTAGGTTGAGTAGGTTGAACAGCAGTTTGAGCAGGTTGAGTAGGTTGGGCAGCGGGTTGAACAGGTTGAGTAGGTCGAGTAGGTTGAACAGGCTGAGCTCCACCGGAAGATATCGTACCGGGACTAACATTACCGCTACTGCCTTCTTGCTGAGACTTCTGCTCCTCCTCATCCTCACTATCCTCTTCGGGATTCTCATCTTTGACAACAAATAGTCTCACATCGAAAATGTGTGGACCCATAACCATATGACATTCACAAAGTTTAGTCATTTTCTCTCGAGCATTAACATCACCGGCAGCAAGCTTACGGCCTCGTGGGGGTCGAGTCCAGAATTTCTCAAACATTCCACCTAATAACCAGGTATTCCTAGACTTTTCGATAGAATATAGTAATGCTTGACACTCTGATATTGGGACAGGATCCTTCAGAAGAGAATAATCTGGAGTTATATCAGAGACAGGTGTTCCATCAACCACTATATAAGGGTATTTATTTTTCACTGCAGAATTAGCCTCAGTAGTACTAGTATTACCAATTTCAGGCGTACTATCTCTAGAAAATGGTTTTCTTCTAGATTCTCCAATAGTAGGAGTTGAACGATTTAATGATTTCCTATCATTTCTTGAGCGAGGTAATGATGATGAAGACGAAATCGGCTCTGTTGTGATGATATTTTTCTTCTCTTGTTCTTCTTGTTCATGAAGAGCATGAATTCTTCTCGAGCTTCGTCTTGGAGGAGTTTGATGTAATTCCATGATTGAACAAAACAATAACCAAGGTCAAAAACTTATCATGACATTATTAAACGAGGAGAGAAAATATAATAGATATAATAGAAATATATACTACTATCTTAAATAGTCACCGTGTTTCACCGGTTGGAATTGAAAGAATGAGATAAAATATAACAAATATCGATAGCTAAAGTAACTTCAATTCAGGTAAATTCTGTATAACGATCTGTTATTGTGACCATAAATTGGTGTCAGGCCGGGTAATAGCGCGCGCGCGCGCGCGAGTGCTAGCTAGCTGGATAGTCCGCCAGTAACATTGTTATATCAGGGAGTAATCACCGTAGTAGTGCTGTAAACGTGTTAAACTCTCAGTTAACGTATAATCCCAAGAGGAATGGCTTGAATTAGTGCACTCTTCGAGGACCCAGGCCTACAAGGCTGACCCCAAAGTTCAGACCCGTCTCTCTCCGCCCAGCCGCCGGAGGCTAGACTCGGCAATTTAATTCGTGTTTGTACGGCTGTAATTATGCAGAGACGCGTCTTAAATGCAATAACTAATATCTCACCAACTTAAAATATATATTGCTTGTAGCTTTTCATTCTATCTAAGGAGACGACGGGTTTATATAATTTAATGGATCCGGTTTTGATCTGTTGGCAGAAACAAGTTTATCCTTATTGCCTCGGTGTTGTTTGTTTCTAGGTGTACTGTTTGGACACGTCTATTTTCGTCTCCAAATGCCTGTCCGAACTGAAGGACGTGAATCCCCTGTGGGAATTGAGGGGGATGTTCGTAATAGAAAGAAGCGTCGTATTGTAGAAGACGGAGATGATGGTGATGATGGTGATGATGATGATGATGGTGAAGACAGAGAAGATGGTGATGATGGCGATGATGGTGAAGACAGAGAAGATGGTGATGATGGTGATGATTTTAATGCTATTGATAGCGATGAGGCACAGGTGGACAACGATAACGATAAAGATATCCCCAATAGTGAAGATGATCAAAATGAACTGAAAGCGAAAAAAGAAGAACAAGAAGAACAAGAAGAACTAATTTCTCCTGGTAAGTTTAATCATTTACACATTTAATCTGTATCTGAAACAGATTTTTCGAGAGTATTAACTAACTTTTTTCTGCTTCTAGACGAATTTGCTCCAGGTGCTATCTTACGAGTAGTAATGAAAGATTTTGTCGTTTATACCCATGTGGAATATCGATTAGGTAACTCTCTTAATCTCATCATTGGACCTAATGGTACCGGTAAATCAACGTTAATCGCCGCATTATGTCTTGGTCTTGGAGGAAAACCGGAAAATCTTGGCCCCCGTAAACTAGAAGAATATATCAAAACTGGTTGTGAAGCTGCTACTATTGAAATCGACATTCAAGCTCCTAAAAAGGGCAAATTAGCTTCTTCTCGAGATCATTTTACTGTCTCCAGGACTATTTTCAACAATAAATCAAACAAATGGCTCCTTAATGGAAGAACATCCACTTATAATAAAGTCATGTCATTAATAAAAGATCTTAGGATTCAAGTGGATAATTTGTGTCAGTTCTTACCTCAGGAAAGAGTATCTGAATTTGCTCAAGTGACCCCACAACAAAGATTGCGTAGTACCGAACAGGCTATTGGTAGTGCGGATCTACTTGCTCGTCATGATGAATTAATTGAATTAAGTCGTAAATTTAATAATGATTCGAGATCACGAGAGGAAGATGAAGAGGTTTTAGAAAAACTACGTGCCGAATTGATCGAAAAGGAACAACAATGTGAAAAGATTGCTGAATTCGCTAATTTACAAGCAGAATATAGTCTTCTTAAGAACACTATCCCATTCAGTGAATTAAAAGATCTTACCGAGCGTCGAAAACGATTGAAAGATGCCCTGGATGAATGTAGAAGACAGATAGAAGCTGTGAAAGCGCAGAACGAGACAGTTAAACCTCTTCTTGAACACGCAAAAGAATCAAAAGCTGCTACAGTTGCAAGAGTTGCAAATGTTAAAGAGGTTGACGAAGACCTTGCCAAGAAATTCGATCGTATAAAAGAGAACATCAGAAACTTGGTAACTAGGATAAATGAATTGAAAGGGAGAAAACTTCCTGCAATTGTCAAGAAGGCTGAAACTTATGAAAAGGATTTACAATCCTCTAAAGCTACTAGGGAGAAGTTACAACGCACAAAGGACAAACTGACAGAATCTATGCCTGAAGAAGATGAATTACAACAATTAACACAGGAATTCAAAGATCTTCGTGCTCAACAGATACAGATTAGAGATAAAATTAGTGACAAAAAAGAAGAGCTTGTGAATAAAACAAGGATCGAGAAAGCTCCGATAGAAACCTCTATCGCGGCATGTGGGAGGAAACTGGATGATCTTAACAACATCCAAAAACAGAAATTTGGTGTTGTTAGCTCACTGGATGGAGGGAGCGGTAAAGATATTATTCAGGCTATAAAGTTCATTCAAGCAAATAAGGATATGTTTGAGCATCGGGTTTATGAACCTCCATTGTTGTCACTCACTATCACAGATTCATCCTGCGTTAATATTGTTGGCGCAGTTCTGAGTCAACAGAACATGGTGAGGTTCACTTGTATGTCTCGAAAGGATTACGAGACCTTCACGCACGAACTTTTGGAGAAAATGCATCTTCGATTGTCTGTGGCTGAATATTCTGGTGCTAAAGAAAAATCCCCTGAAGATTATCGTCCACCAATTCATCGCCAACTACTTTTACAAAACAAATTTGATGGATATTTAGTGGATCTTCTGGAAGGGCCGGTTCCTGTTCTCAATATGCTATGTGTGACTGAAAAAATCTATGCTATACCGTTCTGCAAAGGAGGAGTTGGCAATAACAGAGGTAATGCAATTGGTGATGCCCAAGAAAATTTTTTGAAAGATCGAGGATTTTTCGGTCGTTGTGTTGATAATTCTCAAGTCTTATCTCTTAAAAGGTCGTCATATGGTATGAAACTTTGGGCTAATGAGGTTCGTTCCATAAAACCGAAATTTTGGCAGAAAGCTTTTGAAATCTCTTCTAGTGATTATAAGACTGAGGGCCAAAGGATTGTCCAAGAACGACGAGAATTAGAAGACCAGTTAAAAAAGTTGGATGATAATTTATCTGAATTGAAGAATGAGCTAAAACAACTTGACGAACAGCGAGAAGATATAGAATCCAATATATTTGACATACGGAAGAAGAAATCAAAAATTGACGACGCTACTCAACAACTAGCAAACGTTGAGGCAAGAATGCAGATAATAGATAAGGAGATTGCCGACAAGGAAGCTAACCCACCCGAGTGCGATGATGAAATAAAAGGTATCCGCGAAGAAATCGACTCGAAGTCTAAGTTATTAGTCAAGGCCTGTGGTACTTTGACTAAACAACTGGGAAGATTGCTTGAAACTGCTGTTACAACTGTGCGTCTAGAATTGCGAGATAAGGTTCATGATCACGAGGTCAAGACATATGATGAAATTTTGAACTCTGGGTATAAGCATTTGCTTGCTCAAGAATCACGGATTAAGGCTGAAGGTAATCAAGTTGTGAAGGATATCCGTAGTCTGAAAGAAAAACTAAAGGCAAGCTTCAGTGAGGAACAGGTGGACGAATGCCAGCGAAAGGCTGAAGAGTTTGAATCTCTTCAGGCACTGCATGTACAGATTGAAAGAATTAATGCTACAATAGAGATAGCTGCAGGCAGTAATATGGGTAATGCAGAAGATATTCTTCGAAGTAGAGATAAACTTATAGAACAAATTGGTGAACTTGAGCAACGTGTACAGGACCATGAGAATTCGACAAATGATTTAGAGAGACGCATTCAGAAATTATCGTCAGCATGGGAAAAGGAACTTACAGGACTTATAGACCAAGTTTCAGAAAAATTCAGTGACATGTTTCAAAGCATTGGCTGTCAAGGTAAAGTTGTACTTAACAAGGACAGCCAACTTTATGAAGAATGGTCGTTGGATATCCTGGTTAGTTTCCGACGGGAGTCTGCATTACAAATTCTTGATGCCCAACGTCAATCGGGTGGAGAGCGGTCAGTTTCGACTTCATTGTATCTTATGTCTTTACAGGGATTAGCTAAGGCGCCATTTAGAGTGGTGGATGAAATTAATCAAGGTATGGATCCTCGTAATGAAAGAATTGTTCATGATTTAATGGTTAGTATTGCCTGTGCTGAGAATACATCACAATATTTCTTAGTAACTCCCAAGCTACTCCGAAACTTGTCTTATCATGAAAGAATGAGAGTCAATTGTATTTATTCAGGAGATCACGTGGGAGAAGAAGCTGTGAAGAAATTGGTAGTAAGGGATGTGATTAATAGTCTGAAACGGTTAAAGAATTCGTAGGAAATCAGAAGTAATATTTTAATATTAATTGATTGAAATCCTTTCTGATCTGTTGCAGGATCTGGGTGACAGCCTCTATTTGAGAAAGTACAACCTCTGAAACAGATCCGTGGCTCCTTTGGTCCACGAAACGCCTTCCAATTTTGAAATTGTCCATAGTTGAAATAGCTAATATAAGTCATTATCATAATATATTCATCTATTTACATAATATTTACAGAAGAGAACGATGGTCGTTCAATATTTTCTATGATAGTTTTTGTCCGACTTATCACAACGTCAGGACCTAACAAACTCATTATAGCAGGAATTGTCACTCCGGAGATGCTTCCAGCAAGAATATATCGTAAAACACTATAAACCTGTTTCTTAGACCAGTCTGGATTAATGAGAATGTTGTCACAAATTTCCGTAGCCCAGTCTTGAGAATAAGGCCCTTCAGTAGTCTTTTCTACCATGTTTAAAAAAGTCTTACTGATCTCTTTAGATATGGGGTCATTTCGAAGTTTCTGCAAATATACTTCATCCCAAGAGGGCTCATAATAAAAGTAATCACTGCGTGTCATAAAATCTTCGATACTAGTAAGATTCTTAGTTCCAAACGCAATGAGTACTCTCCTCGTGTAGTCTTTATCTAATCTAACAGATTCGGAGATATCACAACTTCTTGAAGATTTCAATTGCTCTTGTTTCCAGCGATTATGACATTCTTCAACTATAGAGTCGAACTTAACTGGATCGGATAGTCTCTGACGGAAAAATTGACTATTAAAATAGATCAATTTCTTATCATCCACTTTGGCATTACCTTTGGTTAACCCTTCAAGTGAGAATTGATTTATTAAATCTTCTAAAGTGAAAAGTTCTGAAATTGTAATGCCTACAGTATCTCTATGAGGTGACCAACCAAATAATGCTACGAAATTAATTAGTGCCTCTGGTAAAATACCCTTATCTTCGGCCATAGATAATATCCCAGTATCTCCAGATCTTTTACTCAATTTTTTGTCTTTGAGAGATGTGAGAAGAGGGATATGAATAAATTTGGGAGGTTTCCACCCAAGAGCAGAATAGATTGCTAGGTGTTTTGGAGTGGAAGCAAGCCATTCTTCTCCTCGGATTACATGAGTTATCTCCATCAAATGATCATCAATCACATTTGCAAAATGATAAGTTGGCAAGCCATCAGATTTAACTAATACTGGGTCATCATAACGAACATCAAAATAATTAATGGGAGTTTGTAATGAGATTTTGCCATGAAGTAAATCTTCAAAATCAGGATAAACTTCAGGAGATTTAAGTCTTATAGTGAACAATCCTTCTCCATTAGAAGTTGCTGCTGCTCTTTGATCACTTTGCTCTCTAGATAAATGACAACATTTTCTATCATAAGAAGCCATTGATGGTGGATGCAATAGTCTAGCAGATGCACTTAACATATCTAAACGTTCCCGTGAACAAAAACATCTATAAGCATGGCCAGAATCAAGTAAGAGTTGAATATACTGAGAATAGATATGTGACCTTTCCGATTGTTTGTAGGGACCATGTGGACCACCTATTAATGGGCCTTCATCCCAATTGAGGCCAGCCCATTTTAAAGATTTATAAATATTTTCTTCGGCGCCTTCAACAAGACGTTTCTGGTCAGTGTCTTCAAGTCTTAAAAGGAATTGACCTCCTGTGCTTTTAGCCAGAAGGTAATTATATAAAGCTGTTCTTAGAGATCCAAGATGAATGAATCCAGTAGGAGATGGAGCAAAACGAGTTCGAGCAGGAATTTTTTGCTCTTGATATTGGTGTTCCTGATCCTGCTTCAAGCTATGATTATTTTGAGGGAACAGTCTATTTTGAGGTTTCAAAGAAAAAGGTTTTATCGACCCTTTAGCTTTCGATATTGATGCAGTCGAAGAGAAACTTCGACGAATAAGAAGGGAGATGGTCATATTCCAGTGTAAGTGCCAGGCATTATTAGAGAAGGATATATGTATATATGCAATCAAACTGGAGCAAGCTATAAAGAGAAAGAGACTCCCCAAGAAACAAAGAAAGAAAGAGATACCATCAGTCGAAAGAAGTTGGTATAAGTGAAGGACCGTGAAGGTCTACTTCGGATGTTGAAATTTCAGATCCACCTCGATCAATAGTAATATAATAATTGTATTCTAATATTGAGTATATGACATTACTGTGTTTCTGGAGTTCCCCTGGCTCTTCAGCTCCAGTCTAATGCTATACAGTATAATGGATGGACCGTATATCATTCCAATAATCTCGAGCGCAGCGAGAGCTAGGGGTCTGGGGCTACGCCCCAGCTGCCGGAGGCAGAAATCATCCTCTACATCTGGTGACTAGGGCAATGCACCCAGACACCCCTTTTTCTCACGATGGAAGAACGGAAAGAGAAGAAAGAATGTATGCTCAATCTAAGACAACTGCAGATGGAAAGGAAAAGAATGGAATTCAGGTCTTGGGACTCCGCACATCAGCCATTCATAGTCCATCGGATCCCGTAAGATTTGGCATTAACCATGCAACCTGTTACCATGTTAACCAGGTGTTTACCACTTTATGTATGATCGATATAAGAATATTTAATTTCTTCTAGAATGCATGGTTTTATGCAAAACAATCTCGTTAAAAGAATATTATTATACCGTAACATATTTTTTAAATACCGACATTCCTCTTCCTCTTCTTCCTCTTCCTCTTCTTCTTCTCCTTCTTTCATTCATCTTCTTCATTTACTTCTATTCAATTTTAGATCCGAAATAGCATTTGTGAATTACATTCAAGAGACATTAGTTATACATATACAGGAATAAGTTTTTCAAGTTTAAGGAATTTTAATTTTAATTCCTTTCTCTTTTAACTACCACTCATAATGATGTACCATAATGGACCTACTCTAAGTAGAGCAGGAGCGAGGTTCAATGCTGGAAGAACATTTGATGTTGAAGATGATGTAGAGTTTTGTCCAGCATTATCAGAAGAAGATATTCAAGTATTAAGATATCAAAATCATCCGTATAATGTTGTTGGTAGTTCTGTTGGATATTCATCTCCCTCACCAGTTAACGGCATATCAAGCGCTGCACAAACAACACCTCCTCATCCTTCAGCTTCTCCAGCTTATTATCTCGGAGGATCGGGATCACCGATTTCACGAAGTGCAGCTATTTTAGTTAATAGTATTAATAATAATGGTGCCAATAATAATAGTAGTACTGGTGGTAGTAATGTTTATTTTGGCGCAGGCGGTGGCGGCATTACCCCTGTTCGTCAACAAATTCGTAGAGATAATCGAGCATTGGAAATTATTGATCCCGTTACTGGTAGTGCTGTATCTTCACCTGTTAATAATGGCAATGGAACTGGTATCAATAATAATGGTAATAATAGCAATGTCAATGTTGGTTATTCTTCATATTACGGATTAAATAATGGAAATTTTAATATTTCTGGTTCTTCTGGTTCTTCTTCTTCTGCTGCTGCTACTATATATGGTGGTGCTAATCCTGTTAATACTACTGGATCACCTATGAGAGGAGGATATACTTCTTCTCCATATGTGAATTCTGTTAATGCTGGCATGGTAGGTTCAACTACAACTGGAGCTTATATACCTGTTCGTGGTAGAGCATGGTGAATGAAATGGTTTAAGGAGATTACATTGCATTTAGAACCCTGATTTCTTAACATTCATGATCTCTATGAACGGAAATTAGAGTTTGTGACACTACTATCTGCTGCTGAAGCTGCAGCAATTATTATTATATTATTATTTTTATTATTTTTATTATTGAGTTTTTTATCACTCTTATAGATGATGATGATGATGAATCTTTTTCAAGAACTTTATGATTATTATATGTATTTTTTTTCTTTCATTATGATGCATTTTTTCATTTTCATATCCAGTATTTCTCATGTGTTTATATTCATTCAATTCATTTAAATATTGTCTGTTCACTAGGGTTGGATTCAATTTGCTTCCGGCGGCTGGGCTCTGCCCAGACACATACTAAACCTCGAGCGAAGCGAGCTACGGGTCTGGGCAGAGCCCAGCCGCCGGAGGCAAAAGCACGGGAACGAGCGAGTTTAGGGAAAAGCACAAAGTGGATTAATTCAAAACTATGATCAAGATAAGAAGGATTAAAATAAGAATAGCTATAGTAATAGCAGAACCATGTTCTTTTGCTTTACGAGAAAAAATATCCAATCTCTTCTTTGCATTGGCCAAACGGGCTTGGCTACGATCAGTCAATCCATCTACATCATCCAATAATTCCAGATGAGATTCAAGTTCCGAATCGATTTGAATACTTAATTCATGCTGTCTAGAGACACTTTGAGCCAACGCATCAAGATGAGAATCCTGCTCCCTGATAACCTGTTGCTGATTCTGATATAATTCAGAAGTTGACGAAGCAGAATTATCTTCATCATCAGGGAAATCCCTATATGGTTGAATAAAACGTTCATTATCAATAAGAGTATCCTTAAATCGGACAGATTTACTTTGTGATTTATGAAGTGAGGATGATAACGAAGGAGTTGATGGTGCTAACGCTGATGATGACGGTGGCGGTGTCGATGAATTTGAAGATGATGGTGATGCTAATGATGATGATAAACCACTCTTTGGATCAAATTTGAATTTATCATCATCTAATGAAATATCAGGGTCCATTTTATAAAGATCTAGAAGGCTTTTATAACCTGACACGAGTCTTTGGAAATGAACACGATCATGATCATCCTGAAAATTATTATGAATCTCCATTAAATCATTTCGAATCGTTTGTAAGGATCTCACTATTTCTTCGTCCTCATGAGATGGAATGGAGACCTTTAATAAAAGTAACCGATTCCGTTCTTCTATAGATATTCTTGTCTGATCACATAGTAATCTTAACTTTGATAATTTTGTAGGGGCCATAATGCTTGGTGAGAAGATGCCTGATAGAAACTAGAAAATGAATGTTGTATCCAACAACGAGGGGCGTTCAAAAATAAATAAACAAAAAGAACACGAGAAAAATGAATAAATGAACGTCCTTTTAGGATTGATAAATAACCTGATCTATATATCTAAATATATATGACATATAACAACTTGATAGGAAGAAGAGAATGAAGGTGAGTGAAGTGAATGAGAAGCTATAAGAGGCCATTTGCCGTGCAGTACCCAGAGCTAATTAAGGGTCTCCTATCGCGTTACGTAAGCGGCAGGGTAGAGGCGGGGCGCAGATACGCGATAATGTAATTTACAGGAAACTAATCTATATTTAACAACCCCGACGATAGACTAAGATCTAAGACCTCAGCCTACCTATACGGTACCGTAGATAATAAATGATCAACAAATCAGACTAGCTGAACGAACAACTTATCGTGATATTGTTAACCATCAAGTCATATGCAGATCTCATAATGGCCAGCTAAGAGAGCACGCTAGAGACAATATACATGAAGTTAAACTAAGAGGGCTGGCCAATTTAAAGTGAATTACGACTGCTTAAACGACGAAATGAACCACGATATGTAAAGATCTGTTTGCAGTGGATAGTGTTGCCGCCGCTACAGTTGTACTTTGCCTCTTGAAGCTGGGATGTGAGCAGTTGGGGTTCAAATACGGTCCCAGTCCAAGCAAATCGAGCCCTGGCATCTGGGCCATTGCCCCAGTAGCTGGAAGCAACGGCTGACCATACTGATAGGAGCATTATCGATGTCTTAATCCATTATACATAGTAGTTATTAGTCAAAGGGATGGATTTACGGGAACAGCGACATCTGGTTCAGGCATACGTTCAGGGGGAAAGAATGTCAATAATGTCAACTTATTACAATTACCCGGCGGATCTCCTTTCAATATTTTACCCCACATATCACATGATTACGGTCCGATGGACCGGCCGATCCGACATGGACGGACTTGATCCTTTCCTGTTTCTCCATTCATGGTTCTGAACTTCTGAGCTGATTTGTTGTATCTACAGATATTATTGATCCGATTATTTCTGATCTAAGTTAATATATTTTGTGATTCTGATATATTTTGTTCTGAAAAGGGTATTCGGATCATGGTATCCCCTATACACCATGAGCGGAATCAATAATGAACAAGTAATCACTGATGGTAATATGACAGAAGGTATATCATCATCCAATAGTTTAAATAGAAGTGCCAACCATTCTAACTCTGATGAAAATATTACCACCACTTACAAAAACACCTTCATATCACCGGCCTCTATGCCAATAATCTCTACCTCCTCCATACCAACATTTCTGCTCCCTCCTAAAGAGTCTATCGATTATTGGGGCTTGGAATATCATCAGAATAGATCGGAATTAGACCAATTTATCTGCCCGATATGTCAAACGGTTCTGGTTGAGCCTTATTCGACCAAATGTGGTCATACGTTCTGTAAAAAGTGTATTTTGAACGCCCATGAAGCAGCAGCGGCAAACTCTTCTCCGCCATCCGGTCCATTTCGATGTCCAGTAGACCGGCATCCTTTACCAAATCCAAACGATATTCGGCCTGCCGCATTCTTAATTTCTAGCTTGGTAAACGACTTAATAGTAAAATGTCCTTATTCACTGAGAGGTTGTAATTTTGAAGATAAGAGATGGCTTTTGGAAAAGCATGTTAATCAGGATTGTCAGTTTGTTAGAGTGAGATGTGGAGGTATCCGATCTGATACTGGGAAACCATGTGAGGAGCTTGCTCAAAGGCGGATTGTTCTGGCTGAAAGGACAAAAACTATCCACAATGGGAAAGAAGAGTTCTTACTGTCGGAAGTGGAAAATAGACAACAAGACGATATAGAGCACAAAGTTGATGAATTAGATTCGAACTTAAAGGAAGACACAGCGACCTTGAAGGATCAAAACGACGAGAAAATAGAACCTTTAATATCACTATCTGATCAATCAATAAATAAACAGCTACTATACAAATGTATTCATGAACAACAATCTTCAAGTACGGAATGTTCGTGCGGTTCAATTGTTCCTACTTATGATATGGAAAGACATATACTTGAAGATTGTATGGATACGACGGTAGAATGTCCTGATTGTTCAGAAGTAATGGCAAAACCATTGTTAGAACTCCATAAACAAGAGTCATGTTTAGAAGGGATTGTCTATTGTCAGGCGCAAAGGTTTGGATGTTCGTGGTTCAACAAACGATCTGATTTTGAAGTAACAAATGAACATAATCAGCAATGCCATTTTGTAAGTCTATCTCCAATATTATCTCGTCACGAAGATAGATTGGATTCTCTAGAACAAGAGAACAAAGTTCTGAGAATGTGCATAGAACGATTAACTACAATTTCGAATTTGGATACTACAACAAGTACAAGCAGTAAGGATAGGTCCACTACAAATACGACATTCACTGATTCTGATCTACTTCATATGTTTATGGAATGTGAACGATTAAGAAGAGATGTGGATCATATAACTTCTACCTCGGGTGATCTTTACCTCAAGCAAGGCATGATGATCATGAGGGAGAATCTTAGAATGAATGAAGAAATGAATGTTTTAAGATCAGGATTCAACAGCTTGAGACATCAATTACATTTTCTTTTAACTGAAAGACGATCATGGGCAGTTTCTTCTCATAATTATCATGGTAGTGGAATACCAAGTGGTGAAAGTAGTTCCGGTGGAGTCGACAGAGCCTCCCAGAGGAATTTAGGTGGTAAGTATACGTGGAGATAGCCGAAATATGAGGTACAACCCGGACGAGTTTGATTCTGAGCTACCTTTGGTAAGAAAGAAAGCTAACGAAAAATAGATTTGTTACGAGATGTGAAATTATAACACAAAGTAAACCCACCAAGCTGCAAGGAGAATCCTATTTTATTATTTATATCTGGATATCTATTTGTAATCGTGGAAGATATTAGAGTGTGATGTTAAGTTATCGGTCTGGGGCTGCATATGGACAACATTAAAGCTTGAGAAATAGAGGTGTTTGATTATCAAAGAATATGGAGATAACGCTCATTAAATAGGAGTGAGGAAACAAAAAGCTCGTGTGACCTCTAACTGTTTCCAGCCACTAAGATAACGTCTGAACCACTCATGTGGAAAATAAACAATTGGAGGATCAGTTACAACTGCATCATTCCCTAAAGATCGACAAACTATATGTATGCTGGCCGCGAGACTCAGACCATGGTTATACGGAGGTGAGAGATAACGGCAAAAATAAAATTATAATTGACATGTTTACTTTAACATTAGAGCTTGTTTACTTTTATATAAAATGGGCAGGTCTTAGTCTCCGCTTGGTTAGGGCGTTCATTACGGGGTTCCGTAGTTGTCTTAACTCAAGCCAGTGAATCAAGGTTCCTAATGAATGGCAGAAGCAGTTGCTGTTGTTAGAGCCAAGCCTCACAGGGAATCCTGGAACATGGGGATTCAGGCTAGAACTTTGTAATAGCTATACAACCGGCCTCCAGGCCCACCACCCATTAGATGACGAGCTTTAAGCGATATAATATTAATTATTCATTTCATAAAATAATATTTTATTAAACTTATTTTGATAAATAGCGGGTATTCTACGGAGTAGCCAGCACAATAGATCCCATAAGGTGTTAACTACCAAGGTTTATGGCGTGGCCCGGCCAAGAGAGACAACAGGGCGGGGAATAGGTGAGACAAGTCCAACCGCCCAAAATTTTGTCCAACCGGACTGTTTACCGCTTAAAACGTGCTACAGCAAAACCGGTAGGGTGGGATAAGGTGGTAGAAGACCTTGTGGATAAGTTCGTCATTATAATTGGACCAGTTTAAGCCGCATGCGCACGTGTAGCTAATACATTATCATTCTGGCTGTTATAGATTAACTGCATGGCAGCTTTCTGCAGTGTATATAATAATGTTTAGAAAATAGTAACTAAGATATAGTAGTAACGTCATCCAGTAAACAAAGACTTTAATAATCATTTTCAGGTGCTAAATATCTTTCTATAGCAAAAAAAAATTTGAAATATTAATTTTCCCTTTGATTATTGCTCAATATTCATTTGCTCAATGACATATTTATAGGTTTTTGCTTGCTAATAATTTCATTGCTCATCACAACTACGCTGTTGCTCTTCCACTTTTAGTATTCGATCTATACCTATTTTTGTTTCTTTTTTTGGCTTAACCTTTTTAAACATCGATATTGCATGATCCGGAACATTTGCCGTCTGTAACACCACTAATTTCGTATCAGCCGTACCATCAGATCTCGACAAAGTTGCATAAAAGTTGCATAATTTTTTAGACTGCATTATAGGATATTAAGAACTCTCAGGGGACACGGACAACAGACCAACTAACTATATTAACCTGATTACTTCCAGGTTTTCTCAAGTTTAGACTTTTCATTTAATAGTTCTACTTTGAAAAAATTACCTGAGAAATACTTGGGTGAGATAACCTTTGGCAGAATATATCTCATCTCTTGGTCTCATTATCACATTCAAAATGATCTTCTCACAACTAATCACTATATTACTCTTAATATGTCCAATAATATCAAGTCCTATCCCAGTAGATGTTTTCCCAGTTCAACAAAGAATAGCTCTTGGTAAATCTCCATCTGAAATGTCCATAAGTTGGAATACATTAAGAGATATCCGTCGTCCTCGTGTATATTATGGTCTTTCGGAGGATTCTTTAGATCAAGTTGAATACGGTGTATCTTCTACTTATCCTACGTCATGGACTTATAGTAATCATGTTACTTTACAAAATTTATTACCAAATACAACTTATTATTATAAAGTATCTTATTCAGAAATGGATCCTTCAATAAGATCATTTAGATCTGCGCCAGATTATGAGCAGGATGAGGATAGCTTTGAACCATTTACTTTCGCCTCAGTTGCTGATTTAGGCCACATGGGTCCTAAAGGTCTCGGATTTTGGCCATCAGCTGACGATGATATGAACTTTAGCCGGGATCTTTTTGAAAAGTATGGCATCCTCTCAAAACCTCCTATTAAAAGTACTTTTGAATCTCTTATTGACCATGTTGACGAATATGATTTTGTGTGGCATAATGGTGATATTGCTTATGCTGATAGTTTTCTGGAAGAAGAAGGTAATTCAAAAAAAAATAAAAAGAGTAGCCCAAATATTGATGCGTTTAATAGAGTTTTAAATGCATTTTATGACTCAACTGAGCCCGTTTCCTCTTATAAACCATATATGGTTGGGCCTGGAAATCATGATATAAATTGTGGCACAAGAAGAGCAGATATTTTGACTTCTGCTGGCCAAGAGTGCGGATCTAGTCATAGATCTTTTGCAGGTTATTTAGATCATTATCGTATGCCTTCAGGAAGTAATGATTTAGAAGATAAGAATCCTACTGTATGGTATTCGTTTGATTATTATTCTGTTCATTTTATTCAATTAAATACCGAAATTGAATTTGGAATGGATGGTGATCCAACTTATGATATTGAAGGCCAATTACAAAAACAAGCCGAATGGTTAAGAAAAGATTTACAGTCGGTTGATCGTAGACGCACTCCATGGGTTATTGTTGAAGCTCATCGTCCATGGTATGCATCTGCTAAAAATGCTTGTCCTTCATGTCAAGATGCATTTGAAGATATTTTGTTAGAATATAATGTTGATTTGGTTCTTTTTGGCCATGTTCATAACTACCAGAGAAATTCTCCTATTGGTAAGAATGGTGAAGTTGATCCCGTGGGACTCAATAATCCAAAAGCCCCTTTGTATATTCTTAATGGATGTGGTGGTCAAATAGAAGGTCTCGACCCAGTTGCGAATCGATATCTAAAAGATTATTTAGTTAAAAAAATTGAGGAAGTTCTAGGATGGGCAAAAATTACTGTTCATAACAGCACGCATTTAACTTATGAATTTATTGCTTCTATTAATGGCACAGTATTAGATCAAGCGACACTAATTAAAGATAGAACAACAAGCATAAACAAAGATATTATTCATCGTCCTCGTAGTATTCCCATTACTTCTACTACTAATTCAGAGGATTATCTTCAAGAGAATTCAATTGATTCTTTACCAGAGCAGCAACTTTTCAATCCTGATATTGATTTTGTCCCCTCACAAACTGGTCCTTCAATTAATGTTCCATTATCTACTGGAGAACTCCTTGCTTTAGCTGATTCATGGGATATTGATGACATTAATCGCAGCAACAGCATCCATAGCAGGCTCGATACCACCAATGACTGAAATTAGGGTAATAACGCCTGAATCCTCTTGGAACATGAATATGGGGATAATAACGCCCAAACCCCCTCGGAATTGTGAAACGGTGTCGTCGAGGATGATTATAATTATCGTTATCATTATCGTTATTATTATCGCCATGTTGTTGGTCCTCATCAACAGGTAATATTTCACCAATGGGTAGTGCAATACTGCCAGGTACTGGTATTGGTAGCACAACACTGCCAGGTAATGGTATTGGTAGCACATCATTGTCAGCTGTCTGGGTTGGTGGTGCATCACCACCACCGGTAGCTCTCCTTTCCCGCGAAGTAGTAGAAGATTCCATATTGCTGGAAGGAACTATAGGAAAATATTAACTATTGTCTTATAGTTGGAATGATTTTGCCTAAAAAAACAATTGCATATTTACGAACTTAAATCGGAGGAAGGGGAATAACATCTTCTTAAATGCTTCTGAAAAAAATTGCATGAACCAAGAGACTTTCAACCACATAATGAACTTTGTGACCGTTGTAGCATGTTGTTAATTTATAGCAACTAGAATAATGAATAATGAAAATAATTAATTATTATGTTTTTAAGCATACCCATAATATTTCAATCTCATAATCTTCATACCACATTCCAATCTATCTCTCCGTTTTCTCCGCTGTTCTGCCTTCGCCAGCCAGACCTCAAGCTCTCGCTACTGCCCAGCGGGTAGTTCATGAACCCGAGGACAAGCACAACTTGCCAGGACGAAAGCATGAGGAACAAGAACAGATAGTAATCTAGAACTTCGTTCCTGCCCATTGCTGAAGAGGAGGTTGAAGAGGGAACCAGACAATTGAGAATCATATCTTTGATGTCTCGACTTGGCCCAACCTTGCTAGCTACGCTTGGCAGCTTCACGTGAATCGGGCGGTAGCTATGGCACCAAGCATTCCTGCTAATTCAATTCCACTTTCTAATCTAGTTCGGATGAAGCTGCTACGTGAACTCATTACAGCTACAAAATATCAGATTCTATCTCTTTGATATTGATCTCGCTCTCTGTGTACAGTACAGTACAGTACAATGTACTACTTAAAATTTGAAGCCGCAGTAATCGACTTTGTGGGGCTTATGCGGCTTGATGATTATATTTCCTGCCCTAACCCCAACGGCAAGTTTTCAGATTCTGTATATTAAATTTCACGAATCTCCCTTACTACTACTGATATCTCTTTTATTCAGCGTCAGTTGTGATTGATTCCAAAATTTATATTTAATAAGACTTCAGATTTAAAGAAAATGGTTAAAGTTACTTTGGTTGATGAGGAAGAGACTGTTGAGGTTCCCTCTCCAGAAGAAAAGATTGTTGACGAAAATGATAGTGATTTCAGTGATACCAATAGTGAAGTTTCTGATGATGAGGATGAGTACGAAGATGATTTGGAGAACGAAACTCTCCTGGATCGTATTGTAGCCCTCAAAGATGTTATTGCTCCTCAATATAGAAACGGTATTGTTTCATCCTTCAATTCTATATATAGTGGATTATCAAATGGATTATTATTTGGCGGAAAGGCCTTATGGATTATAACCACTTCTTCTTTGCTTTTGGGTGTTCCACTCTCATTATCTATCATCAGTGAACAGCAATTGATTGAGATGGAAAAGGAAATGAAATTGACCCAATCCACTAATGAAGTTCTTGCTCCTGGAGCTGAGCAGGGGTTCCAAAGTCCTCAACATTAAAGGTTTCAAATATCTGAAATGAATAAGAAATGATGAGAAGCGGAGAACTCAGCGACAAACCATGAATTACTTCTATGTTAAATTGTGATATATTATGATTGGTGCGTCGATAAATTATACATTCCCGCGCTCGGTTGTTAATTGCTTATTTTCTGTACATACATTATATATTGTAAAATGAATTGGTTTTGAAGGGAATCTTATGCAGATTGCTTCTACTTCCTTGTTTGCCTAAAATCCATATTATTATTGACCGAAGCAGACACTTCGGTTAGCGCCTTCAGCCATTATTAGTTAAGGCTTCTAACTAGTTTATCTTTGACTAATGGTGTGGGAGTCTTAACTGTCGGGCGGCTAGGGACAGTCCGAGGACCAGTCACTAAATTCCATAAGGAGCTTCTAGTATATTTAAATGTGTAGATATATTTTATATAGCGAATAATTGTGTCCTTAGTATAGTCAGTGCTCTTCTTTGATTGGCCATCCCTTCATCGTCACCCCTCTTGTTTTCCTGTAATCACGAAGCGCCTGGAATAGAAGCCTTAGTTATGGCTTGAATATTAGATTGTCCGTGAGGACTAGCTTGAGCAATAGCTATACGATTGTTTTGAATATCATAAACAGAGTAAAATGAACGAAGTATATTGTCACCTAGCAAGAAAAAATCCATGCCATTTTGGATTTGTTCAATTCCTAGATAACAAGAGTTCTGAGGAAATGCCACTGCTGCTACCACTTCTGGAACAAGGGTATTAATTGGCCATAAGAAATCATAGTTTGGTACAGCAATTTCTATAGCTCCGAAGTTAAGAATCAAATTGTCTGTGATATTGCAATCACAATAGTATTTCTGGCCAATTGCAAACGATGGGTTCGAATTAAGAGCTTGATGAATCTGATCAACTACGTCAAAAGAGAAGTAAGACAATGACGTGCCAGAATCTAATACTGCTACGTAGGGTTTTTCCAAAAGATTTCGTTTATCAACACCATCAGTGCTGATCGCTTGCAAAGTAATACCTAAGTGCTTAGGATGAGTAATTGGCACAATTTTTAAAGGGCCACTAAACTTTCCTAAGTCTACCCCTCCAAATAAGACAGTCCCACTCTGTGAATTTACATCATTGAGATAAAGAGAATAGGCGGCGGAATTGATATGACCTTCGGCCGCAAGTCGCATGGGTAAATTCTCATATTCTAGTCCACTCTTATAAGTAACCTCTGCCTGTGGTCGTCCTATGCCCACAATTCCATTGGCAGTAGTCGCTTGGGTAGCAGTACCAATAGATAATGAGTTGACCGTTACACCTCCGATTCGGAATCTATCAGTACCCCAGTTTCCTGCAATGGTTCCAATTCCGTATTCTATCTGGAACGAAGTGCCGTTAGAATGGTATGTCGTAGATTGAGATGGGTTAAACATATCAGTGGCTTTTGTTCCGTACACCTTAGTATCTGGAGTGAAAACCCATGTGTCCGATGATCCAGTGTCTAATAATAAGTTCAGGTTTTGAGGAGGAGTACCTATTCCTACTACGGTGGAATAAAAATACTTCTGATTATCAAGTTTGTCAGCAATTTCTTGAGCTGCACGCTGTAGAAGTGGGTTGCCATAGTCAGGGATTTGCCTTTTCTGCACTACTGGATGTGGCAATTTTTCGACATGTAATTTAATCACACCTGGAGGAACATCTTTGGCAGCGGAAGATGGAACAATGTAGAGCAGAGCAAAACTGAGTAAACGTATCGCAAATTTCATTTTCCTGGTTGTTGAAAATCAATATTGATAAGCTCTCTTCTTCTACTAAGAATATGTACACATATATATATAGATATACGTTTTGAATGAATGCGAGCTGCAGAAACTTTCTTTGATTAGTGTGTCAGTCCTTCAATGATTAAGCATGTATTTCCTAAGAAAACCGGTGCGAGTGCAGTTTGATTTCCATGAAACTCTTATTTACTTTGCTATGTTAATTTCAATTCTATAGAATTTCGTCTACCCGAATCAAGGCTCGGTAAGCGGGTAGGCGATAAAGTTTGTACTTTACAGTTCCTGTTTTGATAACATCTCGGTATCTTAAAGGTCTCAGACAAGCCATACCTATTTGTCTGCAAACTTTGATTAATGTTTGAAAAATAAGGCATTATGCAAAGAGATTACGATGCAAGAGAGCTTCGCTTATAATTTAGAAATCAAGATATAACCTTCGCAATTGTATTGTGAAACTTTGCGATCTCTCTAGCTGTAAATAACCCTTCTATTGGATTTAAGTTATTTCGATAGGGAAGTCAACGATAGACCTCGTAACACAGTTGGATAAGTGCAGCTTTTGAAATCTTCAACTTTGGGTTTTAAAATTTTTGGAAAATGGACATATCCGATAAGTCGGGTAGCATCGAACTCTTCTCAATCTCAGACATCAACTGGATTATTAAAAGCTTATTCGAACCAACTATTTCAGAAATTCTCTATTCTTTTCAACTTCTTATAAGTAACATCGATGAGAATTGGGTTTTGTTCCTTTCTCTCTTCGCAGGGGACCAAATGGCAAATAATGCCGAAGATACATCATTACCTATTTTGTATTAAGGTTTTCTAGCTTAGTATCAAATTAAACTCTGATGTGCGTTACTGATTTCGCTTTAGTGCAGACGGCATTAATCGATACTGGACTAAGAAAATCAATCGCAAAGGTGATCTTATCTACTTACGGAAGAGTTCCCTGTACATCATCGAAACTAGCTGCATGATACAGAAATATATAATTATCATAATTGTAGAAGGAGTACTGTTATGTCCTGCGTTAATATTTACGGCGACATCCAAATAAATGCCTTTAAATATTCTAGCTTTTTTAATTCAGGATTAGACAGCATATACGGATGTGATTTCGGCGTTTTTTGATTTTGATAACCTTATTATTTGACTCCTTTCAAGTGTGATGGGTTTGTTTGTAATATTATTCCTTCGCTTGGTGGTATTTTTAGTCTCGTTTCGATTGAGCTTCATGAAGCTTTAAACTAGATATGAGGCTCAGCTCAAGACAAGATATTATATAAATAATAACCTAGTCCTATAAAGTTTTGTTAAACTAAGATAAACTGAAGAAATTTCAACTTTGCAATAAAAAAAGCGGCTCGTTATTTTAATTTCTTCGGTTGTTCATCATTCATCATGATTGACTCCGGGAAGGAAAATCCGCCTTCTCGTCACATCTATAGTGAACAACAGAAATCTGAGCTTGCTGCTAGATTAGGAAATGGTCAAGATGAGGATGGCCAAGATCAAGATATAGCTATTGGCAGTGATCTCGAGTACATGCTCGATATCATAAGTAACATGACTGAACAAGAAGCTCGAAAAATTCTCAACGATGCTATAGAGTTTCATGAGGGAGATCCCAATTTCTCTCAACAAACCTTAGACAATATCAAGCAATTGCTTAGTCCCGCCAACACCGTAATGGATGGTAGTAGTAATAGAATCTCCAATAATTACAACAATAAAAATGGTAATAATAATGAATTTATTGATGAAGAAACCTTGGTTTATCAAATGAAACTTGAGGCAGCTTTGATTCATTATCACTCTCCTTATCCTGAAGTTCGCTCGGTTGCGGATCCCTATGACGATCCAACAATCCCAGTTGAAACGCTTAGAGCATATCTGTTGGGAATAATTTGGATTATTATTGGCACTGGTGTCAACCAGTTCTTTGAACCTAGACAACCCCCTGTATCAATTCCAACTACTTTACTGCAACTACTGGTATTCCCTTGTGGGAAAATTCTAGAAAAGTTACCGGATTGGGGATTCTCAATTCGTGGTCAACGATTCGCAATTAATCCTGCCCCCTGGTCATATAAAGAGCAAATTCTTGTTACCGTAATGTTCAGTATTTCCGGATTAGCATATATAAATGATCAAGTTTTCGTTCAACGTTTGGAAATGTTTTATAATAACAAGTGGGCAGGCTTTGGCTATCAGTTCACCTTGTTATTATCCACTCAGTTTCTTGGGTTTGGATTAGCTGGATTCGTAAGGCATATTTTGGTTTATCCTGCAAACTGTATATGGCCTGCAGTTTTCCCGACTCTGGCACTAAACAGGGCATTAATGAAACCAGAAAGGAAAGAAGTTATAAATGGATGGCATATGTCGAGATATAAAGCCTTTGTCATCAGTTTTACTGGGATGTTTTTTTATTTCTGGCTACCTGGATATCTGTTTCAGGCTCTGAGTATTTTTAACTGGACAACTTGGATTGCTCCTAATAATTTTAATCTTGCAACTATTACAGGAACCGTTACTGGCCTTGGTATAAACCCCATTCCGACATTCGATTGGAACATTATTGACATGTCTTCACCTCTGTTCACACCATTCTTTTCTTACATAAACATGTACGTAGGTGGAATAATTGGATTTGTTGGTATTATTCCGGCCGTATATTATACTAACATGTATAACACGGGATATCTTCCTATCAATTCTAATCGAATTTTCACTAACCAAGCACAAGCTTATGATGTCAAAATGATTCTTAATCAAGACGGAATAGCTGATGAAAGGAGTTATCAAAACTATTCGCCTCCATATTATACTGCTGGCAACTTGGTGACATATGGAGCATTTTTTGCAATGTATCCAGCTATTATTGTTGATACTTTATTGCGTCGTTGGAACATTCTTTATGAAGGTTTCAGAACTTTATGTTTAGCATTGACTGGTAAAATCAATTCCAAAAATAATGATCTTCACAGTCGATTGATGGGTAATTATCCAGAAACTCCCATTTGGTGGTATCTTATTATTACAGTGGTAGCGCTTGTACTAGGTATTGTATGTGTGGAACATTATCCGACAGAAACTCCAGTATGGGGAATCTTCTTTGCTTTAGTAATAGGATTTGTTTTTCTTATTCCTATTGGTTTATTATATGCAACAACAAATGTGGTTTTCAGTTTAAATGTTTTCACGGAGCTCGTGGCTGGATACGCACTTCCTGGTAAGGGAATTGCTCTAATGATTATTAAAGCATTCGGACTGAATACCAACCTACAAGCTATTTCATTTATTGCCGATCAAAAACTAGCTCATTATGCTAAGATCCCTCCTCGAACCACTTTCAGAGCTCAAATCATTGCCACATTTATTTCATCAATAACCTGCCTTGGAGTGGCCAATTGGCAAATAAACAACTACGAAGGAATTTGTACTCCCCATCAGAAACAGCATTTTACATGTCCCGGGGAAACTACATACTATGCCGCTTCAGTGGTTTGGGGGGTAATTGGACCGAAAAGAGTATTTAATAGTCTATATCCAATTCTTCCATATTGCTTCCTTATTGGTGCTTTGATTCCAATTCCATTTTGGATTGGAGAAAGGTATATATCTGAAAGACATTTCCGCCAGGTTTATCCAATTGTTATTATGTCAGGAGTGGTTAATTTCGGTGCTCCTTATAATCTTTCGTATGCGACTGGCGGACTCTACGTTAGTATTGCGTTCATGTATTATACTCGTAACAAGTATATCGCCTGGTTTGAAAAATATGTATACGTTTTATCTGCTGGACTTTCAGCAGGGATTGCTCTGAGTATTATTATAATATTTTTTTCTGTTGAATATCATCCAAAATCATTAAAATGGTGGGGGAATACAGTTTCAAATGCTGGAATTGATGCACAAGGAAAATCTTGGTTAGCGTTACCTGAGCGAGGGTTCTTTGGTCTAGCTCCCGGAACTTATGATTGGTGAGAATACAAAACTAATCTACCTATACAGTACTATTATCTGTCGATAGTAATATATATGCTTTGGTCGAGAAACATCTATGCACAATACAGTACAGATGTACATGCTGCGCCTTCAGCGGCGACCGCCTCTCAGCCGCTGCCACAGACCCGGCTCTCGCGTAGCTTGCCCTGGCCAAGTCGCCGGAGGCATAACAGTTATCTACGATCGAATCACCGTTCTGTGCTGTTCCCAGTCGTTGAAGATGAAAATTGAGTGAATAGGATAATGGAAACACCCTCAGAACTCAGCTAGCGCGGGTAGATGGTATCAGTCTTGATGGCTGTGCAATGCCCTTTTGATGGAACAAAAAGGGTGACTACCACTTTGGAGTTATCCAAAATTTAATGGATAGAACAAACGACAGTTGAAGGGTTGACATTTGACGGTAGCATTCGGTAACAATCCGTTGCTCTTAGCGACTTAAAACGCTATGCAGTACGTAATAGTGTCGTGCATTGCCAATTATGGAATCTTGCAGGATCAGATAAAATTTTTATCTGATTCACCCGCATAACGAATTGATGGGTGTGACAGGAGACTATTACCCCCTTAAAGCATGGACCAATCAACATTAACAAGTGAACGGGTTATCCGGCGATTATAGATCTATATATTTATAGCAAATATTTTTAAAAGAAGAAATAATTACAACATGTCAGTTGTAGCTAATAGTTATAATCGCTTTATTAAATGTCTAATAACAGACGTATGTAATTCAATAATCTGAATTGATAATGTGCTATCCTTCGCTGGGTCCGGCGGCTGGGATGAATGCTTGAAGCGACTTCTGGCAGCAGAACAAAAAAAAGTGATTTTCACATTAAAGACACAATTGTATGTATTGTCTTCCGGGCTATTTAATATCCGCGTAGAGTTACCATTTAGACACAAATTGTAAAACTAATGACAGCCTAGGTTAATCTTTTCGTACGTTGAGCATATTAAGAGAGGGGCTAGTGTGACAACGGCAGCACATCAACCGTATACAGCTACTAATACTTTTTAACCACATTATGCGTGCGCCATGTTTGTTACCTTATGTATCAGCACCGTTATACACATATATATATAATAAAAAATTAGGTTGCTATTCTTATACTTCTAGCATTTTAATCTTTTCTCGTTGCAATTTTCTTTTCTAAGTCCTCTGAAAGATTGAAAGAAAAGAGTGTACAGCTCAGAATAAGCTTGTTTCCACCACCCCCACATACTATTAACTGGTTAAGGGTTATTTTCCGAAATTTGTCCGAGGAAGATTTGAGAATCAGCCGACTCTCTGTTTCCTATATATATTTGACTTCAGAAGACAGCGAGGAGTTCGAGTGGAGAGAACAATAATCGAGAGAACAAGGCTTCAAAGGGGTGTTATCACAGTCAAGACAGGAATATTGGAATATTGAAGGTGAGACCTTGTCTGCGAGTGGAAGATAGAGACGCGGGACTAACATCGTTTTTGACTCTTTTGTGAACTCGACTCATTGATTTTGGTCCGAAACATATCTAATTATCAAATATAAACTTTGTGATTGATCTGGTTTGGTCTCCAGCAATTTTAGAATAACTTGCATTATGATAGCGTTTCAGGAATATTTTTCAGTTCAGGTATTCTTCCTGATATTTAGAGAAACTTTAGAAACTGCGATAATAGTCTCAGTATTATTAGCATTTTTGAAGAGAGGACTGTCTCATTCAGAATTATCATCCACTTCCTTACAGGATAGAAACAGTAACAATGCTACTGCTACTGCCAACAATGGATATTCTGCTCTAAATGGAAATAGCATAGCTGTACCTGCAAGTTCTTCAGCTACTCTTTCTCAACCAAATTCTAAACTTTATAGAAAATTGGTTATTCAAGTCTGGGCGGGTGCGATTCTAGGATTACTCATCTGTCTTGTAATTGGTGCCTTGTTTGTTTTTGCTTTCTATTATTTGGAGACAAATCTATGGAGCGTAACTGAAAGAATATGGGAAGCTAGTTTCTCTATTCTGGCATCTATTATTATTACTGCTATGGGTTTAGCTATGCTTCGTATTAATAAAATGAAAGAAAAATGGAGAATTAAATTAGCGAAGATTATTATTGCTACTCATGAAGGTAAAGCAGGATGGGGGTTACGTCATATTTCAAGAAAATATGCTATGGCGATTTTGCCTTTAATAACGACACTTCGTGAAGGTCTTGAAGCAGTAGTATTTCTTGGTGGGGTTGGAGTTAGTACACCTGTATCATCTTTCCCATTAGCGGTTATTTCTGCAATTGCCCTTGGTTCATTCATTGGTTATTGCATGTATAATTATGGTAATCATGTTTCTATTCAATATTTCCTGGTTGGATCTACTTGTTTTCTGTATCTCGTAGCAGCAGGTTTATTCTCAAGAGGGGTATGGTTTATCGAATTGGAACAATTTATCAAACGAGTTGGACAGGATATTAGTGAATCTGGTTCTGGTCCTGGATCTTATGATATTTCAAATTCCGTATGGCATGTTAATTGTTGTAATGGTCAGACTGATGGACCATGGATGTTATTTAATGCTTTACTTGGTTGGCAGAATAGTGCTACCTATGGCAGTATCATTTCATATAATTTATTTTGGTGGTCGGTTGTTTTAGTCATTGTACTTATTCGATACAAGGAAACTCATAATAAGCTTCCATTTATTCCGGAATCGTGGACTGTGTTTTCCAGAGGTCGCATTTTCAAGAAGAAGAAACATGTTGTTAGTGCCCAAGAAGCAGAGGATCTTCTAAACAGAGCAACTCTGTTATATGCTACTCATAATAATAGTGACACAACTCTAGACGTAACCAATCCTTCTCCTCACCCTACCAGCGCCGATGCAGCTCCTGCGGTTTCTAGAATATCTGTGGATTCTATAAATAGTTCAAGTCCATTGATAAATGCTCAAAATTAGAAAAGGACCAACACTGACAGGAATCAGAAAGGAAAAACTTCATTGGTGAATGCATCCTTTGCCTCTGGCGGCTGGGGATGAGGCACCAGATTCCTTTTTGCTCTGCATGGCTGAAGAACAATCAATCTTGACATTGAGCTGGACCAGACTGAACATTGAATTCAGCTACTCTGTAGAAATGCGTAAATAATTTATTTAATGAAATTAAAGAAAAACGAAAAAAGAAAAACGAAAAAAGAAAAACAATCTAACATTTGAATTATATAATGTGGCACATAATGACAGAAAAGAATAAGCAATATCCGTCAAGTTAGAGATTCATGACAGCCATAGAAGGCAAATTAGTTATTATGAATTCCACTACTTATCAATTGGAAATTCAACCTGAGCAGTCAAACAAGTCAATAATTCATCTTCAACATTGAACGCTCGAGCAACAACTATGTATTTTCCAGGAGGAATTTCATCAGGTAACTGAACAAGTTTGTACAAATCAACTTCTCCCTCATCAACAGGACAAGTCATATTCACATTCTCTAATTGTTCACATAGATCAAGTGTTTGATGAAGTAATCGGATATATCCGTAACGAACATCCAAATCAATATAAGCACCCTCTACAATTTCCTTCTTAAGAAGACCACTTGCTTTGACTTCGAGAACTCCACCTCTAACAGGTGGGTTGGGGTCAATATAGATGCTATCAACATCTATAAGCTGAGGGAATTCAGCATCACAAAGGGCCACTGGTGAATCTCCAGGAATGTTTTTATTTTGATCGATTTGTAAGGTTTGATCTTGTTGGATAAGAAATCTTTCGATTGGATTCGCAGCCAAAGCTAATGTGGCGATCGAAGACAAAAAAGCAAAAACAGTTCCTGATAATTTCATTTTATTAAATCAATTATCAACTTTTTATGCTATATTTGATTCCTGATTCAATAGAACTTGACCAGTCTCAGGCTAGTCTCTTCTATTTCTTAATGATACTCTCTCTAATGGGTTTCAAACGTTGATAAAAGATTACTAAATACACAAGGGTCACCTATCACAATCGAAACGGTTTTTCTTTTTAAACTTTTTACTAGTAAATATTGATAAGAAACACTACTAAGTATCACCCTAATTCAAAACCGAAAACGAAACGAAATGAAATTAGGTAGTATCGTATATTGTTACAAAATTTGAAAAGTAATAAGAGGAGCTATGACGACAAGGCAAAAGACGCAGTTAAATATAGCCAGCCAGTCAACCTAAGCCGCATACCAAAAAGGTTGGTTTCATTATAAAAAGCCGCAAAGCGGCGCCAAGTTATACGAGCTAGCTGCAGAACATTGCTAAGCACTGATAAGCCGCAAGTGGGGGGAAAATAGGAATCCGAAGTATGCAAAACCGAAGGGTATATAAATCGATATGGGAAGGTGGTTTATTAATTTCGCTGGAGATCACACATATTATCCGCTTTTCGTCATTGAGCTTATCACACATATTATCGGCTTTTTAATCATTTTCGTCTGACTCCAGCAGCTTGGGCGTAGCTCCGACCCCTCACATTACTGGAGAGCTCAAATTCCAACTGATAATTGAGTAATGATATGATCGTTCAAGTCCAGCGAGAGCTATGGGAATGGCCCCGGTAACGGAAGATAAACACGTGTAGCGAGGGAACGTAGACAATAATGTATGCGTGATTAATGGGTCGGTCGGTCACTAGGTTATGCCATGCCAGTCAGAGCTAGCTTGAAAAACCGTCTCGGCAAGAATACCCTAACCTCTATCAGTTGGTATTAAAAGCAAATGTGACGTAACCCCACGCCCGGCCGGTACCATGCCTTCTCCGGATCGTTCTTGTTTATCCTTCTTCTTACGAAAGTTGAATCCTCTGTATTGATTTAATTGAATTCTCTAAGTGGTCAATTAGATAACAGATATTTATATTATACTATATTTATAAATTATGAAATAGAAACCACAAAACTAAAAATAAAAATAAAAGAATAAAAAAATTCGAAATGATCAAAGAAGATCAAAAATCTTATAGTAAGAAAAAGAATAGAATAGAAAATAAAACTTTAAGAAATAATAAAGCCAATTCGCTCTGTTCAATATTGTACTCAATTAAAGCAAGCCAACTAATGCACATGATAAGCTGTCGCCTTGAGCACATCTACATTGACCAAGTTTCCATAAACAGCTGAATCCGTCTGATAGCCAACTACTTCCTGAACATGTACTGAAATCTGTCAAACAGCCTCTCAAACAACTTCCTTGAACTGCCGTTGGAACTGAATCTGTATCACCATATGCTTGACAAGTACCAGAGCCGGAACCAGAACCAGATCCTGATCCGCTAGAAATACCAGATGGACTACTATCAACTAATCCTGTGGCAGACGGATCCAGTTCTCCCCCTAATCCTGATCCTGTTGGGAGTGCTGTTAAAGCTGCCTTAACGTTATTATTACCTGTGATCAGAGTCACTAATGTGGTATCAAAACTAGGAACTGGAGCAGCAACTGCCGACACTGTAGGACTGACACTAGCAATTGGCTCATTATTATCACCTGCCCCGTTTAATATCACGGTAGTAGGTTGGGCTTGAAGAGTGGTTCCTGGAAGGGTCTCTAATTCATCGCCATATTCACTGATAACTTGACCTTGAACTGTAGATCCAGGAACCGTCTCAACTACTGTAGACCCACTAATGGTATCAACTCCACCAGCTTGCTCAGCTGGAATAACTTTTAGTTCGGTCATAGTAGATAACGGGGGTAATGTCCTAGTAATTGATGGACTACCGGTAACGAGATTTGTCACGGTGATAAATGATGGTGGAACTGTGGTGTAGATGATGAAATCCTTGATCGTTGACGCTTCTTGAACAGTTCCTGGGATAATAGTCTCAGTAAAAGTAATTCCTGGTGCTGTAAATCCTGGAATGGTTATAGGATCAATAGTTCTAGCTGGTATAACGGTTCCTGGAACAACAATGTGTGGTATAGTAGTTCCTGGAATTGTAATAACTGTCACTCCTAATCCTGGTAGTGGATTTTCACCAGCTGCTATACTTGGTGCAGGTCCACCAACGGTACTAGAAATCATTGCAACACTTTCAAGAACTGTAGTTCCTGGAACAACTGATCCACCAGGAAGTGTAGATGGTAAAATTGTTGTTCCACCAACTGTGATAGTTTCAACTATTACTTCTCCAGGGCTGCCACTTGGGTTATTACCACTATTGCCAGAGCTTGGTGCAGGATACGTAAGAATTTCAGTAAATAATACAACCCTTTCTGGTAGTGTTGCACCATCTACAATTGTTTGTGGGAAAGTCTCAGTAATCACAGTAATGATTTCTCCACCACTGGGATTAGTCTCTTGAGAGGGAGAAATTGTCTCAGTAAGGGACACATACTGAAGTGGGAAAGTAGCCCCTGCTACAGTAGTGGCTGGAATTGTCTCCACAATAAGTGTGATAATCTCGCCGGGTATACTACCTTCGGGAGAACTTGCTCCAGGTGATGATGAAGATCCTGTTGGCTGTGATCCACCGGGGTACAGCGTGATTGTTGTTACAATTGTTCTTGCTGGGATAATTGTACCTGGGAAAGCAGCAGCTCCTTCAGGACTACTAGGAGGAACTGTTATGGCAGGAACTGTTTCAGTAATTATGGTAACCACCTCACCATTTGGACTGGTCTCTTGAGAAGGAGATATTGTCTCAGTGAGAGTGAGGTAATGAGGTGGAATTGTATATCCAGGAATAGTTTGTCCTCCTTGAGTTTGCGGTTCAACGGTGGTGCCGGGAATAGTCTCAGTTATAGTAATAATCTCTGGTGATCCGAGACTGTTGGAATTACTAGGGCTGTTGGGACTGCTAGGATTACTGCTGCTGCCAGGCGCCAGTATAATTGTTGTCACTATAGTCCTTGGAGGAACAGTTGTTCCTGGGAAAGGGCTATTAGGGGGAACGGTTACTCCTGGTATAGTCTCAGTAATTACTGTAATCACTTCTCCATTGACGTCGGTCTCCTGAGAAGGAGATATTGTCTCAGTGAGTGTAATGTATTGAGGTGGAATTGTATATCCAGGAATAGTTTGTCCTTCTTGAGTCTGGGGTTCAACAGTAGTGCCAGGAATAGTCTCAGTTATAGTAATGATCTCTGGTGATCCGAGACTGTTGGAATTACTAAGGCTGCTGGGACTGCTAGGATTACTGTTGCTGCCGGGCACCAGTGTAATTGTTGTTACTATAGTCCTTGGAGGAACAGTTGTTCCTGGGAAAGGACTATTAGCAGGAACGGTTACTCCTGGTATAGTCTCAGTAATTACTGTAATCACTTCTCCATTGACGCCGGTCTCCTGAGAAGGAGATATTGTCTCAGTGAGTGTAATGTATTGAGGTGGAATTGTATATCCAGGAATAGTTTGTCCTTCTTGAATCTGGGGTTCAACAGTAGTGCCAGGAATAGTCTCAGTTATAGTAATGATCTCTGGTGATCCGAGACTGTTGGAATTACTAAGGCTGCTGGGACTGCTAGGATTACTGTTGCTGCCGGGCACCAGTGTAATTGTTGTTACTATAGTCCTTGGAGGAACAGTTGTTCCTGGGAAAGGACTATTAGCAGGAACGGTTACTCCTGGTATAGTCTCAGTAATTACTGTAATCACTTCTCCATTGACGCCGGTCTCCTGAGAAGGAGATATTGTCTCAGTGAGTGTAATGTATTGAGGTGGAATTGTATATCCAGGAATAGTTTGTCCTTCTTGAGTTTGGGGTTCAACAGTGGTGCCAGGAATAGTCTCAGTTATAGTAATGATCTCTGGTGATCTGAGACTGTTGGGTTTGCTAGGATTGCTGTTGCTGCCAGGCGCCAGTGTAATTGTTGTTACTATAGTCCTTGGAGGAACAGTTGTTCCTTGGAAAGGACTATTAGGGGGAACTGTTATGGCAGGTACTGTTTCAGTAATTATGGTAACCCCCTCAACATTTGGACTGGTCTCTTGGGAAGGAGATATTGTCTCAGTGAGAGTGATATATTGAGGTGGAATTGTATATCCGGGAATAGTTTGTCCTCCTTGAGTTTGTGGTTGAACAGTAGTGCCAGGAATAGTCTCAGTTATAGTAATTATCTTTGGTAATCCAATGCTGCTCGGATTATTTTGACTGTTACTGGGTGAAGAATTTGGTGAAGTGTTTGGTGAAGTGTTTGGTGAATTTGGCCGACCAAGAGTGACTGTAAGGGTGATCACACTAGGATGTATAGTTACGCCAGGTACTGTAGTGCCTGGAACCGTACTAACTATAGTAGTCACCGTCGGAGTTGCTGAAGCAGGAATTGTCTCCGTTATTGTGATAATCTGTACAGGGATTGTGGTACCTGGAATCGTGGTGCCTGGAATTATTGTTTCTGCATTGGTAGTTCCTGGGATCGTGGTTCCAGGAATAGTTGTTCCAGGAATATGGGAGGTAATAACTGTCACGACTTGTCCAGATGGTGGCGAATTCGGCGAGTTTGGCGAACTTGGCGAATTAGGTGAATTCGATGGGGAATTAGGTGAGCCAATTGTGCTTGTGATTGTTATAATCCTACCAGGTATTGTAGTTCCTGGAATTGTTGTACCTGGAACTATTTCCCCTGGAAGAGTACTACCAGGAATGGTGGTTCCTGGAATAGTGGTTCCAGGAATGCTGGACTCAACTAGAGTCACAGAGTTTGGTGAATTCGGTGAGCTGGGCGAATTCGGTGAGCTGGGTGAATTTGGTGAAGATGGAGAAGGTGAATTGGGTGAGCCAGGTATAGTCTCAGTAATTGTGATGACTGTTCCGGGAATGGTAATTCCTGGAACAGTTGTACCCGGTATCGTTGTTCCTAGTTGTGTCGTTCCTGGAATGGTTGTACCAGGCAGTGTGATCCCTGGGATGGTTGTTACGATTACGCTGACCTGTGGAGAATTTGGTGAACTTGGTGATGAATTAGGGGACGAATTAGGTGACGAATTCGGTGACGAATTCGGTGACGAATTAAGCGGCGAATTTGGTGATGAGTTTGGAGACGATTTCGGTGAGGCAGGAACTGTCTCTGTGATGGTAATTACTGTTCCCGGTATCGTTGTGCCTGGAATTGTAGTTCCTGGGATGGTGGTCCCTGGCAGGGTCATTCCTGGGGTTGTAGTGCCAGGGATGGTAGTTCCTGGAATGGTTGAGACAATAACCGTGATACTTTTACCTAGTGGCGTCGACTCTGGCGATGTTACACCTGATGTAGCAAGCGATAAGCTAGGCGATTGGGCAGGTGAAGTATGCGTTGAAGTCAATAGTTCATTCTGTGGTGAAGTCTGTGGTGAAGTCTGTGGTGAAGTCTGTATCGAAGTCAGCAGTGTAGTCTGTGGTGAAGTCTGTGGCGAATTCTGTGGTGAATTCTGTGGTGAAGACTGTGGTGACGACTGTGGTGAAGACTGTGGTGAACTCTTTGCTGAAGACTTTGCTGAAGTCTGTGCTGAAGTCTGTGCTGAAGTCTGTGCTGAAGTCTGTGCTGAAGTCTGTGCTGAAGTCTGCAGTGTAGTCTGTGGTGAACTCTGTGGTGAAATCTGCAGTGTAGTCTGTGATAAAGTCCCTGGTGAAGTCCCTGGTGAAGTCTGTGGTGTAGTCCGTGATGTAGTCTGTGGAGCAGTCTGCGATGAAGTAGTCAGAGATGTCTCTTTAGATGTGGGTAAATTGGGCGAAGAAGTAGGCATTGTAATGGTCTCTGTTATAGTTATAACTGATCCTGGAATCGTAGTACCGGGGATAGTGGTAGCTGGGATAGTGGTTCCAGGCTGGGTAATACCAGGAATTGTTGTAGCCGGGATTGTTGTTCCTGGTATAGTTGATATGATAGTTATAATTTTAACGGAGGGCTGTGGGGAAGATGAGCTCGGGGATGAGCCAGGACCACTGCTGGTGAGACCGCTTTGGGTGCCACTAGGCGCAGCTTGAAAAGTTAGCAAAAATAATAAAGATTCACATAATTCCATGAAGAAGTTCTTTAAAACCCCGTAGTCGAATTAGTTTGGGATATACTTACTAGTCGACTCAGTTGACGATAAAAAAGGACCTGATTGGTTAGTTACAAAATAATAAGTTAACTATGACAACAAATACTTACTTCTTGTCTGGGTAACGGTGACTGCTGACTGTGTACACGGTGCCGTGATGGTAGACGGAGAACAAGATCCCGATTCTGTAACTGTCTCAGTCTCAGTCTCTAATGTTGTAATAGTGGAGGGGACGGTCACGGTTGCAACTGAACCTTGTCCAATAGTTATAGTTGTAGGAAGAGTAACGGGAACAGAAGAAACAACCGTCACTGGTACGCTGACGGTTATTTCTTGAGCAGTTTCGACACTGACCGAAGTAACGGTTACAGGCGGCTGAGTATAAGTAGTTCCCGGTATGGTGATAGTCTCGGTTATAACTTCGACAGAGGAAGCTGGTGAGGTCAGTTCTCCTTCAGTTGTAAAGACTTGCTGTCCCCCAGAGGGTAAACATGACTCTATAGTGATAACTGTCGTGATAGTTTGTTCAGATAAATCGGGTAGCAAGGTAGTAAGAGTAGCAGTGAATGGGTTAATAAACTGCCCATTGGCACCAGTAGGAGCAGAAACTGTCCAAGTGGCAGTCATTGTTTCCTCAAAAATGAGTTTAAATGCGTAACTAAAAGGGGCGGTGATGATAGCACAGCATCCTGAACAGGTGCCACTACCTCCACTGCTCCCAGTTGGCCAGAACCAAAAACAGGCATTGGTTCCCGACATTAGAGTCAGTAACCCGAGAAGGAATATGAGATTCATCTCGGAAAGAGAATAATGGTAAGGTCAAAGAAAGTTGGTTGAAATTAAAATATGCACTTTCTGTGATTTTTTTATCTTGCTAGAAGCGAAAGATTCTCCCAGAGTGGATCTGAGTAGTTTATGTATATATATAAATAGGATTGAACAATTAATCATCCAGAGTGAAATTGTCTCAAATTATTTTTTCCAGTGTTAACTTTGAACACTGTGTATCAATAGTGAAACAAATCATGTCAAACTGATTAATTTTGTGGCTGCTTGTATAAATTTTAACTTTAGAGGTACTCATTTAAAAATTGTCTTGTTTTTCTCCTAGTCCATATTGAAAGAAAGACATATGCCATGTTGGTGGACCAATTGTTTTGGCTACAACTAATTCTATACCTTAATGAAAAATAGAGTTGCTGAAGATTGTCTCTCTGTAATTGATCTAAAATATCAACAGCATTTAAGTTTGTTGAAGTTTGAACACTATGTGGAGGAAGAGTATCCTTCTCGGATATAATATCATTCTACAACTGCATTTAATATCGAAAATAGAATAACCATAACTAACTAATACAACTAGACATACTGCCATTCAAATTTGAAGCTCCAGTACAACTTTTAATAGCTGACTTTCAATGTGACTTAGTTCCGGTTTCTCTCTGGATATCAAACCAAATGAGTTCATAATGTGACTAAAATGATATATACGTGATTTGGATTAACTATGCTAGATTCAGCAAAATTCAGTTCAAGTCTCTCTTGACTACAATAATAAGAATTTGTTGTAAAAATACATTATACTCAATATCAATCTATGTTACCAAAATGATATGGAGTGAAACATTGAAATTTGTGAAACTTCTTTGCGTGATATATGGAAAGAAGAATATTTTTTAATATCTTTAATTAATAATTTCAAATCAGTGCTAACTAACCCTTATAAGAAACCAAAATAGATCATATAACCACTCTATCGCTTTTTAATTGCTTTGATATAAATATATTTCCAGTCGGATGCCGTTCTGTCGTATACGATGTTAGAAGCCTGTCATTCTTATCTGATCATCTCTGGCCCCCCTGATCGACCCTCTATTTGACGCTAGGATGCATGGTGCAGAAGGGTCTAAATGATCGGCGGTTCAAATATTGGTTTACGCCATAATCTTTCCGGGTTATGAACATATTTAACCGTTATAGTAGTACTGCATAGTTTGATTACAAGGTCAATATTTGTCTCATTTGGCTATATCAACTCGTTACAGTACAAAACGGCATTAAGCTTGACTGTACTTGCTTTTAGTTCCATAAGAAAGGCTACCATGCATTCGCCAGGAACAGAATGTTAATCCATCTTCCTGCCATATATTGTCAAAGCCGCAAATATAAGGTTATCAACTTCAGATATAAAATTATATATATAGTTCTAAATGCTTGAATCAATTTATAAATTTTATAACCTTATTGTTTATTAGATTGTCCGGTATTGTCTTGTCTATCCCGTATAGATAGCTTCCATATTTAAGTTCAGTGCCTGTCCAAGAATAAACCTGTTAAAAGATAATCCTATTTTAGCTGCCTTTTTGCTCTGACTTCCTCATATTATCTAATTTTGTACATTCTTCTATGTTGATAATCTTGTCTAATCCGTTTTGTGAATTTTTACTTTTTGTTCATCCCAAATGAACGATTCATCCACTTTGGAGCTGTTGTTTGATGGAGACGAACATGAAAACATGATGACTTCATTTTACGACTGCCAATATAGTAGTTATCCTGAGTCTCATCTGAGACAACATGAAGAAGGTTGTCTCTTACAAGAGACATTCTGTAACACGAATATTTATTATGAAGATAATAGTTACTCTTTGCATGAGCGTCACCAAGAAGATTGCCAAGAATTATCTATACTTGACCCATCAGCTATTGAGGTATCGAATAATATCATAGGGAGAATAGTTCAAAGCGAAGTAGAAGGACAACAACAACAACAGCAACAACATCAGGAAGAAGAACAACAGAAAAAAGAACAACTGCAGGAACAGCAGCAGCAGCTACAGCAACTACAGCAACTACAGCAACTACATCAACTACATCAACTACATCAACAACATCAACATCAAGAACATCAACAACAACAACAACAACAACATGAACAACAACAACATCAATTACAATTGCAATCACAATTACTGTCTCGATCGATATTATCTTCCGAAGGATACTTACCTATGTCATCTCCTTCTAGTTCTTCTAAAAAACAAAAAAATCAACTACAGAAGAACAACAAAAGTCATAATCCTATGACACCGTCTTCTACTAGTTCTTCGGGTTCATCTGTGTCTGCTTTATCCTCGCCTAATACTTCTGGGTCGGGATGTTCTTCGTTTTCTACTTCTGTTTCTCTATCAGCGACTCCAAAAAGAGTCCGTAATAGTCATCTAGCTCCATTGTGTCGCGTACAGAGGGTTCAAGTTTCGGCAACTCCCGACGACCTTAGAATGATTTATCGTTATTATACATCAAGGCGGCCACCAGTTGATATTTCATTGCCAATTTGGATTCCGGATCTCGTGAGACCTTCCGCTACTAGTAGTCGTCAAGCATCTGCCAGTGTCAATGGATCAGCAGGCAGTACTGATCGTGGAGGAACCAGTATCACCCAAGTAGTTAATAAGCGTATTAGGTGCTTGCTATCGAAGCCGGAGGTTCAAGATATTATCGCAAATTCTCTGCCCGAGGAGGTTAACGCTAGTTTGGTGGAGAAAATTTTGAGAACTTGTCAGAGCATCGATGTTCAACAGCCTGGACTTAAAGCTGTACATTTTCCTTGGGTTTATTCGGATTAGAATTGAATAAACACTCTGAACGGTCCATGTGATATTTTACGAGAGGGCAAGACCCATTAGGAATATTTTTTTTCTGATTGTCGAAAGGGTTCTGGTTTTTTCATTTCTAAATTTCATTTGCCTTTGTTTAACCATTTTACATACGAGGATTACGATTTTGGATTTCTTAGCAGGTACTATTTCGGAGGTTTTGATTATGTTTCATAATGAATCTTTTGGTTTAAAGTTTTTAATGGTACAAATGACGACTAGGTGAATACTAGAAAGATGGAAAAAACTTGGTGAAGTCCCCGCAGTTTGTATAAGAAGTCACCACCTGATTTCAGCTAACACTAAGCATGGAGAGGATCAAACTGTCCTGTCAACAAGAAAAGATCAAATAATTCAGTACTTCGCGCAAATACTATTTTAACGGTAACGGTAACGTTGACTTATAGCTATGTCCACAAGTACTTCATGATACTCTTGAAGAAAGACCGACTACCCTAGTCAGCCTCCGGCGGCTGAGGTAGCCTTGCTCTCATTCCACCCTATAATCAGGACTCAGGACTCAAGAACCATTGTAATCGTTCGTCCTGGTTTTCCTTGGCTCTCCTGCCAGGTTCATAAAAGCCATTCGGCTTTTGTGAGAATAATAATTATTCGAAACCTCAAAAATTATGCCCAAAACCAGATTTGAACTGATGATCTTATCATTACTAGTGATACGCCTTACCAACTTGGCCATTCGGGCTCAATTTAGATTTCTGGAAAATCAGAAGTACTTCAATCCAATAATAGGTTTAGGTCAGATTTCCTAATATGGCAACATTTTCTTGTAATAGAATCTTTTCCCTGAGACTGGTGTAGGTGCTTTAATTAGAACCAAACAAGAATATTCGTGTATCTGAAAAAAATCCGAAAATCGTACAAGAATTTAGCACAGGCTAGCCCATTAGGAACATATAAACAAAACACAAATGTCACTCATATCCATTACCTTATTATCTTTCTGATCAGTCATTGATTGGAAGCTTTGCTTATAAGTATTTTATTGAATGACTAGAATGGACCTGATCACCTAGAGAAGATGTCTGACAGCTCCATTGCGGCTACAATCCAAATAATAAAATCCGGGGTAAATTAAACTACGATATATGTATTCCTTAAAGCCTGCTATTTATTATCTTTAAACTATTCAATCCCTAATCTACAATATTAGTGACTTACCATCCCCATCCCCTGGTCCAAGCGATTTGATTGGGCCATTTAACCTTGATGTCATATTTACTGGCCAATTCAAGCACAAAGCTCGGGTTCCAGGAAAATGGCCGACCGACTGTAACCACATCAATCCCGTGGGAAAAGAATTCATCAATAGCTTCAATGCTGTGGAGGGCTCCAACACAGGACACAAATAAATCGGGCAGTTCTTGCTTGATTTCGTAAGCCAGGTGAGCATTGAAACCGGGTTCATGCTCAACTTTGCCATCGTCAGTAAGGCCGCCAGAAGAGGCATCGAGCAGATCAACCCCAAGTGGGTGAAGGACCTTGAGCAACTCAATTGAATCCCTATTAGTCCAGCCATCACTTCTGTATTCAAGTCTATCAGAAGCCGAGATACGAACAAAGAGCAAAACATTATCAGGCAAAACAGCCTTCGTAGCCTTAACAACATCAACCAGAACTTTGATACGTCCTTCAAACGATCCACCATATTCATCAGTTCTCTTATTGGTAGCTGGAGAAAAAAACTGATTGATCAAATATCCATGCCCAGCGTGAATCTCGACGACATCAAAACCGGCCTTCACTGCTCTAACTGCTGCATCTTGGAATTGCTGAACAACTGCCTTTATCTCTTCTACAGTTATTTCTTTTGGCATTGCATAGCTATCGGCCATGCGTAAAGCAGAAGGTGCCAAAATTTCGTAACCACCATTATCGACTGGAACCGCACCTTTGCCGCTCCAAGGAGCAGAGGTAGTCCCCAATCTACCAGCATGGTTTAACTGAATACCAATTTTCTGGTTCTGACTATGAATGAAGTCAACAACTCTCTTCATGGCAGGAATGTGCTCATCTTTCCAGAGCCCAGAATCTTGAGGGGTAATCCGTCCTTCAGATGAGACAGCAGTAGCTTCAATAAATGAAAGGCCGGCACCTCTTACAGCATATGAACCAATAGCAACTAAAGTCCAGTCAGTTACGAACCCATCTTCATAAGAATATTGACACATAGGCGAAACAAAAATACGATTTTGGAAAGTTACACCTCTAATTGTTATAGGCTCAAATGCTTTAGGAAGTCTCTTGTCTTCAGGAAATTCAGTAACAGTTCCAGCTGGAGGATCCTGTTTGGGAGTCCAGAATGGAACACCTAAGAATAACAAAGTTAATAAATAAGTTCTCATACAGGCTCAATAACAACTAAATCATACCCTCATTGCCGTCCTTCCGCAGAGAGTAAGATCGTGGTTTCGCCTGTAACATATTGTGGATAAATGGAGTCAGCCTCCGGCTGCCTTCCTAAGCCCTGACAGGCGGTTCTTCCAGAGCAGGCCAAAGTAAGGGTGGGTGCTCGCCCCAGCTGCCAGAGGTTGATAAATACCTTGTGGTAGTGCACATGTCCAGTCAAACTAAGAAACTTTATGAATTACCTTCAGCTTTGGGCGTAATTTTACCAATAATAGCAGCCGTCATTGTTTAATGATAAACAAGATACTCTTTACCAGAAGATCTCTCTAACTCATCAAGCCTGGATGGTCGCTCATATTTATATTATTTGGTGAACGTTCATAGAGGTGAGATTTATCACCTTGTTCTGACCCATTTAATAAGGCAGCTTCCCTCTACCCCCTGAATATTCTGCAGGTCGCTTATTTCATCCACGTCCTATCTTCGTATATTATCATTATTTGGAGCGATCGGAGTTTCCCTAATCAAGTCCATGCCCGACATCTTCAAAATCTTTCGGTTTATGTTTAAATTAACCCTAAAATGACTTTGATCTCGTTTACGACAGATGCTGCTCTTGTTAACCCGCATTGGTTAGCTACAAAGTTATAACATATACGATCACTTAATCAACGTCATGTTTCTATGATTTCGAGCGTACGATATCTGCCTGATAGCAGGTTCATGATTCAAAGCCGGCATTAAAGTTTATATTACCAGTACGGTGATTAACCTTTAATATTAAAGTGACATTTACATATATAACATTTAGTGAGGCTCCACTTTATTAATGATTATTAATACGACAAAGGGTTACTGTATTTCACATGCTTCAGGTGGCAGACCAAGAAAGCTGAGGATAGCTAAGGAGAATCGAGCAACTTCCTCAAGACATAGTGAATGAACGGGATCCCGTCAGAGCACTACATTAAACGAAGCTTTAGTCAGAGTACATCTGGGGTCAGGTACGCAGATGGCAGGCTGGCGATCGGGGGCTCTTTCTGGAAGCAGGACGTGAATAAAGGACTACCGAAGGATCAATAACCATAGGAGTGACGCATCACAGTACTACTCGACGGGAAAAGAGGATTCTTGGGCTCTATATCGGGGCCCCGGCGGCTGGAGGTGGATAAGGGATTCTTCACGAAGCAAGAGCTAAGAGGGTGAAACATTAGTCTGGCCGCCAGAGGTGGGTGGGGACACCGTAACGAAGCAGGAGTTGAGATCAGTGGCAGTGTCCCGGCCGTCGGAGGCAGATAGTGTACTATTGAACCGGTCGCAACTCAGGAAACAAGTGGGAACAACCAACTGACATCTGTCTTTTGAAACTTGAAAAACTGGCGATTACTGTAAGTTTAATTTTAATTTAGGCTTAACTTTAAATCGAACATCTAGCGAATGGGGTAGTTACCCACACAATTTAACCTTTCCGCACGACTGTCCTAACGGGCATTCTGTTAGTCTTCTCGATGCGCTCTGATCATATGTGGCTCAGTTGATCTCGTTTCGCTGGAGATCGACCTGTATATTCGTTGTGTATCCTACGGTTTTAGCCGATTGGACTGGCCGAGCACTAGGAGCCAGAGAAACAATATTCTGGGGGGCTAGGCCATGGGAGGTTAGACATTCTGAGCTCGCTCATCTCGACTTATCCTCATTCACACCTTAGAAATCCTGAGTTATGTTCAACCTGACACATCATAAAACACTTGAATAGGAGTTCGTCTATGTTCGCGTCTTGGCGGCATAAGTTAATCCGCACCCATACCAACAACAACAACTACAGTATAACTAACTTGACTCGCCGCTTTATATAATAATCAATGAGAGAATCTGCAGAACTAACCATTATCTTTACGAGTGATGAAGTGGAAGAATTCAAGGATTCTTTAAAGACTTTAAAGACTTGGATTGATTAAATAAGAACATCTGTCTTACCGAGGACACTAGAAGCATTTCGGAAATAGTAAAAACAGGAAAAGAATTAATAGATAATTATGGAATTCTATCACGGAGATAACGACTGCATAGAATTCTTGGCTTACAGTTCAACGATGATCATTTCAAACGATATTACGCTACTCCTGGAATGGATTTAAGAGATATCTGGCACATCGAACTAATAGTAAGACCTCGAAGAGGGAAAGAGCAGAAGGAAGATCTAATGCCTAAAATGGTTAAAACAAAATGACTTGGAGAAACCAATGTCAAATAATTAAGGGGGAATAACATAAGAAACTGTAAACGAAGAAAACAGAATTTTTCTGCCAGGTATTTTTGCGTGAATTTAGCTGATAATAATGAAAGAAAAGGAATAGTATACTGGAACCTCTCAAGCGATGTACTTTATTGGGCTAGTCTACGCAACCTTAAGAGACTAGTAAGGCCAAAACAAGTGCCACCGACAAAGGAGGGGTTAAGCGGGGAAATCACGGTCATTGAAACAGAATTGTGAAAAAAAAGGTGAGCAGCCCATCAATTACAACCAACTGTAAACATGAGAGTACATTGAATAACTGGCAAGTTACGTTTCATTCCGCCATTTGTTATAACCAGAGGAGGGAAGTGTTAATAACAAAGAATGATGATGAAAAGTACCAAAAGTGAAACGAGAAACGAACTAATAACTGGTTTGCGGAAGATTATCGAACAAAAGGAGTATGGGGTTGTGAGGGGGAAAGAGTCTCTCCTAAGGATTATAAAGCACGCAATTTGACAAAGTTAAGCCGCCGTCAATATTCTTGACATTAATGGGCAATAACTGTACACGTATGGGTACGCAATCGAACAGAAGTCATCTCCATGAACTGATAAAGAATACATAGACCAATAACATTCGTATCTAAGAAGACTGTTATCTCGATGACTTGGCAATAATGATTCTATAGCACTAAATTAAGGACGGTTATAATACGGTGACTTAACTTACCGCGACTTACTATGTAGTACGGTGTACAGTCCTATCTCTAGCCAAAAAGACAGCCGATCATCACAGGCGGTCATTATGATCAACCTTTCAAAGACACTAATCATCAGGGCCATGAGCCAATAAAATCAGATTGCTTCACTTGTTGCATGCGTGATATAAATAAGTCACTATCACTAAGGCAATAGATAATGCAACCATGGCGGAAAGAAAGCGAGTCACCTAGTATGAGCTGTAAAGGGCTAATGCAGATGGCTGTCAAACTGAGTTAATCTTCTTAATATAATCCCTGCCAAGGACTAAAAAAAAAAAGAATGAACCCGAGCTCGGTAAAATCTTTAGAGTCGCGGCTAAATCATACTACTCACTAGGTTAGTCCAAAAGTATGTTACCACTCTTCAAGATTCAAGAGCGGAAACAGATTCTTGTACAAAGAGGGAAATAGTATATGAGAGGTAATGCCGACTGCTAAATTTAAATAATCTGCCGAGCTTTTTTTGATCTCGGCCAACTGGACACTGACCCCAGAGTCTTTAGACTCTGCATCCTGCCTCCTTTTGCCTCTGGCGGCAGTCAGACCCAGATCCCTAGATTTCGCTAAGCCCCAGATATATAGTGGCAAGATCGAGAAAATCTCTAGAGCAGCGAGAGCTGGACGTTCTGGCGCTACGTCCCAGCCGGCCGAGGCAAACCGGGGAACGAAGACAAGAAAGCCACAACCATCGAAGGCAAAATAAAATCTATATTGATTATTCTTCAAATTTGTTGATCAAAACCGGTGAGGAAATAAAAGAAAAGAAAAGAAAAATAGCTTTTTTTCTTTTTCTATTTCTCTTAGAAAATGAAGCTATCAGATATCTATCATATCTATAAGTTGAGACGTTGTTATCAAAAAGACGCTTAGAGCAGCATTACTGTGCTTCTGCACAGCGGTTATTTGAACTAATCGGGCAGGAGGTTAGGTTGTAGAAACGGTCTGTGTGTTGGACAATCTTAAATGCACTCTTTTTAAAGTGGGTAAGGTTTAATCTGTTATCGAAGAAATAGCATGCACTAACCGGTTAACTTATTCTATATCAACAACTGATAAGTTTTAAGAATTCACTTTAAAGTTTAACCCTAACTAACTTTAACTAGCATAATCCATTGGTGCAAGATGACGGGCGGCATTATCACATTTAAACCTAACCCCACGCGTTTGCTTTGGGTGGTAGCGATAACGCAATAATAATCGCTGTACGTACAGGATAAGAAACTTCAGTAGGCTGATAACAAACGGGCAAGTAACGATATAATCACAGTGTTGCTAGCGATGTACCGGGTGCCGCCGCGGTATGCAGTGCGGATTTCGGAAGTTGAGGAAGAACGGAACTCCTTGTCGAATGTAGTGAGGAGGACGAGGAGTTAAACCAATATACAAGAAAATAGAACTGATTATTATACCAATAATGCCAGACTGGAATAAACCATCAATAATAATAATAGTAATAATTCGTTTTACGCTGTAACGTTGGTGCGCTTTTTCCTCTCGCTGTTGAGAGAGATGACTTCAGAGTGATTCTTTTTCTATTGATATGGTTGTCTCAGCCCACTATTGAGGCATAATACATTGAAAGAGTATCCTTTTCTCCAATCAGAATTGCCCGTCAAGAAATGATAACGGATAGAGCAAACGTTTGTGCATTGCCCATGTGTGTCTTCCCTGGTATTCTGCTTGTGTTAGGTCCAAGATTGGTACAAATAAATACAGTGAGTGATATACAGTAACATGTTTCAAAAGAAATCTATCCTCTTCTCTATGGCGATACACTGCTCCTCTTTCGGAAAGTCCATGCACTACTTAACCACCGATTGAAGTCGAAGGGGTTTTAACTTATCTGGTATTAGCTTCAGAAAAGGATATCCTGCAGATCTTGCTATTAGATTAATATGTTTGATCCTTGGCTAGCTCTTCCGTTATTGGCGCTAGAGAAAGACAGGCTAGTCCTTTACATCTTAACTATTATTTGCCTTATTAGGAAGAAGTTTATCAGTTGTATATGGTCGGTAAAGTTGATACATATATTAAATAGATAAGAACTACACAGTATATCTATATATATATATATTAGAGAAATTCCACATCCCATGATTATTAAATAACGCTTTTTTCTGAATAATAAAATTATTGGAGGAAGATAGTTTAAGCAAACATTCTATTTCACTCGTATTTTTATTTTTTAATTTGTTTGGAACTTGATATAATATTAAATAGTACAAAATGGGCGCTGGCGAAAGTGATATCATTCAAGAGGTAAGCCTCTCATGAACCTTACTCTACTGAGAAAAATACAATCAGTTCAGATGATCATCTTCTCATGCAGTTAGGCTATAAACCTGAATTGAGAAGAAACTTCTCGGTTATTCAAGTTTTCGGTATCGCATTTAGTATTATGAGTTTGTTGCCTTCAATAGCCTCCGTCTTAGCGATTAATCTTCCAGCTGGTCCTGTTGGAATGACATGGGGTTGGTTAATGCCATCACTTTGTATTCTTTCTGTCGGTATGGCCATGGGCGAAATGGGCTCTGCTTTACCTACTTCAGGTGGTCTTTATTGGTGGACTTATAAATTTGCACCTGAAGCCGCTAAAAGACCCTTATGTTTCTTGGCAGGCTATGCTAATACGTTAGGATTAGTAGGTGGTTTGGTATCTATTGATTATGGCTTTGCAGAAATGGTTTTATCTGTGCCTGCTATTATAGACCCTTCATTTTCGCCCAATAAATATCAGACTTACGGTGTGTTTGTTGCCTGTGTCATTTCACATATATGCATTGGATCCATTGCCACAAGAGTTATGTCAAAGCTTCAAACTTTCTGTATTGCCATCAATATGTTGGTTATTATTATCACATTGATTGCAGTTCCAATTGGTGCTAAGACTTTGAATTCTGCTCATTATGTTTTTACTCATGAAGAAAATTTAACTGATTGGCCTTATGCATGGACTTGGTTCTTGGCTTGGATGTCTGCTATTTGGACAATTGGTGCTTTTGATTCTTGTGTACATATGAGTGAAGAGGCCAGTAACGCTGCCACTGCCGTTCCTTTCGGAATCATCCTTTCAATTAGTATGTGTGGTATCTTAGGTTTTGTAATCTTGGCTGTTCTTGCCGCTGCTATTTCTGATATTCCTGGTGTTTTAGCTACTACTACTGGTCAACCAATGGCTCAGATTTATCTTGATACACTTGGTCAGAAATGGACTGTTGCCATGATGGTTTTATTATTTATTGTTCAATGGTTTATGGGTCTATCTATCTTAGTTGCTGCTTCTCGTCAAACATGGGCCTTCAGCCGTGACGGTGCTCTTCCCTTTTCAAGAATCATTCGTGTTGTAAACAAAACACTTGAAGTTCCTGTCCGTGCTGTTATATTTGATGGCATTATGGCTATTCTTCTTGGTCTCTTGGTACTTGTTGATGGAGCAGCTGCCCAAGCTTTATTTTCTTTAGGGCCTGCTTCAAATGGTCTTGCTTGGGGATTACCTATTTTCTGTAGACATGTTTTCTTTGATAAAGATGCCTTTACACCTGGTCCTTTCTATTTGGGTCATTTTTGGTCTCGTATTAATGGACTTTTCGCGAGTTTTTATTTGATTTTTATGATTACCATTCTTGCCATGTTCCCTGCTGGAGGGCCAGATCCAACTGCTTCCACAATGAATTATACATGTCTTATCAACAGTGTTATCTGGGGTGGAGCACTCTTATACTACTATGTTGATGCTCGTAAATGGTTTGAAGGGCCTAAACAAACTCTAGATTCAGAAGAAATCGAAGGTATTGATATTATCGCTACTCATTCTCAAAAAGCTCGCCCTGTTAAGACATAAAGTTTTTTTTCTTGCTTTGTTTATAAAAAATATACCTGTGTTATATGTGTGTACTTTAAGATTTGTTTCCAATACACACCCTTCCATAAACTCTATTCTGATTTGGCTCCCTGTCTCCACACATTCAAGAGCCGTGCGGCTCGGATTAATATTAAATTAATTTAACAGTAGTATATATATATTTATAAGATTATAAGTTAACCCTAATGCTAAATATAGGAGAGCTACTGTCGATCTGGTTGATCACAATAATGTGCTGCACGTGATTTTATCGTATAGAGCTAGCTAGCTAGCGAGTTACAGTTGTCGTAGGTTGGCTCTGACTGAGGTCTGGGATTGGAGCTGGGAGGCAGACAGGAGAGCCGGTAGAGACATCCTTGTTAATAAATTGTTCTTTTCCAATATAACTATTCCCTGTTGATTCAAACCTTTGTTTGCCTCACACCAGTCGTGGTTCTGTCTTAGAGTACTTCGTTCTTGTTCCTGGTCCCCGGTCGACCCCTTATTTTTCCTCATTCGAAAATAAATTCGGAAGCGATAGCATTATAACATGCTGACTGAAAGCTTGACCATGGTTCCACAAGATGCCTGGTTGTCGGGAGAATAACAAGCAAAAGAGATACTAAAATATATTTAATTGTGCTGTGAGTGGTATTGGATTGGAACCTGTACCTCTAGTATTGATTACAGGCCTGAGTCCATTTATTTGAAATATATATTTAAAATATGAGTCTACCTGAGCAAAACCTACTCTTATTGACCGATACAGTCAACCGCAAAGAGTCCAGCACAATATTATCCCCTAGCAAAGAATCCTAAGGTTGAGTCGGCTGCCGAGGGTCAATTACGAAGATTCTAGTCGCGACTGGAACTTGATACCAGTTGTTTCCTCTGCAAGACATCTTGATCTCCTGCGACTGCATTAGGGTCTGAGAGAGAATAGAGTGAAGTCTGGGCTGGAATTGTGCTATCATGTCGTCGAAAAGCATTTTGTGTCCTGTTTTCTCAGTATGCTGCATGGCTGTCGCTTTTCAAATTGAAATACTGATTTAGTATTGCCTTAGTCCTTAATATCAATAGCGCTGTATAAGTAGGATATCCCTGTTGTTGACTAGGTAATCAGCCACAAATAAGAATAGTTGGTGCAGAGATCCCATCACTGAGCAATATCAGCCATTATATCTGAAGTTAGAAATTTCTAATTTCGAAATATGCTTTCTAACATAGAGAATATGCCATGCGGATTCGGTGATTTAGATCGTATAAATGGTCAAAAAAATCCAGCATCCCTGTTTGTTCTCTGTTGGCGGCACAATAATTCTATCCTTAGAACTCCCGATGAGCCAACCCAAAGATCTACTTGCTCCTAGTGGTCGAACCTTGAAGTGGTGAAGAAAGTCTCAAGCTTCGCAAATACCGACAGGAACAGAGTAATAAGAAATATGGCAGATTGGTATTCTAGCGGAGCTGGCTATCTCGATCATAGCGCGTGAATGAGCGGTCAGAGCTAGGGGTCGGGGTATCATCTCGACTGGATGCTGAGGAGGATATCGTTGTTGTCTCAGGCAATCAAGAAACGAAAACGAAAATAATTAGATTGATATATTTATTCAATAGATTTCATGACTAAATTTGAATCAATTATAATAGGCCGCTTAATAGATAAAAAACAATCAATCACTTATATAACTAATAATACAATAAAATAAAATAAAATAATTTAGTGCCGGTGCATTTTTCACCCGAGTACTGGCTGGTTTAAACCCAAACTCAAGCTTGCGCATTGGACTCGGAAATTTCAGTGGTTGAATTCTGTTCCTTCTCGACCGATTCAATTGAACTAGGCTTCTTAACTATTTCGCTTTCCTTCGCATCATCTGTATTGTCTTTATTCTTGGTTTCATTCAACCCCGTTTCTCCAGTCTTAGATTTTTCCGCCGTATCGGAATTCTCTTCCTTTTCCTCTTTTCCCTCCACATTCACTGGGGTTTCTTTCTTTTCGACGGAGACTGGAGGTTTCTCCTCTTTCTTTTCCTTTTCAGGTTTGACATCTTTGTCATCCTTCTCACCATCATCATTCTCTTTCTTACCATTACTACTACCATCATATTCTTTCGGAATGCTCTCAGCCATACTATTCCACTCATTTAATAACTTCAATGAACGGTCACGAAAGTTATATTCACTTTCAAGAGGTATGGCTGATGGACTTAAGCCCACAATAGCTTTCAGGACTTTGTTAACTTTTGTCTGACGAATAATTGATAATTCCAAATTAGTAAGGCTCTCGAGCTTATGAAGATACTCAGAAAGAGCAGACATATCTTCACTTTGAAGAGGCTCCTTACCAAGAAACCCTTTTTGAAGTTTATGGCGAATTAATAAACATAATTTCGAACGCATTTCAGTTGATTTAGCTAATTCTTTGGCCGATGGTGCTGAAATAGGACTATGATGTTTAATTTTATTGGAAGGCGCAGGACTAGAAAAAGAGTTGGTTGCAGCTGAAGTGGCAACAGGTTTCTTCGCTTTAGGCTTAATATGATTATTAGAAGTAGTATCATTATCTGGTTTAGATTTCTTAGACTCCTTAGCGCCTTCTCCCTCGATACTCGTTGACTTACGCTTTTTCGATGAAGGGGATTCATCAGAAGTAATCGCAGAAGCGGTAGTTGTAGTAGTCACCTTTTTCTTTGGTACAGATTTAGTCTTGGGAGTTGGTGGTTTTTTTTCTTTGGCTGTTCCATTGCTTTCACTTTCAACTGGAGCAGTGGTTGTTGATTTTCTGGACTTCTTTGTAGAAGAAGCCTTTTCAGTAGCCGCTGCTGCTAGTTTATCAGCAGCTTCTTTATCCGTAGCAATCAAATCTTCAAGAGTAGGAGGGTCGGCAGCAATTTGATATGCTCCTAATAAAGCTTTATCTTTTTTTGCTTTACCTGATTTTCCGTAATTAGATGCTTGATCTTTGGTCAACACCTGAAGTTCGGCTTTTGAAGCCCACATATAATTGACATCATTGAAGAATCGCACTGGCCAGCGTTGATTAGAAGAACCCTTAGGTTTAGCATCAAGAACAGAAGGGTTAACTGTTGACTCTTCAACAATAATACCAGGCCAAGCAGGGAAGCCTTTCAACTTGGCTAGAACTACTACACCGGGACCAAAAGATACATCACCGGCAGAAGTATTTGATTGGCCACCAGCCTCTGATAAAGTTATGGAACTATTACTATCAGCTAATTCCGGTGAGGCAGACATAGTTGAAAACAATTCAATTCAATTCACAGAACAAAACAGATACCAACGGGATAAAATTGAAAATCAAATACAAGAAATAAACCAGAGATGGATATATATATATATATAAACACCCTGTAATAAAGAACTCAAAGAGATTTGCTGTTGTCACTCTCACCCTCAATCACACACACAACGCGAAATCCAGAAAGAACAAAAACAGAAACAATCGATAAATGCAATTGACTAATTGATTGCCTTGATTCTTTTAAATATCTCAATCAAACAACCACTCAAACTTTGTCACTCTCTCTACTTGGAAATATCAATTTCAAGATCCAAGAATTAAAATCCAAAGCACCTGGTTAAATCGGCAATCGAAAGAATATATTTCTCCAACAATTATTCTCACTCGTATCGTTTCCACAAAATGAAAATTCGAAAAAGGTTGTGAGAGTTCAACACGTTTCTTACGCGAATGAAGAAGTTAAAAGCTTAAAATTGACAAAAAGTGAAATATAAGTTAAACCCAAATCCAACTTTTTATAAACTTCCGCCGTAACAATAATAAAACGCAGCCTTTCTAACCAGCCCACCCACGTTGAAGTTTAGAGAGGGTGTGAATTCATGGCGGCCAGCGGCTGATTCTTAGTTCCTCTGTCCCCTTTCCCCTTTCCCTTTTGTTCCTTGCTGTTCTTCTCCGGCTCTTTTTGTCTTAAAACATTTGATTTCATTTTTACGGGCGTACACACTAGCGATCGTAGGCGGGCATGCGAACTGTCGATAATCACGTGAATATCATGCTTGCGGCGTGCGGCAGTACGTACTAGGTTGTGTAATAGCTGGGCCAACATATTCTTTTTGATGAGACGGTCGCACGCCGCACGCCGCACCAGCCACAGATATATATCTCGCAGATAATCACAATTGAGCCTCGGGCGGCAGTAAGGACTACCTCCCATCCTGTTCCTCGGTATGCTTCGATTACCTACAGCCATTGTGGGTGGGTGGGCTCTGTGATCGGGACCGAGTTCTCGCTTCATTGGCTACACAATCAAGTTAGTCAAACGGCTATTGAACTCAAGATCAATTAGAGATTACGGAGGAGAGAACACAGTCTGAATCTCGAGCGTAGCGAGAACTTAGAGGTCTGTACTCTGGAGCGCACTAGGAACAGTGGATGTGACTCCCGTTACGATACTTTCGTGGTATTTACCGCGATCACGACCACGGTTGTTGCTTTCTCGATTACTAGCAGATGACCATGTAGTAGATCGATCGTACTGATCTATTTCCTGATTCACAACTACATTTGCCCATATCCAAGTCAGGTATGCAGGGGAGAGAAGCTATTTTTTATTGTTGCAATTGATTTTGTCATGATTTAGCTCCGATGTTCCAGTGCCGTTGGGAACTGAGGAGTTGACTTAACTGTTATCTCGGATCCTGCTGTTTGAGAAGGGTTAGCTGGAGGCAGTCTACTCCGGCGGCTGGCAGGGACGTCAACTATGGCCATGCATGTTGAGAGTCAAGGGTTTTGGGATCCGGTACCGTCGGTCTGTGCCGTGAGATATAAATAAATACGTTCTGACTAAATTTAAGTTCTGCAGCTAGCTAATCAATATAAATAATATCCGCATAGACGCCGCATAATCGACGTTTGGATGCTAGGTTAGATCCAGTCGGGTCAGTACCGACCGTGTCTGAACATATTCAATAGCTCTTCCACTGTTGAGGAGAAACCGAGTATCACAGCTGTATGTATGATATGCATATATGCTTTAAGATAATACGCGTCAGAAGTTGTGGCGCGGATGGGCCGACAGATTACAGGGGTGCATTGATCGTGGTTACATGTATATACATGAAAGAAATCGGCGTTTTACATAAACAAGATAAATCAAAATATTTTTGAATAGGTTAGAGTCATTCTCAACAAAATCTGATCCCGTTTCTCTGAAGACATTTGACTAATTACCGGATCGGAACGTCCCTCGGATCGCTAATTGCGGAGTCCGAAATATGTGTGGCTGATTATCTTGCAGTACCAGTATATCTTAAAGCCCGCATTATTACATAATATACAGTAAATATTTTACCACATCTTGCATTATGACAGGTAAGCACGTATATATCACAACCAAGGAGAAGATAGATGATACTCCTTCTGTTCGTAAACCTTGTCTAGTCTACGTCCTGGTGTGCTCCAGTCGCCGAAAGTGATGAATCTGCGCCAAATATCTTGCATTCATCAGTAAAGGTGATGGGATACTAGCCGATCATTTACAGGAATGTAATATTTTTTGGAAGGATACATATATATCATAATGAGATGAGTGGGGGTGCCCACCATGGGACATACATGTGATATACCTTGTAACTACAACTATGACAAATATTTATTATTTATGACACTGTTGATTGTATTAACTTTTTTTTGGAAACTTTTAAGTTTTCCTTTCTCCCAAATTTGCTAACAAATTTAAGTCCAGAGCCTGAACGGGTCCAACGGTTAAGAATGATCTACACAAAATTTTTACCAAATCGTCTAGTATTTTTTTATAGATGACATAGATTTATCCGCTTGCCTAGCTTAGAAATTAGGTCCGTGCTTGCATCATCAGTCATGCATATTATTGATCATATAAATATGAGTCTTATCCCCCTTGATTTGGGATATTTTTGCGTTCTTTTTTCTGACTCTTTGAAAAAGTATATAGACTCTTTTAAGAGTTGAAATGCTTTGAATTAAATATTAAAGAATTAAATATTAGAAAGCAAGAAATTATAATACTAATACTAATAATACAAAATTAGAATAAATTTTATTCGTATTTGGTATGGTCTTTTGATCTTCGTTTTGTAAAATATTATTGATTTGATCTCAAATCCTCTACGCTCGACAGATCTTCACTGTTACTCTTATGATCAGATCAGATCAGTTCTTTGCCTCTTAACGAACTTTACGAAGATATATTTTATATACAACATTTGCATTTACGAAAAAATTCATATATAACACATTAAGAGAACAAGTAGCTCTTAAGGCACATCATTTCTTGTAAAAAGCACTCTCGGAATATAAAGATTCGTCATTGGCTTTACTGTACAATAACATTAAGTTCATCAACCTCTACACAAAATGCCACCTAAAAGTTATACTTTCAGAGAACAACTCATTGGATTTCCTTGGGTTCAATTAGCAGTTATCGCTGCTATTCGTTTTGCTGAACCAATATCATATACTTCATTATTTCCTTATGTTTATTTCATGGTGAAATCATTCCTAAATGGAAAGAATGATGATGAAGTAGGACGATATGCTGGTTATATTTCGGGAATGTTTGCACTATCTCAGTGTGTCACTGGTATATTATGGGGTCGTATGTCAGATAAATATGGCCGTAAAAAGATCATTCTCCTTGGTATGTTTGGTACAGCTACCTCATTAATACTGTTTGGATTTTCAACAAACTTTTTCATGGCCATGTTTGCCAGAAGTTTAGCTGGTCTTCTTAATGGTAATGTTGGAGTTGTGAGAACTGTTATTGGAGAAATCGCTGTTAAGCGTCAACACCAAGCATTAGCATTTTCTATTATGCCTTTATTATGGCAGGTTGGTGTGGTAATTGGTCCTATGGTAGGTGGATTCCTTGCCAATCCAGTTGCTTCACATCCAGAATGGTTTGATAATGAAAATCAGCAAGCTCCATTCTTTTCAAATGATGCATTGAAATTATTTACTAGTTATCCATTTCTACTGCCAAATATTGTTGTTAGTTCAATATTAATATTCAGTTTTCTTATGGCTCTTCTATTTCTCGACGAAACTCATCCTGAGCGTAAATATGATTATGATTTTGGTCGTGAAATTGGGAGATATATTACTTATTTGATATTCCCTAGAAAATGGACTTCCAGTTCATCATCGTCAAGCGTAATGGATGAAGAAGATAATAAGACTTCATCCGCTTCTGTTTCAGAAGAAGAGGATGAACAATATCGGCCTCTGTTGAATCGTGATACTGATAATATGAACAATGGTACTATAGATAACAATCATCCAGAGCTCACAGAAGTAGATCAGAGCTGGAATGCTGTTTTAGTTCCTCGAGTAAGGAAATTATTGGTTAGTAATTTTTTCCTATCTTGCCATAGCGTGGTTTTTGAAGAATTATTACCTATTTATTTATCTACCAGCATCCAGTTTAATACTCCTAATCAGAAGGGGCCTTTCCCGGGTGGTTTGGGATTGAATTCTAGTGATGTGGGTTTATTATTATCATTATGTGGAGTTTTTGGCATTATCTTAATGGTGTTTGTATATCCGAATATCGATAGAATTTATGGAACATTGGGACCATATAGACTGTTGATTCGTGGACATCCATTTGTCTATTTTGTAATGCCATTTTTACAATATTTGCTGAACTTACCCCGTGGAACTATGTTTAACATTATGTCATGTGTTCTTTTCGCGAGAACGTTCTTCAGTTCGATGTCATATCCAGGTTTGCTGTTGTTGGTAAATCGGTCGGCTACTGACAAGCGGCATTTGGGTGTTATTAACGGATGTACTCAAGTTGCTTCTGCATGTGCCAGGGCTCTTGGTCCGATAATATGGGGCTATTTCATGTCAACTGGTCAATCTCTTGGCCATGTGGAAATTCCATGGTGGTTGTTATCATTTGTTGCTGCAGTGGGAGCTTTACATGCCACTACGATAAAAGAAGACGATGATGATGATGAGGACGACAATAATGAAGAAGCTTAAAGAATTCATTTGCATTTTATATAGATTGTATAACTTATGATTATAATTAGTTATCCGTTTCGTATTTGAAACCTACCTCGATATCTGCCACAGAAACCTCTGGAGTCTGTGGGAAACAAAAACGAGTAAATGAAGACTTCACTTCAGCGATTAGAAAGGACTGGATGCGTGAGCGGGGAGTCACCAAAAGAACATGAACTAAAAGTGGGACCCAAATATGCAAATGTAGAACAGGTCTCATCCAACTATTCTCTCTCGCTTCATATCAGTGACCCGATAACGATTGAATAACATCCACCGTATGGACTAAGATGCTAATAAGAGCTTTACTTAATCAACAACCGCAAATTTCGCTCATAATCGGATATATCGCATTTTCCGCTGTTATATTTAGCCGAAGACGCGTATTTGTGAGGCTGATATTCTCTGTATCTGACATGTGGATACTGCCCAGCTGTCAATTCAAGCCTGAGACGAGAGGCAAGGCATTGCTGAACGAATCCTAGTCTGACAAGGCAAAGCATTGATAATGAATTCCAGACTAGAGGCACAGTCAAAATTCTGCGCATAATTTGTCATTGGACTGATAAATAAATAAACTGTTATATTTCTTAAACTACATCCATTCGTCTAGAAAGAAGGTCTAAGAACAAAGTCAGAGACAACGATATGTCGGAGCCTAACTCTAGAGACGTCCAATGCAGTTCTTGGGCGAGGCGAGAGCTAAGAGGCCAATCGCTAGAGATCTATCGCTACGCCCCAGCCACAGGAGGCATTGAGCCCTCGCCTGCAACTATGGGACAGCAAACCCGAAGAGTTATAACGTTGAGTTGACTGAAGAAAAACTTTAACCGTCGAAGGCGCGCTCCAGCTGTCGGAATACACCTACAGTCAGTCGCAGAAGGGTCGGATGACCTTCCTTCCATAAAGATTAGAGTGTGTGACAGAAGAAGATACTGATTCCATTTACGAATCAGGGTATAATCAATTTGGAAACAAATTTCGCCGATTTAATTTTGCGAACATTCCCTTTTCTATTTTGGGTGGGTCTCGTTTCACCTACCTAAATAGGTTGACCAGAATGAGCGTTGACATAACCCACGTTCTGCGGGCCTTCCTAAAACGGAACTGGTCTAAATGGGAGATGGGAACGTTTGACGAAGATTAAAACAGAAAAAAAGAGACTTTAAGGTAGATGAACATGAAACCTACTAAACTAAGTTGATTGCAGGGTATAATAACCAAAACGGATGTGGGAAGTGGGGAAAGAGAAGAGATAAACTGATAAGATAAGATAAGGAACATTTATTACCTTAATGGTAAACTGCAGAAAACACACTACGTGCAATATACACAGTATCTTTAAAAAAATTAGATTGTGAGAAATGAGAAATTCTGCTGCTCGTGTGAAGTCGCCTCGTTTACGCTCGGCCGCGTAGCCCCAGACCCATAGCTCTAGATTCGCTCGAGGATATTACCTGAGTTTAGTTTCCATGGGCCTGGTGCTACGAACGAACGGAACGTAATTAATAATAATATAACATATAATATAGATATATATGAGTATATACATACACACACATATATATAAGAATTCTCATAACAAACAAAATAACAAATAATAATCACAATCGTATACTGCATATATATAATAACAATCATCCTCTTTCAAAACTTATTCACAAACCTTTTTCTGGCTATATCATTTACATATCATTTTGTGTTTGTGATATGAAAGATGGACTGAGCCGCTATTACTACCACTACTACTATCACTACTACTATTATTGCCACCAACCACTACTACAACCACCTATCCTCATCTTCTTCTTCATTCCCTAACATTCTCCTAGTATTATATAACCGCTACAAGACAAAACAAGCAAAACCAAACAAAAAAAATAAACTCACGTTTAACTCATTACTGAGGTCGAGATTGTAAATGAGGATGTTGAGGCATATACCTTTGCTGTTGTTGTTGTTGATGAGGAGGAAGTCCCATATATTGATTATACGCAGCAGCTTGTTCAGGCGACATATATAAACCACCAGTAGCTAAACCACCAGCAGGTTGGCCTGGTACACCTCTACCACCTAAATGAGAATGATCATCCAAAGGGCCACCTTGACCATGTGGGGCTAAACCACCTAAGCCAGAAGGATCATTTAATTGTTGATGAGGAGGTAACTGTTGTTGTTGCGGTGGTGGTTGCTGCTGTTGTAATTGCTGTTGTTGAGCAGCAGCAGCTTGCTGCTGTGCAGGATTACCATTCTGTTGAGAATCTTCTGGAGCATTTAAACAAGCTTGAATCAAATTCTTCCCTTCCGGTTTAGTTACTAAAGGTTGTAACTTAGGGGTTGTAAAGGTATAGACTAGACCAGTTTCTGATACAACCAATAATAATACTTGAGTTCCTGTTAAAACAGATAATTCATAAGCCTTTTTCATTATACCAGCTTTACGTTTAGAAAAAGTAATATGACGTCTTGATTTATCTTGAATAAATTTAATTTCAATTTTACGACGTTCACGGCCTGGTTTACCACCATCGTCATCATCATCATCGTCATCAATACCTCTTTCACGTTTAAACCCTCCTGAAGAGATTGAAGTATTACCAGGACCACCAGATGCTGACCCTTGAGAAGTATTCGGATCTGAATTTAATCCAGTATCAACTAAAGAATTTTCCGACATATTTTATAAAAGACTAACAATTCCTCACCAAACAGAAAAATATAATATATATGGGATATATATATAAAAGAGGTTGTAAGTGGTAAAGCTAATAAAAAAGTTAGGAAAAAAGCATGAATCTCATAAATCAAACAGGATACTCGAGTCCCGGCAACCTAGCCTATATTCGATTGCTACTTACTTTGAAATATTTTTATCACGCGTAATTCAATAAATATTAGAATAAATAAACCGGGGACAAGAAAAAAATCACCCGCGTTTTCTGAATATTCTTTGTTTTTCGATCTTTTGTTTGTTTGTATTCTAGAATTACAAAGAGATTGATTTTAAAACTTCGCCCGTCTCTTAAATAAAGATCAAATTCAACTTCGTGTTTAGTAACAGCCTCTCTGATGATATTTGATTGTTGATATCGTAAAAAAATAAGAGTTAAAAAACCGTTGATAATCTTTCGAAATACCTAGAAATATCCTTTTGTCGTTATTTTTTTTAAATAAATTTAAAACCACAAATATAGGACTACTCCTGTTCGACTTTGAATATTATAATATAATAACAATAATACTAAGTTTCAAATCAACTGGTGAAATTCAAAATAACCGGTTATTGGTTATTGTTATTTGTGTCAAAACTAAGTCAGTCGCTAAAATCAGGTTTTAACGTTTCTCTTAATTCTCGGTTCTTCTTCTTCTTCTTCTACTGTCGCTTACTGTCGCCAACTATTATTATTATTATTATTATTCTCTTATCTTCTTTTGTCCAAAGACAACTTTAAAAAATAAAACAAAAATTGTTTGATGTTAGAAGTTAAGTTCCTACTTTTGGATTTAATCTCTGTTTAAAGGAAGAAGGTTGTTTTGGTTTCCCTAGGTTTGGAGTGTGCGTGAGTGTGTGTGTGGTTTGCAGTTAAGTGTGTAAGTAATGAGTGAGTGGCTGAATAAAATGAATGAAGAATTATACAGTAGATACAGGTATGTAGGTAGGATAGAGGAGAAAAAAATGGTAGAACAAAACCAATGTGGGTGCTCAGACAGAGACTGGGGGCAAACTGGGGAGTATAAGAGTAAAAGATGGGTGGTTCGGTGCAATTGTGTGTGTGTGGGTGGTAGCCAGGTATAGGCTTAAGATTGATTCAATTGTTCGGAATAAAAGGTAGTTGCGGTTCTGGTTGCGTGTGAGTGCCGGAAATCAGAGAATTTTCGAATGTCGTCGGGAGGTTGTGGTTACAAAAAGTAAAGATATGAAAATAAGCAGTTCGCGGGTGAAAGTGGGTGTGATTAAACAGAGAAAGAAGAAAAAAAAAGAAACAACAAAAAAAAGAAGAAAAAGAAACAACAGAGAGAGATAGAAATATGAGAGAGGTTGAGAGAGATTAAGAGAGACTATAGAGAGACTTTAGAGAGACTTTAGAGAGACCTCAAAAGAAAGAGTGCAACAGACCGATAGAAAGAAAGAGCAGAGACAGAGAGAGACACACAGCTAGAATGCAGCGGTTAACAACAACTAAAAAATAACAAAAAAGAAATGAAAGAATAGCCAGGTTTAGGTTAAACTGCTTTAACAAGGAATGTATGTCAGAGATTTTGTTTTCTTGCAGAGGCGAGAAAGAAAGTAGTGTGAGCGAACGCTATATAAATTTGACAAAAGCAATTATTACAAATAGACACTAATTTTTTTTTGTTGAATGGGTTATGTTATATTACCAGCATTAGCAATAGTTGTCCTTTTTATTATTCATTTTTTGTGTTATGGGTTAGGATCGAAAAACAAATGAACTTTTATTTTTAATGGGCTACAGACTCTCGAAGTAAAGAAAGAAAAACTACCATCGAGTCAGGAGACAAGGACATATTATACACAGATGTTATCGTCAGCCACTGTTGCTCTTTTTTTTTTCATCCAATCAGCCTTTTACTCCGACCTCCAATTTGCCTCCGGCGGCTGGGGCGCGGCCCCAGACCCATAGCTCTCGCTGCGCTCAAGGAGTTGCTTTTATGCAGCCGGTCGTCGAGTATTATGCAGAAAACTGAAGTAGAATTCCTCGAGCACGGTCGATGGAGCACGCCCCAACAGCCAGAAGCAAAACAAACTGGCGTAAGACGACGATATAACTCCTTGAGTCTAAAAAGAACAACTGGGTCAGTTCCCGGAGGACAAAAAGATACTTCATGGAGAGAGCGATAGAAGCAGCGAACGATAACGGTCGAGCATTAAGCGATGATGTCTATGTACCGTGGTCTCAAACAGTACGGAGAGGAACAGGGTCTCTTCGCGTGCCGGTATAAGGGTAGCTGCGAGCGTGTGACGCAGCAGTACAAGTTTGGGAAAATGTTACATAGTTGGTGACTGACGGGGATTGGACGTCACCAGCGTTGTCGGCGGTAAGCATTAATGAAAGGACGACAACCTCGAGGTTAAGATTGTATGTTACCCCCAACTACGACCCCCAAGCGGCAAGGAGAACCTAGGACCAGTTGAACAGCAGCAGGTCCAAGGGATTGACACGGTGTAGTTTAAAGGTACCGAACAATTCAGTACTGATTTGCAGAAGACAAGAAGAAAATGGAACTTTTATTAACCGAATTGAGTCAAGAACGTTAGAAGTTAAAATTCAATTTCCGTCCACTCGTTAGGTGAACTCATTAATACTTCCCACTAAAAACCGCTTTGTTTATTCTTTCTTCTTTATAGATAAATCATCATATGATATTCTGGATCACTAGTTAACCAACTGACCAATCAATTAGACACCTTTAGCGGGTTCAGACTAGCGATGGACACTAGCTTGTAATTCATTGTTATGTAGGTTGCGGCAACTTAGTCCGAGTAACGCAAATCATATAACTAACCGAGGAGCGTGACAAGTAGATCCAGAGACAGCCCCGCTATCCCCGGTGTGCCTCCGGCAGTTGAGCTGAGATATTCGTTCTCGACAAAAGCAACCAAACATAGTCAGTCGCCGAACAAGACGTTTTAATCGCATTCTCGAGCTCTGGCGGGGGTTGGGTTTGCTTGCCCAATCTGCTGTCGGAAGAGGGAAAAGGGTACGGGTACCAACAAACGTTTGCCCCTCACATCATTGAGTTGCCTATTGGCTGGGTCTCCCGTACATTTTCTAATGAATAACAATAGCATTGGAGTTTGGAAAACTCATCCGATATCCCGAAATCTTGCATAGGATTCAGAGAAACACCGAAATGCCCGAAACTCAGGATTCGACAACAGCAACTTGTCGGTGGCACTAGAGCCAGAGAGCCACAGACAAGGGCATCGAAGCAGCGGCATCTCTTCCTTCCATGAACTTAAGACAGGAATCAAGCTTCTAGGGATTTTCCAGATTCTTTCATTGTTAAAAAATACTCATGCGCTTCTACTTGGTCTTAGCTGCACTTTGTAGCGTTTTTAGCTTTGCTTTAGTTTGGTTTTTTCTTTTCTTTTTTCACGGTATTTTTGTTGTCTTTTTCCTCTTTGCAGGCGTGCTAATGGATATATACGCTTGGCTCCTGCTATATGCATGTCGCTACAGTAAAGTTAGCCAGATTATTTTTAAGCGTATTTGTCCTTTTAGAGAGATAGATTTCACGCAGACATAATAATATTATTTTACTATAGATGGTAGATGCTCCTCCGGTCCGTCTGCCTCCGGCGGTAGTCTGAGCTCTAGATCCCTTGGGTCCAGTATGAATTATAATCAGCAGATATTTAGCCTAGGCCCGGACGTAGCTGGAGAGAAATAAGAAGTGGTATTCTATTAACGAGTCAGTAAAGCCCATAATTAACTCATTATCACAGATTGGATGCTGTATGGTATATTCTATTATCGACGCTGTCTGTCAAGTACATACTTCTGTTCCCTAATTCGTCCTTAAGTTTAACTTAACATCATCCATCATATCCAGGTTGGGTACTTAACGCACATTACCTTTGCAGTTTAATATTCTATGGGATTTCCTTCCTGGGACTAACAAATGAAATCTTAATATATTAATTAGATCTGATTTGAACCCTATCATAAAGTTCATTAACGTTTAAATCTATTTTGATTCCACTTATTAATGTAGTAATTACTGACAAAACAAGGAATAATCTATCTAATTCAACCGATCTATCTCCAAAATAGGTTCGCTTGTGCACCTATCAGCCCTCACACTGACACGTCTGCATTCCCAGGCATCCATATCGTCTACCTCCGGCGGCCAAGCCCCTTTGATCTTTCGCCGTTCGAGATGTACATGTACGTAACAAACCTCTCGAGCAGAGCGAGAGTTAAGGGGTCTGGGGCACAACTAGAAGAGGGAGATAATTGTTGAGTATGAAGGAGGGGGTCCGTTACCGGAATGTAGTTGAGTAAGCAGCTTGGACCCGCTAATTATAGATATGCTAACACACAGGTGCAAAAACCTCATGCTGGCCCGCTTACCAGTTGGATGATCACCGCGTTCATAACAGAAAATTTTCATGTTACACAGTACTTCATGCTTGCATTTCATTATTATTATTATTAATGATCTTCAATAAAATAATTAAATACTGTAAAGTTATCCGTGTATACCCGGAACAACATCATCATAATTGTAACCTTGGCGTTAGTAGCAACAACGCTGCTAATGTGTAGGCCATGGTGATAATAATGATGATGACGCTTAGTTGTAGATCCTCGGTCCACGGTCACCTCCCCGTCGTCATTTAATCATCTAGTATGTCATTCAACTCACAATATAACTAGGCTAGTTCTATACACTTACGACGTAAAGGTTAACCTGCAACAAGTGCAAAAGACTAAATTCCAGTACTGTAACAGGTAAATTAACCTAATATCTTGCATGTAAATGCATATGCATGAATATCGTGGTGTCTTGAGTTAAGATCTTGCCTGAGCTGACAACATGTAATTTGTACAGTAGTTTGAGTCTCATCTTCAATTCAAATCTAACAGATGCACTGTTAGTGCATGTAGCTAGTCTTATTGATTTAATATGTCTTTTGACTTTTTTGACATCCATTTATTCTAAAATCTGGCTACATGTATTCGTTTACGGAGTTAATTCTCCGGATCTCCTTGGCGTGTTCTGTAAGTCTTCCGTCATGTATCCCTTGTGTGCTGCGCTGCCTCTGTCTTAGCATTGACCACCGGCGGGTTGGCCGAGAATCAGGTTCTGTATCCCGTAGTCGAGAAAGTCCCTATAATTTGCTTTGAAAATATGTTTCACAGCTTTGAGCCCATTCCCATCGCAGCTGTCTCAGTACCCGATCTGGTGTCTCTATGCAAGATAAAGAGCAGAAACAATTACCGATCGTGGTATTTCGAGAGGTAAACTGGGGTTCTAAGCCACTCTAATGACCCATGACTGCAAGAATCGAGAATTGGAAACGAATCATCTCACTATATTTAACTATACTCATTGTATTCGTGGTGTCTGTGTGGAATTAGTTAACCAAGATTGTTGGAGACACAACTGCGGTGGAGTTGAGGCATGTAATACTAGTTATTTAGTTGTCTTATAACTATGAATTTCATTACCATCTGGTTTCTTTAGATTAACGTAACTAACTAGATCACAACGTAGATATAGTGCCTCAGAACTTTGGTGTAACTCCTCTGTCTGTTTCCAGGGACAAAGTAAGACAGATCGAAGCGAGATTCACAGTTTTGGGGCTACGCCACAGCAAGTCACTGAAACAAATCACTTCCTGCCAATTCTCACTCGACACGAGATCAGGCTCTGTAGCTCTCTCTATCAGCGCTCAACGCCACAGCTCGATCGCCGGTTATAATAATCTATACCCTCAATGTTTCATCTTAAATCTAGCTGTGAAGCCGGAATCTGCGAATAGCTCCCAACCGAGGAAGGCAAACAAGAGATGTCTGACCAGGAGGTAGTCATTGCATTAGCCGTCCATAACAAGAATATGACCGAGAGAATCATTACAACATCTCAAGTTCATGACATACCACTTCCACAAGGTGATGAAGAAATGAACGCAAGCAATTAACAGAGGACTGATGATCACTGGATATTACATTAAAGATTAAGACATATTTCCGATCACAAGTTAGATAAGACATTTCATACTATCGGCGAACCATATAACTACTTCCATGCTCGAGAACCGAATAGAAACATCCAGGTTCGGTGTGATTCTCGCGAGACTAAGTCCGATCTCGCCATCCGATCTCGCCAAGTCGATGATACACAGTGTAATGTGGAAATTAATCTATTAAATGATCTCCAGACTCTATATCTGCTCGTTAGCTTCGGAGAGTGCTCGCTTCCTTCTGAAGGGTAGCAGAACCGGCGACATGCCTCCTCTTTTCATCTTGATAACCCGAGATATGAATCGTCGTCTCCATCGGCGTAGCCCTCGCGCTCGAGAATTATATTTCGCCGAGGGAACATCAATATTCAGGGACTGATATGCCTCATACATTGTCCCGAAATCATACCATCATTATACCCATTTCTTTGGAAGACTTTTTTTGCTTTGGCGATTGAGGCGCTACTCCAGGCTCCGTTACTGTGAGGGTCTAACTTCTGCTATAGAGCTGTGGTGGAGATCGTCTCACCTTTCGGAACCGATATCCAACGCGCCAACTCTTCATTCCAATTGAAGATTTAACCCGTTATATGGGGTAGAGTGCATCCGCATCTTCTTCGAGGGTTCGGGCTTTACATATTTGTTGTACTCTTCAGTATAAAACGATTCTCTACATGTGATACCGTATATGTCGATCTCTGTTTTAAAAAAGTAAAGTTAATTATTCTTGTCAACATAAACATATCCAGTATTAGTACAGTGTGTACACAGTACTACACTGTAGTAACTCAATGGTAATTGTATTGTACATGTATGTATAAGTTACTGTATATGGTAGATGCTTTAAATGACGGGTGAAGTGCAGAAAGACTGCGTGAGGTGGTAAAATAGAATGAGCTGTTGTGAGGTTAATATGGAATTGCCGTGAGGTATCCTGTTCATGAGGACCTGATGAGGTGGGTATACTCGTTTGTCCTCGTTATTTGTGAAGTTGTGAGACCCTATGTAGAGTGGTGGTGCTCAGTTGCATCACTTCCAAATGTACCTGTACCTACTTCGTATGTGAGGCTACTTTGAGGCAGGCTTATGTCAAGTGCCTGCCTCCCCTGCGAGGTTACCGTTAGTTAACCTAAATGCTTAAACTGTTTAAGTTAGCAACTGCACCTTAAAATCATAACACAGCAAAAAGGGTTTTTATCTATGCGACTTGCTGTGCGGCTCGATTGCAGTCAAGTGGCATATCAAAGTAAACAATCGTGTTTAGTTATTGGGAGATTGGATGTTTTGTTTTGTTAACAATAACAAATCCCTATCCCCCGTGGACGGTTTTTTGGTTTTTTAGTTTTATAACTTCACGTCTTTTTTTCTTGAGTATATTAACACGATTAACAATTTGATATTGAGATTGCTTGTTATAATAAGAATTTTATTCGCGTTTGTCTTAGGAGTTTGAATAATAATTTGAATTGGCAGAGTTGACAGAGTTGGCGTGACTTGACTTGAATTGTGAACTGGCGTGAATTGACTTGACTTGGCTTGACTTGATTGAATTGAATTGACTGAGTTGAATTTATTGGGTTCTGAATTGATTTGAATGATATTAATTTGTGATTAAATTATTCAATATTATTTCTCATTGAACCTGTATTGAACTTTCTCACAACATTTTCTTACGCGTCTCTTAAATCCTCATTATCATCTTTTTATTATCACCATGACTAAATTAAGTCTTATGAAAAAAACCGACTTAGTAAGTCTTGCTACTGAATTAGGTGTCTCGACTGAAGGGTTTAAATCAGATATCGAAAATAGGATTCTACTATTTCTTCAAAATAATCCATCTTATGGAAATAGCCCCAAATATTCTTCTTATCTGTCATCGTCTCCAAACAAAAGAAGAACAACCCCATCTTCTGGTCCTAATGGTTCAACTATTGGGGACTTTGTTCTTAAAACTCCTCAAAGTTTCGCCTCTACTCCATTAAAGAATTTATTAGGAGTTAATCAGGCTAGTACTAATGAAAATACCGAAGAAGAAGAAGAAGAAGAAGAAGAAGAAGACGATGACGAAGGAAAGAAAACTTCTGAACAAGGTGTTGATGAAGGAGAAGAGGAAGAGGAAGAGGAAGAAGGAGAAAGAGTGACTTTTATTGATAAAGCTAAAGAATGGACAACCAATACTCAATCACAAATCCTTGAAATTTTAACTTCTTCCACTGAATTTGTGGTTGGAGTTTCTGATGATGCTCGTGTTAAATTATCCAATGTTCATTTACTGAATGCTCTTTCAGTAGTATTAGAATTTGGTATTTTATTAAATTCCGGTCCATTATGGAAAAGTATTCCTAGATATGATGAATTGGTTGAGGTGTTTTCACCATTATTAGTTTGGTTGTTAACATCTCTTATTGCTCCTTTGGTACTTTCTTATTATGTGAATTTCACTGTTCCCAAACCTGAGTCAGTTCCTGATGCTCCTGCTAGACGTACTCGATCTGCTGCTGCTTCTGCTGTTGCTGCTAGTCGTGTTCCACCTGAGTATTCATTGTTTGATCCATTGGTTTTTGTCTTGTCTCGTACTGTGATTGCATATGTGGGCTATTTTCATACAATTGATGTACTTTTGCCAACTGCTGTACAGGATTTATTAGGCCCATTGGTTTCTATTCTTCACCAATCGTCGAGAGTTATTAGTACTATTTTAGGTGATGTTCCTTTTGTAACTGGGGCTACAGTAATTGTAGTGGTTATTTATGCTGCTACTCTATAAACACAATTAAAAAAATTTAACTTGTCAAAAGGAACAAATCAAAAACAAATCAAAAACAAACAAAAAAAATTAATAATGAACCTGAAATGACAATGACTTTTTAACAGAACTTTTGAGATCAATGTAGTTGTAGCTTCGACCCCCCCCACTCCCTTTTTTTCTTTTGCCGGATAATCTATCTGATAACGGCTAAGGAAAACATCTTGTACTTTTATTGAGTGACCATTATTAGAACTTGACGCTCTGAACAAATCTTTGAACATTTAAATTATTGCTATTATTCTAAGAGAACGTTGTAAAAACTCGTTTGGTAATAGCAGACTCTCTCAATCCTCCTCTTCCTCCCTTTTATATTTTTCTTTCTTATTTCTAAATTTTTTCTTATATTTTTATTTTCTATTTAGTTTAGCTTAATTTTTTGTGGTCTCCGTGTGTTTGTCCCGCTTTAATAAATATGTTTACACGTCTATTTATTCGAGAGTTATGGGTTGCCGTGATCTAGGTTTAAGTTCTCGAGCGAAGCGAGAGCCAGGGGTCTGAGGCTACACCCCAGCCGCCGGAGGCAAATTGGCTAGTAAAAATCCACACTATCATTTTCTATACAGAAACCAAAAAACAAAAAGACTTTGCAACGGGACACACATATATATAGAAGTATATATATATATAATGAAAATAAAACAAAAGCTTTTTCTTTATCGGTTTTTTTCTTTCTTTCTTAATTTAGCTAAACTAAAATAAAGGAGGAAAATAAACAATAATAATTAAGGTACTACAAATTTTTGAAAACTTCTTTTTTTGGTTGTTTGTTTCTATTACCTTTCATTCTTAAATAGTCATAATATAATCTCCTGTCACAGGTTTTCTTTTCATTACTGATTTAAAGAGAATGTTTTTTATCTTCACTGCACAACATAAAAGAACAAAAAAATAAGCAAAAAAAAAAATCAATTTTCAACGACCTTAGTTTTGATTACCCTTGGGGTCTTCCTTGTAAGAGATAGCAGCTTCTTCACCCATAGCAGAAATAATGGTAACGAGAAGGTCCTTTCCATTCTCGAAATCAGCAACAATCTTTTCACCAAGTTCACCTTCAGGGACCTTAACGTCATCCTTGGGGTTACTGTCAGAGTCCAAAAGATTAAGATAGTCATCGTCAATGTTAATAAGAGCATATTCGGTACGAGAGACATTGGGGACCTCCATGTTATGGGTAGAGGGAGACAAATCTTCCAACTTCTTGTTGGTGAAGATATCAATGGCAACCAAATGGACCTTGGCGTGACCGTGCTTACCGGTCTTAGAAGTTGACATATCAACAATCTTACAAGGACGACCCTTGATTACAACATGTCCATTCTTACGAAGAGCAGAACATTGCATGGGGTAAGTGAGCGAGGCGCCGGCGCTGGCTCCGCTGAAGTCGTGCTAAAGAGTTAGATCAACTGACAACCGAAAGAATACGACTCGAAACAAGATAGATAGATAGATTAAAGATAAGAAACTCGATGCTATTAGTTGGAATAGATAGTTGAACAGCAGGAGTAGAGTGAGTTTCGTCTATTAATAGTTCAAAAGGGAATCAAATTGTCCTTCACTTATATCGAATTTCGATATCATCAATACATTGGGAAATTTGATCCTGATAAAGAATCATATTATCGCTCTATCAGATCATCGATATCAAAACAGAACACCAGAGTACTAGAGCAAAACCAACTCCACTCCACTCCCCTCCAACTCCAACTCCACTCCACTCCAACTCCAAACTCAAACACTCAATCATTCGAACCCTCGAAGATCCAAATATTTAAATGTTCTAGCACATGAATAATCATTTATTTGTATAGGTCTATATGCCGATTTCAATCATCTATCAATCTTTCATCTATTTTTCACTTGTTCTCTTGGCTCGATCAACTTCCTCCTCCTCTTTCATTCCGTTTCATACTTACATCCTCATGAATTTCAGACATTTTAATCAATATTTCTTTTAAACGAACAAAATTTTTCGATAATTTCTTGAAAACAAAAAAAAAAAGAAAAAGAAGAAGAAGAAGATGGACGTCTGAAAAAAAAAAAAATATTGTAAGAGAGAAAGAGAAGAGGATTCTTTTTTTCTTTTTCCTTTTTTTTTCCACCCAAATTTTTCGTTCAGCCTCTCACTTCTCACACTCTTTCACTCCTTTCTTTCTCTTCGATATTTTGGTATTTTAAGCGTAAGTTTTAGAACGTCTCAGTAATATCCAGACCGAGGGCCCTTTTTTCATAATTCTTCACCGAAAATAACAATGCGGCAAAAAAAGGTTGAATAGGGATTGGGTTGGAGTGGTTGGGAAGAATTCGGCCAGGAAAATCGACCAACAGCCCGGATCGATCGATCCCAGGCCGGGTGTCACGTGTAGATAGCGATGTTGATACTCTTGGTGCTGCGCGCTATTGGGGCATAGCTCCAGATAGCTTAGCTCTCATTACTCTCGAGACCTGTGGGGAGATCATGAAGAGTTAGGCAGGATGAATTAATAGCGACTGGTTAAAATTAAGGTTATTTTGAATCTTGTCTGATCTCAGAACTACGACGTTTCTATAGCGAGAGCTAGACTTCTGGAGACTACATAATAGAACATTTTATTAATTCTGACGTACCATGGTATTACACACCTATTTAGAAGAACAATATACAACTTCTTTCCATTGATTTTAAGGTCTATGAGATTTCTCTTTACCTCCAGTTTTAGAACTTCTTTCCATTGATTTTAAGATCTATTGGATTTCTCTTTAGAACTTCTTTCCACTGATTTTAAGGTCTATGGGATTTCTCTTTAGATCCAGTTTTATGGACTTTCCGTACCTTGTTGACACCACTACCAGAACTTTTCTTAGCTGATGCTGTCCAGTTTTGTTGCTCTTTCTTATTTTCAGCTTCAACAGCTTGCAGTAGAGATGAAAACGCATTATTAGGATCACCTGTCTCACCAGCTAAAGTAGGATCAACATCTTTAACATCTACTGGAATAGGTTCAGGAAGAAGTGCTTCAGCAGATAGTGATTCAGATTCAATAGGTTCAATATCTTCAATAATACCAGTGGTTGCTGCAACAGCAGCAGCAGCAGCAGCAGCGGCGGCGGCGGCAGCTACTACTTCTACTGATGGTTTAGAACTGGGAATTCTAGTAGCTGCTTTAGCAATAGCTTTTGCAACAGCAGCAGCATCCGGACCACCTACAGATAAATTAGGATCAGATAAAACTGGATTTCTCGAAGGATTGATTTCACCCTTTAACTGATCAAGATATTTTGGTTCATACGGCAAATCCTCCTGTTGTAGATATCGAGTAACAGCTTCTGCTCCAGAAAGAGTCTTCTTTTTGGCAATATCAGAAACATCTCCAACAGATGGAATTAAAGTCCAATTATTCTCAAGTAATCTTTTAGTATTGGGTTTGAAATGGGAATTCAAATTAATCATATTAGTCAGATTAAGCTTAAATTCTTCAAATGCCCTCTGACCTTCAGCATCAAGAACAGTAGGTGGTTTGGTTTGAAATTCATTAGCATATCTAGCAGAATACAATGGAACATCTTCAAGTAAAATTCTTGGAACTGTCACATCATAATCAGGTTGAAAAACCGAAGCAGGTATTTCCTGATATGTATAATCCTTATACTGCTCACCAGTAGTTAAATAATGATAAGCATAGCACGCATTTCGAAACCCAGTGACCCTATTTCCAGTCCAGTGAAGATCATTCCATAATAAAGGCAATTCATCATCAACACGACTTAAAATTAATTCTTCAACTTGTTTTATATCCTCACCAGAATCAACCGCCGGACTTAACTGAACTGCAATGTAAAATGGAATAGTTGTTCTTATAAATTCAATAACATCTAAATTCTGTTTCCTCATGCAAAGAAATCTCCATCTAGATTTGATATCTTTTAAAGCAGCAACTGGGTCCATATTCACATATTCCTCAACTGTTTTAGTAACTTGTTCAACTCTACGACGAAGTTCTCTTTGAAGATCTGCACAATGAGAAGCTGGTGTATAAAGAGTACTCTTTTTAGCTCGTTGTCTAGTACGAGAATCTGCTTTACGCTTTTCATCTGATGTCATAAGCTTACGTTCAGCACGTACATCATAATAAGGTCCTAATCCAAGTTGTACAGAGTGAACATTATTGAAATGTTCTTGAGTATCTCTACAAGCATTAAAATGTTCACCACAATCCCGGACTGGGCAATAAACGCAACGAGTTGGAATTTTCACCCGAAGATTTCCATGTTGATCATAAGTAAGACATAAATTAAGAATTCCATGTTCATCATAATCTTCATCCTTCTTTTCATAATGAGAATATTCTGAACGAGAATATGATCTTCCATTAGTTACAAACTTGTTATTACTTGTACCACCGCCAGTATTACGACGAGAAGACACGGGATGTCTGCTGCTTGCAGCGGCAGCAGCTTCAGCGGCCACTTGTGCTGCTTGAGCATGGGCAATTTCACTATTAGCAGCTTCTGCTACTGCATTTACAATATCCTCATCAAAATTGGTTGTTTTTCCTCTTCCTTTTAGATTGGATGGTTTTGCTTTTGTTGTGGAGAAAGATGAGGATAACGGTTTTCTAATCTTTGACGGTTCTTGAACTGTTGGTAATGATAATTGAGTTATTTCACCTCCCTTAACTTTTGTTCGTGGAGCCATTTTTTTCACTTCTTCCTGTATGTCAAAACAAAACACGACTTTTTTCGACAAACAGTCTCTTTTGTTCTTCAAAAAAAAATTATTATTTAACTTTCACAATTGAAGCTTTTCTTTCTTATCTCTACAACCTTTCTTTTCCACTTGATTGATTATAAATTATTACTCTGTTATCAATTTCAATATCAAATGATTATTATAATCTTATATGATATATTACAAAAAGACTATTATTTAAAAGGAAAAAAAGAGGCGAATAGGGAGGCGGGGGGGGGGAATGCCCTCGTTTATATATACAGTAGCAGAAACTTATTAATAACACTCCTTTGTTGGGAGTTTCCATTTGAGGCATTTATTTTATAACATGTCATTCTTGACCAATTATTTTAATATAATTGGCTGATTTTGATTATCAAAGGAAGTCGGCGTGCCGTTCCGGTTTCACGTGATGCACGAGGGTGGGCGCGCGCGCGTCGGTAACGAGGGTGTACGTACGTACGTAGGTACTTATACGCGTATACTTACGTGCGTGCGCGCTCCGTATGATTATGTTCATGTGTTCGTGTAGGCAGGGCAGTAGACTCTGCGCATGATGGCAATTCTCTGCTGGCTGATGTTCTGCTAATGCATGCGCCAGTTATCTGGCCTGTGAAGCAGGGTCGTCTGGGTTGACTCCTAGCGAGGTATATCACTATCCGGGAGAGTTTCCGGGACAGTCTGGGAAATCTGGAGTAGGCAAGAGTTACGGGTCTGGGGCTACGCCCCAGCCGCCGGAGACAAGAGGTGCAAGCACGGAGGATTAACTTACCAGCTAAAAAGATCGGTCCCCTTGCCAGTCAATCAGATACTTAGTTGAATATCTATTAAATATTTGTAAGGATTGGAATCGTGTTATAAGTAAAATAATAGATCTTTTCATCTCGATGAAACTATATTCCGCCAATCTCCAAGCAGCTTCTTGCGATGCCTTTCTTCTGGCAGAAAGTGAATTGAGTCTTCGTCAGCAAATCGTACTCGTAATTGTGCAATATCCTCAAATAACGTATGAGAATATCTCCTTATTTCCTTATTTGTTCCCTTGTCTGCTGGTGGACTATACGTATCCGATTCGAATAATGAAGGATTGCGAGAAAGACTTCGAGTACTCTTGGGAAAAGTTCTGGTATATCTTACAATTTCATCGAGCCATATTTGACGATTCAGGCGATCTGCAAATAGGAGTACAATTCCTTCAATTTCGTGTGATGGTGTTTTCAATATGGATAGTGGTCCCTTGACATTTTTCAGTTGAGCCTGTAACACTTCCGACGGTTTTGGTGAGGTTATTGAATATGGGAAAATGTCTCTGAATTCTGGACCCCCTTCGTTTTCTTTCTCGCGTGATCGCACGAGATGATTGTTTCGTCCTAATAATGGTAAGAAAAGAGACAGGTGATGGGTCTGTTTTCCCCTTTGTCGTTGTTGTTTTTGGTTATTTTCAGTTTCTTTTTTCCCCCTAATAATAAGTAATGCGTGGCGACATGATAAAGCATATCTTTTACACAGAGATCTCGGTAAGCGATGAGTCAATATGGTCCAGTCGTTATTATAGTATTCAGTGTTTGGCTTGATGATAGTCTTAAATGATAAGGTTTGCCTACTGAAATGATATTTAGATATGGTTGTTTGCTTTATACCAGATTCATCTAATTCTATGGTACTTTTAACAAAGGAATCTTTACATGTTGGAAGTTGGAGGCTTTGCCCTGTTATTCTTGATGCTAAATCTAACTGGATAATTTCGAACGAACAAGTCATCAATTGTTGTTTCATAATAGAACTGGAAAAACAACAACGAGGAGAAATCCAATTTTTTCGGAATAGTTATTGTGCTGGAATCTTTGATCCTCATTTTATGTATTTATAAACCAAGTGATAAGAATTATGATATATATATTAAGTTAAAATTATTTATGTGAAATGGATGAAGCATTATAAGAGAAGCTTCATCTGTATTTAATTTAGAGTTGTATTTCACTCCGCAACTCTTATATGAATGGTTTAATATGTGTGATCTCATAATAGAACTGCGTACTTTGATAATTTCTCGGATTCTTCAATCTTGACAATTCGTCAAATTTTGAAATTCTTGGGGAGATACAAAATCTCAGATAGTCTTTCTTTTATTGTCAAGAAAGAAATATTAATTATATCCTCAGACAGGAAACGCTATTTTTCAAATATATTTGAAACTCCCAATCATATGTATGATAAAACCTTAAATAGACACATTATGGAATATGACTAGATTCGATATGGCATGGGTGCTTGCTTTTTTGGCCCTCGTCGTTCTGAGTGCGTTAGTTTGTTGGTTCTAAGGATAGGGCAAACTCGAGCTTTACAGCAGCCGATGAGAATTCACTTAGTAATGCTAACTCTAATCTAGGTTTATTTACATCACACATCTATATAAAGGTCCTCCGTAAAGATCTGCATTTACCCCTGGTAGCCGTTCCTAAATGTCTGCAGTTTGTATAACTTTAAGTTAACGTTAGCTACATATGCACGTATACCTGCGTGAGCGTCATCTGGCTAGGTGCATATATCAATATATATGTATACGGCGGTGAATCTAGATTTAATAAATATGCAGTTCAGTATTATTAAGTATCCGATAAACTAATAGCATATTATAACCTATATTGGAAGAAATATGAAGAGGATTAGATACAAACAATAAACTGACAAGTGTAAAATTACAAGAATTAGAAAAGTTTATAGCTTGTTTTCCCTTGTGTAGTATATGAATCTAACCAGTGTTTGAGTTTGAAAACTACTGATAATTGGTAAATCCCTGTTTCACATTTCATTAACATCAAACATAGCTACCGCTGGAAGGTTACAGTTACGTATTTAACGTCATCAATAAATATCGTTGAGTGCGGTTTCCTTATTTCTTGTTTTCCGTTTACGAGCAGTTCGAATCACACATGAAGTGCAAAGAAGAACGACAAACAGACCAATTATTATTTCGATTAACATATCAGGTTGGAACTAGAAAATCTTCAACATCTGAAACTAAAAAGATTTGTTATAAAATTTGTTATATATATATATATGATTTATAAACATAATATGGATTTATGAAGATAGAAGACAATTACCAGGGAAATTTCAATTAGAACAAAGACTATAAGACAAAATGAAGTATAAATAGAAACATAATAAAACCCGGAAGTATACCGTTCTTATTGACCCAAAAAGAAAACGTGAGTAATAATCATCAGGACTTAATTTTTGTGAAATACGAGTTAAAACCATGTTTCATAAATATGCTGAGGTTTTGCACAAATCATTGTGTAAGGAACGTCACTTCTAATCAGTTCTGATTATCATTGACTCTTCGGTATGACATATTGAAAACGCATTATTTCTTAATGCCATTTTATTTGATATTAAAGATTTCAACCATAGAAATTTGAAATATTACACTATTGTGAGGAGACTTCAGCTTCAAACGAGACAAAAAAAATTTACACATCCGAATGAGAAGTTTTATAGTCAATATAAAAACAACTTATGGTCAAAACATATAGACAGTTGATTAGTTAATTATTGTTAAGATTATAGCCAAGCTGGATCGGTAACAGTTTCAGTTTTATCATAATGCGACGAGTCAACGGCCAGTTCACGATAGCATACTGCCGTACATATAACGTCACACCATAAGCGAAGTTACCGTTAACGTTAAATAAATCTGACGTTACCATTAAGTCAATTATGGCTGAAGCTCGCAAAGTAAGAGATCTGGATTGAAATCCCAATTATTAGATTCAGATGTCCGAAGCTCGGGTATTTTTGAAACCCTCTTCGCTCGAGCGCATTCTGATTGGTGATTCCAGCTTGTAGCGATCTGAACCTCGAGTGAACCGGGCCACTGGAAACAACTACAGCCGCCGAGAAAAAAAGGATGCAGTTGGGATGGGGTTGTTTTCTGCTTCGTTCTCTTCCACCTACCAATCTGGTACTGTCAGTAAGATCCCACGGGATCTGCATGCTATGCTCTAGGCATCGGCAGCGCAAACCAGGAAAACTGTTACAGCTAATTGAGGTCTGCGCCGAGTTATGAGAACTTCCTATAACCTCTACTACCCTCCAGTCTAGTATTCCATTTGTCCCGTAGTTACCGTGTCCAGACAAAGTCGAGATATCGCCGGTACGGCAGGAAAGCACGCGATAAGTGCGTCAGTGACCGCTGCCAACATATCAACTTGTAACCACATAAGTTGAATATAGTTTGTCATGAGAATAGTCTAGGTACCTGTGGTGTTTTGAATTTTTTGAATTCTGATGCTCAATTGAATTATCTCAATTTGAATCAGTAGACCAATGTAAATTAAGCCTTTGGTGGTAGACGGTTGAGACTGTGCCCTAAGTTGGCGCAGTCTCTGGTTATGTTATGCCGGGCCCGGTGAATTTATTTGCCACGTGTGCATGCACTTCATAGCTGATATACTCATCCGGTGTTGAGAAGCTGTCATAGATTCATAGTAAATAGTAGCAGTCTGGCTAGGACAGAGAAAAAACACATCCATCCTAGCCGAGCATGCTTCACACATGAACAGGATGTTGACCAGGATTAAGATCGAGGTAGCTAATGCCTAGTATATGCACCGATCTCCTCATCTCATCTTATGGTATTATGACGAATCTCGAGAAATCTCAGCTGCGGCTCTATGGGCGGAGTTCGATTACCGAAAGCACTAGCTAGCTCTCGTCGTTTATTTATTACTACATGATTCCCGAGCAGGCCAATTCTGCCTCTAGCGGTGGTCCCAGACCCCTATTTCCGGCTCCGATTGAGACTGTTATTTGATTATTGTCTACCTGAAATTTCAGACCAGCCTACCCCCCATTTTTGCCGGTGAACTATCGGAGATTCGGGACCCCCATCTCCGACGATCTCTCGATTCTGCGGGGAAACGTCAATCATTTCTTGGGTGTCAGGCATCTCCGCGTCAGTTGCTGTAAGTTAAGCGCTGGTTATGATATCAGATCAGGAGGAGTGAAGGAGTTGTGTTGATTTATAGGGAGTGTAACATTACAATAATTACGTGTACACATAATACATAAACGGGATGATCCCTGTGAGATGATGAGCTATTCAGTCAATAATGCGAAACAATTCGTAATATATGATATACAATGAACGAAAAATAACTAATAACAGACACTCAATAATCTATTTCAGTTCGTGTCTTTTTTAAAATTCAGAAGTGATGAATAGTTGAGGCCACCTATCATGGCTTTTGATTTGCTCTGGTCGGCCAGGCTGGTGCGCAATGTATAGGGTCCCATTATTTGCAGATTTGAATCCTGTGCGCGGCGCACGGCATAATTCGTTCAATGGGGAAACAGACCCTGTCTAGTTACAGTTACAATTACCTCAACAATATGGTAATACCCCCGCTTCTCATCAGTCACCCCCGCTTTTGATTATTTGTGTTCCCGGCGGCTACGAGTGGGGGACATTCATTCCTCACATGAACTAGGCTATCTAAGTTTTAATTGGTTGTTTCCGGCGAGTGATACTTCACTTGAGAAAAGTAAATGAATAAAGATAGATTCATCTGAGAGAAGCAGCCCGTTGGAGACTCTAGATCAGCACCCCAGCACCCCAGCACCCCAGCGTCAGAGGTACAGAGACGGGTGGGGAAGGGGTAGTCACAAGCTTAGCTAGAGGGATGATTACAATCAGCTGTTAAATAAGCAATTCTTCTATGCGTATGGATCTAGCACTTTTCGATCTCTTAGCTATTCACATACCACGAATCAACATTGATGGCACTCACAGCGTGTACAATTAAGAGAAGAGTTTTGGGGCCATCCCTTGCTTTACACACCTGTTGCCATTTACAGATATAATACCCGAACGGTGTGGGTGAGAGAATTTTACTCATTATAAGAAATAAATATAAATGTCCCAACTGAAATAGCATAAAATACATAATAAGAATTCGTTATAATGATGAGAATAATGATTAAAGTTTACCGCGTTATAAGTTACATTAGTTTACCGGTACGGTGCAGTACTGTAGTTTACACGGCACATGGCTTGTAAGGTGGACGTAGCTACTAACCTAACAAGCAGAGCTGGCTTGAATAGTAACACTACACTAACGTTAGTTACTAGTAACGTTATCAATTACTATCAACTCAGAATGTCAAAAAGATAATAAGAAGATACTACTACCACGGTGCTTTTGCGATTTATTTTTATCTTAAACTTATTATTGTTGGGATCTTGTTCTTGTTCTTGTTCTTGATCTTTTTCGGTTTTTCTTTTTTTCTAATTTGATTTGGATCGATTTATTATAGTTAATATTTATATTGAATCAGGAATCGATTTACTTCCCCGTCTTGGTGCATAGATAGACATAGACATCGATAACTTTTTTCTGTTTTTGAATTGGAATATCCATCGGATTATCATTTCTATTCGTTTTATTAAAATTCAAATATTCAAAGTAACCGTTACAATCTTTCTTAAAGATTCCACAGAAAGAGAAGGACAGGTTTGTGGTGTTGTTTCCTACTATACGTACCAAACACCCCGCTCAGCTGCAAACCTTTTGTTGCCCACCGGTCTAAAAGCTTCCGTCATCTATTATAATTCATTTTTTTTTGTTGTGAAGAAGTTTTGTTTCAAATCATCCCCGCAATCTGTTCTACTAGAACAATAAGAATCCGATATCTGGCAGAAAAAGGTTGGATCTCAGAGCACCTAACAGGTTCAAAACTGGTACAATCTTAAAGTCTCAAGAACTTTTAACCTGAAAACCTGAAAACCTGAAAACCTGAAAACCTCAAGATCTCATAGCCTCAAATCATCAAATCCTCGAAACCTCAAATCACCAAATCGTCGAAGCCTCAAACTACCAACTCGTTGAAGCCTCAAATCAGATCCTCATCCTCTGATCACTTTGATCCTTCTTTTCATTCTCTCATTATATATCTGCAACAATGGAGCAAAGAAGACCAATATCAAATTTATCAACAGCATTAGCTTCTGTTCATCTTCATGATCCATCAGCTAATGGAAATGATCCACAACAACCAAATGGTAGAATATATAACAATAACTATCATCATCAACAACAACAAGATTCTACTATGTCAGATTTAACTCCTCAAACTATCGATAGAATAGCAGAATATCGTAAAAATCCTCCGTCTGAAGGCATCAGTCTTTTCTCTCATAGATCGGCTCCAAATGGTTTTAAAGTTGCAGTTGTTTTATCAGAGTTGGGTATCAAATTTAAAACCTTTTATTTGGATCTTAAAAAGAATGAACAAAGATCACCCTATTATGTATCTATTAATCCTAACGCGAGAATCCCTGCTATTATAGATCACGATAATGGTGATCATTCTGTGTGGGAATCTGGTGCTATTCTAATTTATTTATGCCAAAGAGTTGGTCCTGATTGTCAGCTGTGGTCTGAAGATTATGCTGAACAATCTAATATTACTTCCTGGCTATTTTTTCAAGCATCTGGTCATGCTCCTATGGTAGGCCAAGCGTTACATTTTAGATATTTCCATCCTGAAACTATTGCAAGTGCTATTGAGAGATATACTAGTGAAGTTCGTAGGATTTATAGTGTTGTTGAAATGTCATTAGCTGAAAAACGCGAACAACTAATTATGGAAATGGATGATGAAAGTTTTGCTCTGGGAACTTCGGCTTTAAGTGAATCTAAATATTTTGATGAGCCTGTGTGGTTAGTTGGTAATCGTATAACCATTGCTGATTTATCTTTTGTTACTTGGAATCATGTAGTAGATCGTATTGGAATCAATTTGAAAAATGAATTTCCTGAAGTTTATAAATGGACAAAAGCAATGATGGAACGACCTGCCGTGATAAGGGCACTTTCAGGTTTGGAAAGTAATTGAGTTGGCGTTACGATAGAGCGCGAGAGGACGGGAGATGATGAATATGATGATGAACGTGATGATGAACATGATGATGAACATGATGATGACCATGATGTTGACCATGACGATGTGATGAAAAGATGCCAATGAAGAGAGGGACCAAAAATGAGTTCCAATGACCACCGCCAATGAAGTTCACAAAAGTCAAAAGTCAAGAGTTACAGATAAACAAACAGAAAGGAGAGAAAAATAATAAAAAAAATAAGAAAAAAAATAAATTCTATTGGCTATGTAAATATCACCTTAATCCCTCCACGGCAAGAACAGTGAACGAGATACACCTACCTGAACGACCAGGGAGAAGAAGACATCCAACAGTCTGTTCTCTTTATATATATCTATATATTATTCTTGTTCTTATTCTTATCGTCTTTATTCTTATTCTTATTCTTATTTATATATATGATGCCTGATGAAAACCCATTCACGCCTTCTATAAATCGACTGGCGCCACTATCTGGGCGAACGTCTTCCTCAGTTTGTCTCCGACGGCTGGAGCTAAAAGACCTTGTGGCACATTATATCCCCCGGCGATTGGGGGCTCTAACATAAACTACCTCCTGAACCAGTGAAGGAACGTTTCCAGGCATCTGACTTTCCCTCGAATGCTGCCGGTAAATAGGCCCGGGCTCCTTCTACTGCGAGTAGAGCGAGAGCTTGGCCCGATACTCCATACTATTTATAGCAGCCAGAGCCGGAGGGTCTGGGACAGCGTCCTGGTACCTCCGAATCCAAGATTCTCAGCCCACCGGGGGGCGTGCCATTCCGAGAGGTCTCTACCCAACTGATTCCGCACCCCTGTGAGGGGCCTGGATTTCCCCTCAAATCACTTGACTAAACCCTGATCTAGATCGATTGATCATGCCGGTTTCGATCTAGGGTCACCGTCAGGTTTTAATCAATCTTTATAATAGATTAGCGCTGTTTTACCCCACATGAATTATAACTGTGCATATAGCCGAAACGGCCGTTAGCTATTGTACAGTATTTAGAACTGACATTACTAAAAATTAACCCTAACCATATTTAATCTTTTGGCTGTTAAAGGAAGTTCTAAACGTTAAGTTAAGGTTAAGTTAAGGTTTATAGAGTTAAACAGTTTGTTTGTATGTTTTATGTGCATTACTGCAGTAACCAGAAATGCACGTTGCGTACTGTACAATACAGTGCGGTCGGTGTTCAACTGCACGCTGTATTCTTTACAGTGCCAATCAGAACTGGTAAAAATGTGAACTTTAAGTAAAGCAGTTAGGTGAGCGGGTGACCCGCTAGATTTGAAGCTGACGGGCTACTGTGACAGGGATGAGATTATATTTCCCATGCGAGATGTCGGAAGACAATCATAGTAATAATGAATGATGGATATAATAGGATATATTATTAATAAAATCTTTTAATAAAATCTTTTCTATTGGGCTTCTAGGCCTAGGTTCTGACACTCCATCACTAATGACTTTGGTCAAACGAAATTAGTTCTAGCTCTCCGTCTTTGAAATAACCAGGATTCCAGAATTTGGTTCACACGGTAACCAATCTCGGGATTTGTAACCATAAACTCCGTGAAAGTATGTCATCAAAGCTTATCTAATTCTAATGAAACTTTGCGGATATCAATCTGAATTTCCTTTTGGGTAATTATAACTAGTTTATTAATGTCGATCTATCCTGAAGTTCCGCTCAGCAGCCAGCTACTTCCTCTATTAGGTACAGTAGCCGCCGAGAGATGACGGCCGACATACCGAAAAGGAACCGTCTGAAAGGAGAGATGTAGATAGCTAGAGTTTATAGGTCATATAAAAGGCTCAACCATCCCCACATAAAATAAATTTTTTCAGAAGATATTTCATGTTCAAGCACCAATTCATTGAATTCAATTCAGTTCAATTCATAATGCCTGAAATTATTTTACCTTTAGAAAAAACTCTTAAGGCACCTTCTGGAAAAGAATATATTCAGCCTTTGGGTTTATTCATTAACAATGAATTTGTTTACCCTCAGGATAAATCTTCTTCTTTAGAAGTTTTGGATCCTTCTTCAGGAACTCCAATTACTAACGTTTATGCTGCTACTGAAAAGGATGTTGATATTGCCGTAAAAGCTGCCCGTGCTGCCTATAGATCGGGCTGGAGAACTTCCCAGAGTCGTGGTGATTTACTATATAAATTAGCTGACCTTATCCAGGAAAATGCTGAAATCTTGGCTACAATTGAAGCTTGGGATTCTGGCAAATCTTATGCTGCTGAATCATATGGTAATATTATTGCTTCTGCTAAAACTTATAAATATTACGCTGGTTGGGTCGATAAGCTTGGCGGCAAAACAATTGATGTTGGAGGTAACAAATTCGCTTATACCTTACATGAACCCTTAGGTGTCTGTGGTCAGATCATTCCTTGGAATTATCCATTTTTAATGGCTGCATGGAAAATTGCCCCTGCTGTAGCAGCTGGTAATACCGTCGTATTAAAAACTGCTGAAAACACTCCATTATCTTTACTTTATCTCGCTAAATTAATTGTTGAAGCAGGTTTTCCTCCAGGTGTTATTAATATTTTTACCGGTTTGGGAGCCGTTGCTGGTGCTCATTTGGCATCTCATCTTGATGTTGATAAAATTGCATTTACTGGTTCAACTGCTGTTGGTAAACAGATTATGAAATATGCTTCTTCCAATCTGAAGAATATTACTCTGGAATGTGGCGGCAAATCCCCCATGATTATATTTGAAGATGCTGACTTAGTAAAAGCTGCTGATCAAGCTCACAAAGCTCTTATGGCTAATCAAGGTCAAACTTGTACTGCTATGTCTAGATATTATGTGCATGAATCTGTCTATGATAAATTTGTTGAACTTTATAAGCAAATAGTTATTGAAGAGTCTAAAGTTGGTCATCCTTTTGATGAAGACACTTTCCAGGGCCCTCAAATTAGTGATATCCAACAAAAGAGGGTTCTTAGTTATATTGAATCTGGAAAATCCGAGGGTGCTAGAGTTGTTATTGGTGGTAAGATTCCTGACAAGTTTACCAATGGTTTCTATGTTGAACCAACCATTTTTGCTGATGTTACTGATGACATGAAAATCATGCGTGAAGAAATTTTTGGTCCTGTTGCTTCAATTTCTAAATTCACTGAAGAAGATGATGTTGTCCAAAGAGCTAATAATTCTCAATATGGTCTTGGAGCATCTATATTTACCAAAGATGTTCAAAGAGCTCATCGCGTAGCTGCTGCTCTTGAATCGGGTCAAGTTTGGATCAATAGTGGTAATGATTCTGATTATCGTATCCCATTTGGTGGATATAAATCCAGTGGTATTGGTCGTGAGCTTGGTGAATATGGTATTCAAATCTATACTCAAGTCAAGGCTGTCCATGTGAATTTATCGTAAAAAAGAAGAAAATAATGTTATAGGCTATGATAATATTGTGTAATAAATAACTAAATATGACATGGAATAAGCATGAAGGTATCCAGAACCCCAGGTTCTGCCGGTCACAATACTCAATTTTGCATCCTGCTAACCAGGACTCGGTAGGACCCAAGAGAATCTGCAACGGACCAAGAGAGACAGGTCGGCGGGGCCCAGGAAAAGAGGTGGCTCCTATACTCGAATGAGATCATCACCAGCAAGTGAATGGAATTCTAGGGCCCAGATGATGCTATGCGTTAATTACTAGCAAATTTATTAAATTATCTCATGCATCCGTCATTACTATTTATGTTTTTGGTTCCAATCTTCGCCGTATAACATCGATTTTGGCAGTTTCCTTACGCAACGCCTGCATATCACTTTCAATTTCTTCCGCTTTTGCACCAGGAATTTTCAGCTGTTTAGCACTACTTCTAGAACTCGTTGTCGTTGATACCTGACCCGGTCCACCGCTAGTGATCGCAGCTGCAGAGGCATATCCACTTGAGTAGGCATCAATATCGATATCTGAAAAGAAAAACTTTGAATTGTCATTTCCCACTGCTACTGTAGCCGTAGAAGTGGCTGCCAAGGCAGCAACCGAGCCAGTGCCATCTTTGCCACCGTTTTCGGTCCATAAACTGCCTCTACCAATGTCAGACGTACCATCAACTATACCGTTATCATCCCCTCCCCCACCACCACGCCTTAATCGATTTCTTCCTGTACCTGATTCAGTACCTCCACCACCGTTAATAATTGCTCCTCCCGTATCATTATTACTCGTATATCCTCCTGTATGTTTCGATGTACGAGTAGCTGAAGTTCGGGAAGAATGAGTTGCCGGTCCAGAAGACAGATGACCGCCGCCACCGCCAGCACCAGCTCCGTTGCCACTACCACCAAGACTATTGGATGATATATCCAAGAAATTGCTATTCCTTAACATATCAGCTTGAGCAGTAAGCCTTTGAATCAATTTATCCTGAACTTCTCTAGTACTGTTTTGGTATTGAGATTCTATATATGCCATACGCTCATCATGGTCTTTGCGAGCTCTGTTTATTAAAAAATCCTCATAGAGATTTAACCTCACTAATTCTAAATCCCTGCCTTCTCCAAGATCTCCTAATTGATCCAGAAAAGTAGGGTCATTGCCCGAAATGAGAGAATCCAAGCGACGAGTTAATTTAAGTCTTTGTTTACGATATTCCTTTTCGCGTTCGGCGTAAAATTGTTCCTTAAGAACATCATAACGACCTATCACTTGACTTCGTCGTCTCTTAATAGAAGAACTTGAAGACTGCGATTGCGATTGATGTTGTTGGTGCTGTTCATCAGCAATTTCATCGGAAGGAGCTGGCGATAATTTAGATTTCATTCTTGAAAATGCCAAAGCTTGTAAATCAATATACAAAGGATAGAAAAAATTTCGTAGAATCAACAAGATAATAAATAACCAGCGATAAAGAATCAGTAGATAACCAATAGAATCACCTGAGTAACCTACTCCAAATCAAGTTGAGTAAAGATCTACTACTACTTGCTCACAATAACCCTGAAATCAAAGGCGTTTATAAACTTTTTTAATACAATATAAGAAGCTCCCAGTAATCAGTCCAATAATTATTTCCGATTCCAATCAATTAATGATATAATATACGATATTATATTACTTAGCTCCGAGTCTTCTTAATCGTGATCTCATACAATCTCCAGACGTCGTGATTGTTCTATTTCAAAATTTTCTTCACAACTGATAAAAAGACTCCCCTTCTACAGAGTCAAACAAAACAAAAAATGTCGGCCGAGCTGTGTTTAAGAATATGAGAAAAATCCGTACTTCACCATCTTATTATGTTCTTCTGCTTCCTCAACCTTTTAATATAGAGTTACTTGCGTAAAGCGTAACTGCATCTAAAAGCCGTACGCGGCGGTTAACCTTTATGCATCTTTCCGGAAGCGCATAGAGGAACCCTTATACATCTTTCACAACTTACGGTTAAAGTTTGTTCCTGACTGCAATTTGACAGCCGCGCTCCCTATGAATATAGTTTCTGCTGGCCCCGGAGGTTGGGGTAAGTTAACGTTACTGCAGCAGCCTCATTGGATCTCGAGCTCATACGAGATCTGCTCGGCCGTGACTGGGCATCATCTGCCATCCGGTGGTTGGGGCTTAGCTTCTAGTTCAAGCCGCTCGAGAATGACTTTCTACTGTAACGAACGAGTGTTGGGTGAATATTACCGTAACTGTTATCGCTAGTGCTTGACTGTTCGGCTATTCGACTGTTCAGCTCTTTAACTGTTCGGCTCTTTGACTGTTAGGCTCGCCCTATTGCTCGACCTGCTCTATTATAGTGGACTAATAAGGGGTCTGGGGCGGAGCCACACAGTCTAAAGGTAACCACCGGTCGGTCGTGCCGTCAGGCTTAGTGTTGTAAACACATATATAAATTAATTAGAGTCATCATATCTATTTGATACAATACAGTCAAAAAAAGAGCAAAAATATTATAACTGTCGTCGCAGATTTTAGCATCTGTTTCTCTTCATTCACCATTCATTCCCCCACTCTTCATCCCCTTTGGATTTAATACCTTCTAGTCTAGTCTTTTCCGTAGGTCTGGGAAGTCCAAATGCTGGTTCAATATCTTCTTCAGGACCGTCTATAAAGCCGGAATGTTCTTCTCCTAAATCATCAAATAGTCTTGAATATGATGAAGACGATTTATCGTTTGCTTCATCATGCTCAGCAGTAAATTGATGAAAAGTCTCAATACCATACTTTCCAGTTTCTTGCATTTTCTGACCAAATTGCATCATTGCTTTTCGAGCATTGGATCCAACATCACTCTCAGCAAAATTTCGCATCCCTGGCTTTATATAGGATTCACTAACTTCACCTACACTCTTTGTAACAACACTTGAGAAAATCCCCCAACCTTTTGTTAAAGTACCTAGAGGATCTTTTTGAATTTCGTCAATTGAAATACCTCGAATTCCATTCGAACCATCATTATTATTACTATTATTAGCACTGGTACCGTTGGGATTACTTCCAAATCCTGTAAATTTACCACCCTGCGAAGGAGGCAAATGATCTGGCCGATCAGCATTTCGAGCTCCTAAAGTAGCAAAATAACTTTCATTACGCTGCTTTTGATTAGGAGTAGATGATCTACTTGATGATTGAGCCGCTGATGAAGGACGTGAACCTCCATTAGCATTCGATCCTAATGCCGCTGCTCCTAACGACGGTGCAGAAGATGATAATGACGACGACGATGTTGGTATATGTTTAGGTCTTTCACGACGAACAAAAGGTTTACCTTCAACTTCAGCTGCTAGCAGCTCTTTATAATCTTCAGCCACCGTTGAGCTATATTTTTGTTGAGCAGGTAATGAATTATCAAGTCCTTCATTTTCAAAATATGCTTTCGCACGTTGATTTCCACCAATTTCCATTGATTTCATCTCTTCAGGTTTGAATTGATCCATAGTGACACTACGAACAAATGAAATATGAACACCCAATCCACGATGAATACCAGCACATTCCAAACATATGAAAATACCATATTTAGGTGATGCCCATTGAGGATTAGCAGTTCCACAATCAAAACATTTTTTATTATCACCTTGCTTTTGTAAAGCTAACAATCTTCTACGATTATCAGGGTCTACTGTCCAATCCGAACTCATGTTGATGACAACAAATGATAATGAGACGAAACTACAATATCTACAATTTGGACGCGATGAATTAAAAAATAAATTAAATGAAATGAAAATGCTTCCCTTATTTTAAACCGATCGAATATATGAGAAGAGTGAGAGAGAGAGATATGACGTAGAAGAAGACGAGGAGAGAGGAAATTGTCATTTGGCTTGTTCAAGATCAGATTATGTGGCCGATACAGACGTACCCTAACCTCTACCTGGAAAGGATAGATCCAAGGGGGTGCAACGTTGGTTCACCCAACAAGGGTAGCTACAACCGCCTGAAGTTAACTTGGTTGATTTTTAGTTAAGACTATTATAATTGGAATTCTCACATTAAGGAGTCCTTTTGATACCGTCTTTTCTGAAACATGCCCCAGCCGCCGAAGGCCAAATTACTCATAGCCGCCAGCTGTACACTAACAACACATAAGAATCCATTAAGGTCTCCATGAAGATTATAGATCTAGTTACGTCACTGGTAACATGAAGAGGAGGGACGGAGTGGAGAGGTTAATTATCTTATCTATTACCCGAACAGACTAGGGGTTAGATTACTGTTGTAGCTCAGTGGGTTTTTGTCACTGCTTCATAATTCGGTCATTTAGGAATTTTAAATTTAAGTTATATTAAATATGGATATCAAGGTTTTATTAGTATATCACGGTAATATCACCCCGAAAGCTAATTAAATATATGCTTCGGCTGTAGATATTCTATGTATAGAACAGTGGTAGATTCTTATCATAGGTGAGGCAAAGTTCGATTTCAAGCCATTGATTAGCTATTGTACCTACATCCTTTTATTCACCTTCTATTATGAAGACTGAAGACTATATCATCTAAATAGAATGTTTGTATGCTAGAAATACCTCATTAGTGAATTGAATGATTCTTTGATAATCTGATCATTATCTAAACTCTAGATAAGAGAGATCTCATTGATCAACACTAGTGCATGATTGATCGACAGATCTCGCCTAAGAGTGCTGCAGCATTTACAAATGAGGCAAGAACTGGTCCTCCATCTCAGGATGTCTCGCACTTAACCTTGAGCGAAGTGAACAAGTGAACTACTGCCTCAGACACCGGGGGTAGGATACTTGCAGCGAAATTGGAGGAGAACCTTCATATATTAGTTACTGTCCCTAGCACACACGAAAAGAAAAGTCAACAAAAAAATAAAACTAAGGAATTAAATACTGGAACAGAGAAGAGGGCCGTAGGCGGAGTACCAGCCTCCGGTGGTCTAACAATGCCACATTACCCGATATCATTCTCTGAATACTCAGAAACTGTTTAACGCAGCCATCGACAAGTTATACTGGTCTAATAATTTATATCAGTTAGTCAATCCGTGCCGTATATAGCTATTTCAAAGTTCCTAAATACTTACCTTACTACACAAATCACAAAGTTGCCTTTGAGCTGCTATATTAGCGCTGACTTGGGCAGCTCTTTCCAAGTCAAGTTCTTGGGTGCTTTTGGCTATTTCCTCCGCATTTTGATTATTAATCAGGTAAGTCTAGTTTGAAGTGTTAGTTTTGAGAAGCACTCAAATATAAAATGTTTGGGGCATATTTTTCACCACTTACAATCAGATTAGTTATAATGAGAATCGACATCCAAAAAAACCACAACTGCCAACTTGCTCCTTTGAACGACAATTGCATCCCAACCTTGGGGCTATTTGGGACAGTGATGGAAGATGAACCAGGCAATTGGATGGAAATAGGTATTGACTGTTGTTCAACCCTTGAAATGGGTGAGACTATATCAGGTTCTTTCCTAGGAATAACAGAGGCAATATCAGATTCTATCGTAGCGGTAAATGAGGCAATGTTAGAAGACGGCTGTACTGGCGTTTGGATAGCAGGAGTAGATGGGAGTGAAGTAGATTTATTATTGATATTATTGTGACCTCCAGTGGGTGACGTTGGTACGGAAGATCCATTGGTAGATAAAAGCCCATTAGCTTCATGACGAGTGAGTTTCATACCAAGTTTACTAATAAGAGAATCGTTCTTAGATTGTTGTGACTTTTGGGTATCCATTTCGTTCGGTCGCAGAGGTACGGAAGTGGACGAGTGTGCAATTAATTTCAATACTATATAATATATTTGGTGTTACGCCTAGGAAACTTAGATGCATAGCAGTAAGTGAACAAAAAAACAGAAGAGAAGATATCAAATACTTCCTATATATAATAATTTTTCTCAATTAATTTTGGTTTGAGGCATCTTTTTTAATGTCTGATATCTAAATAGGCAATTGTGGTCATCGTTTTACGCTGTACTCGAGTTTCAGAGTTACTGCGGCTTAATGCCTCATCAGGCACAACGAGATCTTATCTTATCTTATCTTATCTTACAGTGATTAGGGAAAGCTATGATTTGCGCACGTGGATATAAAAGAAAAAATCTCAATGGGATATCAGAGACATGAATATGTTCACGTAACAAACAGATTAATCATTTCATACAAGCATTTCTTTAATAAAACGCTGTATTCTGAGCGAAATTGTTTACTAAGTTCGATATAGTGAGATCGTCGTCGTCTAGAGATTCGTTCAAGCTCCGACCTCGGTTGGTATTAATATCAATCCCAGCCGCCAGTACCTCGTTAGTGACTTCTTCATAGTCTGATTCACCAATGAAAGAAACCCTCCTATATATAGCTCTTAGAGGGAGAAGGTTATTTACTCGGATATGAATTCGGATATGTATTCTTATAAAGGGAACTCAGTTACACCCCTCTAAAGGAACTTCTGGTTTCAGTATCATCGAATATTACTCTAGTATGACTATGCATATCCTGCAATAATAACGCCTCGGTTAAATAGCTTCTCGTCCACCAGTATAGGTTTATCGGCATCGGGATTTAGTGATTTCGATTTTGCGGGGTGTACTCCTTCCGAGTTTTCCTTTCATCGTTTCTATATAAGTTATATATTCCTCCATTCGAGAGAGGAGTTTTATTTCATTTTATTATCTCATTGATATTTAACTTATTTTCGGTTCTTTATTTTAATTCGCTATTCTTTTGTTGGTTGTCTCGCTTTTAACAATGCCTAACACACTTGATAATTCATATCTTCAAACAAGTCCTTATAAACAAGGAATCTTCGATGGAAAGGTTGTCTTCGTAACAGGTGGTGCCGGAACTATATGTCGTGTTCAAGTAGAAGCTCTAGTCCTTTTAGGAGCAAATGCAGCTATCTTGGGCCGTCGTCAGGAAGCCACAGAAAAAGCTGCTGAAGAAATTGCAAAATTAAGGCCTGGTGCCAAAGTTCTCGGAATCGGTAATGTTGATGTCCGTGATGTGAAAACTCTCATTAAAGCGGTTGATCAGACGGTTAATGAATTAGGTCGAATAGATTTTGTGATTGCGGGTGCTGCTGGTAACTTTTTATCTAATTTCAATAATTTATCATCAAATGCTTTCCGAACTGTTATTGAGATTGATCTTGTGGGATCATACAATACCGCCAAGGCTACTTTTGAACAACTAAGAGCTAATAAAGGCCATATCATTTTTATTTCCGCTACTTTATATTATTATGGTCTTCCAATGCAGGCTCATGCGGCAGCTGCTAAAGCTGGAGTGGATTCACTAATGCGTACTTTAGCAGTCGAATTGGGTCCTTTAGGTATTCAATCGAATTCTATTGCTCCTGGACCAATTGCTAATACGGAAGGCCTCGATAGACTTTTGCCAAAGCGACTGAAGGATCGTGCTGTCGAGCTTGTTCCTTTACAGCGATTGGGTACCACTAGAGACATTGCTGAAGCTACTGTATTCCTACTATCCCCAGCTGCCAGCTTTATTTCTGGCACAATTACTGTAGTTGATGGTGCCTCATGGCAAGCTGGTGAGATCCATACAACTGATGGAGAGCTTTATCCAAAACAGATCACTTTACTGAATCAGGGCCCACCAAAGATCTAGTGCTCGTCATTTACATAGTTACAAGATAATATAGGAGATTTAACAACAATTCTAACAATGCTGAGCATGATGTCAGAACTCGTCCAATAATAGAAGCAGAAACTGAGTGAGAGCTTCAAGCGAGAGCATTTTAATACCAAACACAGTATGATATCATATTATTTTAGCATACATTTCGTTACAACATTACAAGACCCAAACTCTTGAGTCCTCGAGTGGGTTTCTGATCAAATTTTTCTAAACAGACCGGTTGATAGATAAATAAATTAATTCATTTCAGTCAGAAGTTACAGCCTTCTTGTCCTTGTCACGTTTGAAGGTGACAGATAGCTTTTTTCCAGCCGATGCCAATGTACGACGGAAGTGGCCACTTCGCTTCTTGCCAGCCAATTTATGTACTATTCCATTATCAGCACCACCACTGCTATCCGTGAAATTAGAATTTTCATCCTTACCATTGCCGTCGTTACTTCCATTACCTCCATTGTCACCATTAGTGTCATTACCAACATTACTACCACCACCCGGGCTATTCCCACTACTGCTAAGTTCGCCCTCACCAACACTACCGCCACTACTATCACCACTACTCTCATCGTTATCACTTGTGTCATCGAGTTTCCTTCGTTGAGACACTCGCTTCTCATTGATAATGGAAGGCTGTCTTTTAAGGCCGATTTTAGGAAATATACGTTCATCATATTCATCATCTTCATCTTCATCATCATCATAATTAACAAGTCCACTAAAAGCAGCAGCGGCAGCGGCTGCAGCAGCGGCCTTTATTTTACTATCACCATCCATATTGACATTTTCCTCATCATCGTGGTGATTTGCCCATTCTGACCGCGAATCAGGTTCCGTCATAACTGAACTCATCCTATCAGCTGGTAATCCAAGTGCATTACTACTACTCTCTTCATATTCTTCATAACGATCTAGTATTGACTTGGCAACCACTGTATATTCTAACTTCAAGAGTGAGTCTTTGAAAGATTCTACCAAATGATTAATAATATCTCGACTAGTGCTACGCCTTTTAGTTGACTGTTGAGCTGATGAGATTGAATCAATTACATTCAAAACCTCTAAACATGAAGAATGAATCAGATTATTCTTATTCCCCATCGAAATTAAAACATCTAAAAGGCTCCCCAGAGAATTTGACTTAATAATACTACGAGTATATAGAATGTCATCCGTTAAAAGGCCTTGTTTGAGACATCTAATAGCAGCCAGTCGTACCTGTTTATGACGCAGGCTTATTAACCGAGAAATCCCTCGCCATAATCCCTGACTAATAATAAATGTCCGACACGGAACTCTATGTTGTCTAATACAGAAGGACAATAAATCACATAGTTGTTCGTAAGAGGCTCGACCTTCAATCGTCAACATCGAGGCGACAGCAGCTTTGTCATCATCGGTGGAATCTACTTCATTTGACATTTGAGCTAATTTTCTAAAAAGTCGTGAAGCTGATTTTTCATAAAACTGTGTTTCAAAGTCATCCTGCGAATGCGGTTGAGGTTTCTTTTGCAATAGATGTTTTTTCCGATGATGATGCGGTGTTTTCTTATCAGACGAAGATGATTCGCTATCATCAGAGGAAGACTTTCCATTGGCATCGATATCATCACTGGCAAACGACATCAAAGAAATCGATGATGAATTGGATGTGTTTGCACTGCCTCCTACATCTAATAACACTTTCAGAGCTTCTGTTGCCTGTGATTTAAGGCCCAAATCTTCATCATTGTTCAGTAAATCAATGAAGACATTGATTGCAGTTTCATTATATATATTTTTATTATTGTTGTTGTTGGATCCTCTTTTGTCGTTAGTATCTTTCATTTCTACATTTCCGTCATAAGTGTATCTCACAAGATTGGGGTCTTGTTCTATTATTGTAACCATCAACTCCGAGCCCAACATTCTAATTGATAATAATTCATCCTTTAATGCAAAATCAATCAAACTGAACATTCCATGTTTGATGAAATTTGCATATAATACCGATCTTTGTTGTAACTGGAAGCTTTTAGCCACTATAGACATCTGATGGACAAATCTGACCCCATCCCGCTTTTTCCGCGTCGTCGCTATTGAATTTTCTTTGGAGTATAATCCAAATAGAGCATTGGTATAATCGTCATTTTTCTGAATGTATTGAACGATCTCGACCTGATTAAAATATATTAAGGAGGTCAGCATTGAAAAGGTAGGATCGTCGAGTAATCTAGCCAGAGCAACATCTTTAAGAAACTGTAGCCAAAATGTTTGTTTAATTTTTTCTCGGATATTTGAATCACTTATTGGAATGACTTCTTTGAATTTACTTTCATCGGATAAATATTCCCTGTGATTTGCTTTTAAGCGGGGAAAATCAGGGTCATCTAGGAGAAAGTTAGTCTCATAAGCAAAACCATGGTTGTACTAGGAAGACTGATACTTACATTCCAGCATTCCAATTACGGCCATAACATTCTCCTCCTTCAGTAATGTTTCCAGTAAGGAATTATCGTTCATAAGAACTTTTAGTTAGTAAACATAACAACCAAAACAGGCCACCGATGGGTAGGTATCGGTTCGTGTACTTACAAAGCATTTTCATTATCCGACAAAGATTATGTAAATCGTCAATACTCTGAAGGTCTTCAGCAATATCGAAAAGTCTAACCAATTTGGAAATGAATTCAGTGTCATGAATATATTTCACTATTGCGTCACGCCCATATTGACTAGCAGACGCAGCATTAAATATCTCAAGAACTTCACTTAAATTGGCAATGGAAGGTTCTGGGGGATAACTAACAGGACCAGCTAACAATTCAGTGACAGTTTCTTCCGATCCAGGCTCGACAGTTGTTATTGCCATAACCGATATATCATGTTCTATATTATTTTGTACGAAGATAAGAAATTCACATAATACGGAACAACCTTCAGCTTCCTGGAAACTAAGAGCCATTTCAGAATCATTAGGTTCGGACCACACAATTAAAGAATCTTGTTGTTTATGATAATTTATAGTACCAAAGACTCTAGTTTTTAAAATCAATTCATCATGAGAATTTTCAGCATATACAGTTAAAAACGCTTCATGGTTACCAGAACCATCACCATTTTGAAGAATTTGACCAATACAGTATCCAGTGCCACGATCAGTCCAACCAGTACTTTCTATGTGTTCGTATATTTTCACTTTCCAAGGTGATGTTGGGATATCAGCCATAATGCTCATTATAGGCTGTAGATCAGAAAACGCGTGAAAGCGTATATATGCAAGACCTTTGGCGAGATATGAATGGGCGGTGATTGATGAAGAAGAACAAAGTTATTACTTACAGACTTCTTTTATAGCCGCAACGCGCGTCTTTAAATCAACCTTGAAGAATCAACAAATTAAACAAATCCAAATCAGTTAATCAATGTTAATAAACCATTAATATCCGACTTTGATAAAGGAAATGACCAAAAGAAGTACAGTGCCAATCAAAGAATGACCGGATTATGACAAAAAGGCAATAAAGATCTTAGGATGTGAGAAAGAAAGAATGACCACACACGTTACACTCAATAGAAGAAAGTTGGTCTGTTGCTCATACGGGATTACAAGACTTCATTCAACAAAATAAATAACCGCAAACGTAACTGTAATCTATATCGTCCAATAAACCAAACCAAGCTATATTAGTCCAGACAATGCTGATAAAGTTTAAATGGTGGAATTTTAGAAATGATACTAAAGAAGATCCTTGTGAGATGGTGATGATAAGTTCCTGTACGATGATTGTAATGATAATCAATCAATAGTTGATTGCTCACTCAGTACACAGCACTATTATTAACTGTTCTGGTTAATAGTATTTGTAGCTGTGGTAACCCCTATAATTACACTAAATAAACACACTCAACAATAAATATATATAATCCACTTTAGATATACTAAACCACAAAGGTATATAGAGCAAATGTTGACAAACTTCAGTTAAAAATGAAATGATCATGACCGATGTGCAAGCTTCCCTTAAGCGGCGCTGCGCGGCGCGCGCGTTTGATGCCTGTCTGACCTCTTTCTTCTGTCTAACTTTAAGCTGCTCTGTGCTATATTTATATGCATATCATTAACCGCGGCTCATGCGGCTTTATTCTTTATTGTGTGACATTGCCTCCGGCGGCTGGGGCGCTGCCCCAGACCCTGTTTGCTCGCTTCGCTCGAGGTTCTGTTATCGAAGGGTATGGAGATCCTTAATCGAAGAAAGTTTGGGAGGTCCGGGAGATCCACCCGGTCGCTGGAGTCGAACGGAGATGAACGCCATGAACACCAGTGGTCAGAGGTCTGGACAGGCCGAAGATGTTGATAATATATTGCAAAATAATAATATACTTATATTTATATTTATAAATGATATTATGGAATGATTCGAGATTAATAATAAATAATAGTATTATTTCATTGATTCGTTCATCCAGATCCACCCAGTCATTAATGACGTAGTTAAGATGCCGCACTACTGAACTTTTAGTTTATCAATCCGTACCTACAGATAACTCACTGTGTAGGTACTACTATTTTGGTGCGACAACTATCTGTTTTTGATCGTTCATTAAATTGGGAATTTCCAAATCAGTAATATTACCCTAATATCATTCCGACGGTAGCGAAAGAGGTGCTAGTTGGTGAAACAAAATGTAGGAACCAATAGAGAGGGATTTATCCACATAAACTTTGGAGATTGGGATTGATGCCAGGCTTTGAAACGAATAATTTAATTTATTTTGAACTACTTCTCATGAATCTCATCCTGGACATACGGATTCATTTCTATTTATTTTAGGTCTGGCGTTTTCTCCGTTAACTTGTGGTGTAGCCCCTGGATCCCCCTTCCCCCCAGGCTCTTGCTTGCAAGAGAATGCTACCCTATCAATGACAGAACCTCGAGCGAAGCGAGCAAACAGGGTCTGGGGCAGCGCCCCAGCCGTCGGAGGCACCCTCTCAGGGGTATATAAGTGGTATGCCGTTGTTATCTTATCAGGGGTTAAAACCCTTATTTGTGTGGTTTAGGGGCTTTGAGTGTGGGAAAGGGTTCAGAAAGTCTCGCGATGTTTTTTTTGGTGATTTGGCTTTACGCCCTCTAATAGAAGCGGAGTAGTAAGCCAATTGATTTTGACCGGCATTCCGATTTATATTCATATCATATCATCTCGAGATACACGGGATTTCGGACGCAACAATCGAATTGTAGTTCATATAAATTGTGAGTGCCACGTGAAAAGAGAATATTCATCAACGATCTAACGAGGTTCAGAGACTCGAAGAGAGTATTAAAAAGTGAGGAAATTGTGAAACCAAAGAACAAGAGAAAATCACCTGAGAGTGTAGGAATAAGAGAGCAAGAAAGAGTTCGTATTCAAACTACAACAAGAAAGAGAATACCTTCTAAGAGTATTGCAGTCTACTGATTGCTTTAATTCAATATAATAAATCATTACAGTTCCAAAATGGTCTACAATCTAATATTTCCTCGTCATGAACACATGGACATGCCTAGTGGTGAATATATTACTCCTGATCCAATGGATGGAATCCTTTGGGCACATATTGTTATCATGAGTTTAGCATTCGGTATTATATTCCCAATAGGACTTGTTTGTGGATTGGCGAGAAATAGATTTCATGTCCCTATTCAAATTACTGGTGGTGTTTTTGCAGTAACTGGGTACTTTTTGGGTCATGCTCATAAGGGAAGACAATTCGAACCTCATAATATTCATTCAAAATTTGCTAATTGGGTGATGTCCTTGGTTATAATACAACTGGCCATTGGTGTAACTCTAAAATTTCATATAGAGAAAGGTATTCTGGGTAAAATCCGCAAGATCATAGTTAAAATTCATCTAGTAATAGCAGTATTATTTCCCATTGTAAGTTGGGTTCAAATGGGATTTGGTGCTATTACTATTCCAGGTTTTTGTCATGCAGACCATTTAGGTCAATGTTTAGCTCATGGAATTATGGGCTCTTCATTTATTGCTTATGGTTACATTTTAACTATAATGCTGTTTGTTGGTGAAGCTTGGCTTAAAAGAAGAAATAAAAGTCAAGAATTCTTTGATAATTTGGTCATTACTTTATGGGGTATAGTTAATACTTTCACTGAACATAGATGGGGTCAAGCATGGTCTCATGGTGATTATCAACATACTAGTATGGGAATTATTTGGTGGTGTGCAGGAATGTTAGGACTTTATCTTTCATGGGATAGAGTTAATAATCGTCCCCAAAGAAATCATATTCCTGCTCTAGTAATGATATTTACTGGATATGCTATGAGTCAACATTCACAACATTTAGAAGTTTCTACTCAAGTTCATTTTTTGTTTGGAGTAGCACTTATGGGTGCTGGATTGGTGAGAATTGTTGAAGTATCCTTTGTGCTTCATGATGGGCCTCATGTCAGTCATCAGATAAGGACATGGCAATATTTGACCCCATTTTTATTAATATTAAGTGGTATGACGTTTATGGGTGCAACGGAAGAACAAATGCAACTTTTAAATGATATCGGAATAATGCATGCCAGCTACATTTTAATAATTGCATCAATATCTTTTATATTATATTTATTGATTTTGTTTTTGGTTAACCTATATCTTCAACTTAGCGCTAATAATAATATCAAGAGCCTTGGTGGTATTCCTGGGGAAGCAGTAAATATTGATAATAGTAATATGCAGGTTCGAGGGGGCGGTGCACCAGGAATAGAACTCCAACCCTTTTTAATGGAAGCCAATGATGATGATGCAGAAGATATTGATATAGATTTTGATTTGGAGAGAGAAGAAGAGGAGGAGCATCTTCATTAAAACAGGATATTAAAATAATAACATACGAAAATAAATTAAGAATCGCTACTATGGTTGCGTTCATTGTGTGCGGTGGTCTGGGGGTTACGCCCCTAGCCGTCGGAGGAAGACAAATGGCGTGGAGGAGCATCTGCATTAAAACAGGATATTAAAATAATGACATCGAATAAATTAAGAAATCGCTACTATGGTTGCGTTCATTGTGGGCCCTGGGCCCTGTCCCACACCACGATCCTCGTTATGGGTGGTCTGGGGCTTACGCCCCTAACCGTCGGAGGCAGACAAATAGCGTGGCTGTTTGCTTCCAACCCGATGTCGGCAGATCCTCGCACTCTATCATTCGGAGAATTGACGGAATTTCGGGTATTTAACCCGCGTCGGTTAGGTTTCGCCCAAGTAAAGACGGGGAACGGAGAATGACTTCTCCCATTCAGTCAAACGGAGGAAAACGGATTGAGTGAGTCACTTATAAAAGAGAATTTTTGTTTCGGAAAAGAATGCATTATGACTGAAAAAAAACTTTGAAACATTTCACCTTAAATTTATACTGGTACCTGAAGTTGTTGATTGATTGGTGGATAAATCTTAGATAATGCACTTGGGTATGGAGAATTTTCAATAATTATGTATGATCGACCAACTTTAACGTTAAAAGGGTTACATAATGAGATTAGATTGTGCGATTTCGGGACTGACCTAAAAAAAATAAAAAAGTAGTTGGTAGAGAAAAAAAAATGAAAAAAAATTTGACAGGATATGAGCAATTAAGAAGTGGAGAGGTAGAGCGAGCTTCCAGTGACTGAGAGAGTAGCCTCCAGACCCCCTAGCTAGAGCTACCGTCACTGGTCTCCAGAAGGTGAGGTGATTGGAAGCACAACAACGAAGGAGACCAATAGAAGCAAAAGCACATGTACAGACAGTACATACATACAGTACATACTGTTCTATGTATTTCATTTGGAAAGCATGGGTGGTTTATATCGTTTAATTAGTATATATGAGATGAAGATCCATCGGTAGTGATGCAATAGAATTAGTGAAGATCTATAATAATACTACAGTTACTACACCTACCACACGACCACAAGGGAATTAAAATTTTTTAAAACACGCTAATTTCCTGTCTCATCATACATATACGTCTGGAGCGAAATCGGGATAGAAAAAGAGTGAGAAAATATTTGAGAGACAACACCTACTGAAAGCATTTTTTTAAGTGGGGGTGGGGTGCAGTCAGGAGATTTCTGATGGTTAAATATGACTGGGTGAAGTTAGCCGGTTATCGGAATTTAATATAGGGTGTTAAAGAGAGAAGGTAAAAATTTAACTAAAAAACCTAGGGTCAACGGGTACGGTGCACGTAATGAAACATCAAAATTGTTACCGTTTAGGAAGTAGATTAGCTCCAATTAACGGTTAAGCTATACGGTTATTTATTGGTGTAGATAGGAGGTAATTTATTTTCAATTGTCTATATAAAGGCGGATTGTTCCCTTGGAAATTAATTAATTAATTTTCGATTTCGATAGATCTGTCTGTATCAATCTATATCTATATATATACCTATATCCTATCTCATCTCTTATCTCTTAAAATGGTTCAACCTGCTGAACCAGAATTTCAACAAGCTTTTGATGAATTATTATTAACTCTTAAAGATTCAACTCTTTTTCAAAAACGTCCTGAGTTTGAAAGATTGATCCCAGTAATTTCAGTTCCTGAACGTGTTATTCAATTCCGTGTGATTTGGGAAGATGACCATGGTAACCTTCAAGTTAATAGAGGCTATCGTGTTCAATTCAATTCTGCTTTAGGTCCTTATAAAGGTGGTCTCCGTTTTCATCCTACTGTTAATCTTTCAATCTTGAAATTCTTAGGTTATGAGCAAATCTTTAAAAATGCTTTAACTGGTCTTAATATGGGCGGTGGTAAAGGTGGTTCAGATTTCGACCCAAAAGATAAATCCGATAATGAAATTCGTAGATTCTGTTATTCTTTTATGGCCGAACTTCAAAGACACATTGGCGCTGATACTGATGTCCCTGCTGGTGATATTAATGTTGGTGGTAGAGAAATCGGTTTCCTTTTCGGCGCTTACAAAAAGCTCCGTAATCAATTTGAAGGTGTTCTCACTGGTAAAGGTCTTGATTGGGGTGGATCATTGATTCGTCCTGAAGCAACTGGTTATGGCCTGGTTTATTACGTTGATGAAATGATTAGCTATGCTACTCAAGCTAAAGAATCTTTTAAAGGTAAACGGGTTGTAATTTCTGGTTCTGGTAATGTAGCTCAATATGCAGCTCTTAAAGTTATTGAACTTGGCGGCACTGTTGCATCATTATCGGATTCTAAAGGTTCTTTCATTGCTACTGGCTCTGAAGGTTTCAATGAAAAGGAAATTGAACAAATTGCTAATATCAAATTTGAACATAAACAACTTTCTATTTTAGAATCTGAATTTAAACCTAAATTCAAATATGTGCCAGGTGCTCGTCCTTGGGCTCTTGTTGGTAAGGTTGATGTTGCTCTTCCTTCTGCTACGCAAAACGAGGTTTCCGCTGAAGAAGCTGAAGCTCTTATTAAAGCTGGATGTAAATATATTGCTGAAGGTTCTAATATGGGTTGTACTATTGGAGCCATTCAAGCTTTTGAAGCTGAACGTCTTAAAAATGCTAAAGGTATTTGGTATGGACCTGGAAAAGCTGCCAATGCTGGTGGTGTTGCTGTTTCTGGTCTTGAAATGGCTCAAAACTCTCAGCGTTCTAATTGGACTACTGAAGAGGTTGATTCAAAACTTAAAGATATCATGGTCAGTTGTTTCAAAAATTGCGTTGAAACTGCTAATGCTTATTCTTTAGAAGATTCAAATGGTTTGCCATCTCTTGTTAAGGGTGCCAATATTGCCGGATTTGTCAAGGTTGCCAATGCTATGATTGCTCAAGGTGAATTCTGGTAGACGCCTCCGAGGAAGAGACTTTATAGACAGAAGTATGAAAGATATTCGTTAGTTTCTTAGTGAATTCTTTGGCTTTTCTCGTTCTTATGTGATTATGATAGATATATAGAAGATGTTTGTGTTATGTGTACAGTGATTTATTAATGAATTGATTTGCAAATGTTTCGCTGCCCCAGCCGCCGGAGGCGGAACAGGGCGGGGAAGGCGGACAGAGGATGAGAGTAACTAAATTAAATTAAAATAAAAACATGGCAATTTAAATACTGATATAATCATTACTTCTTCGTCAACTTAAATGGATGGGCTTCAGTGTTGAAAACATAATCATCCAATGAAACAACATCGGGATCTTCGAATAACAAATATGCATATTTAAGGGTCTCACCCATCCAAAAACTTTCTGCGTTATCTTGAAGAATTAGATCCCGATATTTCTCAGAGTTATTGGTAACATCGTTGACTCCTGAATAGCCACGTACATCACCGTTTTCATCTAAAACTTGAGTCAAATTTAAAATACTTTCTATCATTGTCCATCCATTATCCTGCCAAGTACGATCACCAGTGATTCTATACATATAAAAAACGGATTCTAACGCCTCAGGACGCATAATATATTTTGGGTCTTCCCTTAGAAAAGATCGAGGCTGATCATAATCGCCATGAACAGGCCACCTAAACCCATTTTCATTATCTTCCACAAGAGAATGTTTTGGCATATATATTCTACCACTTGGGACTTTGTCTCTTACCATTTCTTCGAAGTCAAATGGAGGACATGGATTAACATCTACTGGGCATCGTCTAACATGGAAATTTTCAGGCATGACTCCAGTTCGAGTTGCATTATAAGCCCAAACGCACCCCTGAGTAAGTTGTTTTCCTAATTCAACATCTTGAGGCCGGTTTAAGATTTTACCAGCAAGTGCAAACATTCCACCAGCAAAACAAGCCAAATGAGCCATTTCATTATCTTCTTCAAATTCATTATCCCTGTTAAGCAATTTACTTCCAAGAAAGAGAATGTCGTCATTATTTTCTACCCATGGTTTAAATATTATATGTTCCTTAGCAGCGTCAACCATATTAGTATATAAATTAACATATTTTGGTTCAATACCATTAATCAATTGGTATTCTTTCATGAAATATTCATATGAACTATCAGTAAGACCAGCCATGGTATAACGGAGAGGTTTAGTACGAGCTCCATTACGCATGGAACTGGCAGGTTTACAGTTAGCTTTTGAATGTTTACTCCGTCGACCAGTATTTGGGAGAAGAACTTTAGGATAATCATCAGATAATGCGATTTCCAAATCACTATCAGGTACATTTTGTGGGCGAGCTGATGGTCGTTGGTGATGTGGGAGGCGTGCTGGCGCTGATGATGGTGGTGATGCTCCTGGTGCCGAGTCAGGCGAAATTACAGCCCTTTTTTGTTTCTCAGGAGAAGACTGACCAGATAGTGCTTGACCATTTTGAGCAGCATCAGCAGCAACTACAGCACTATTCAAATCAGCTAAAACCTTATTATACGAAGGAGTAGTATCACAACCGGATACATCAACAGCTTGAGGGAAAAGCCAAGGAATAAATGACTTTGGAGCGAATTCATACATTTCGTTTGTAATTCTTGCAACTGCATCATAATAACTATCATTACCAGTAAGTTGAGCCAATCTAGTAAATTCCAGACTTAAAGACCCAATTTCAGCAAAAATTGTATCAGACCCAGCTCGATAGCTCTTTTTAGTATTTTTGTCCTGCCAAAGATAATAAGTCAATGGCATGCGATTTGGAGTATCAAATGCACCAATTAAATTATCACCCAATTGAATAGCTTTTTCTAATAAAATGGAATCCTTTGAATCAGAAAGGTCATAGGAGGCAATTAACCCTCCTAAATATCTTATAACAGTTTCAAATAACGGAATATCAGGACGGAATGTAGTAGTAAAATCAATATCAGCAACTCGTTCTAAGGCTTCTCGATATTCGCCTTTAAGTCCCATGATCTGCAAAGTATCCATAGCATCAACTAATGTAGCTGCCCAACCTAAAAATGGGTCAGATGCTCTATTAGTTACAGGTCTAATTTCATCATGACCCCAGGCATATTGTTTATATTGATGCCATGATGTCAGAAAAGCTTGTTTCACTCTATCACGACGTTGTAAACGGATTTTTGCTTCAGCAGAAGATTCTTTATCAAGAGTAGCTGCTTGGATTTTAGGCATGGTGATGTGCGGCTGAGACGATTTTTTCAACGAGATAACCTGATCTACAGGGTATTTTTCCTTTCTAGGTAAAGATTTAGGCGGCTCCAATAAATAGTCTGAAGATTTCTCAGCAGAAGAATGTAAACGAGAGAGGCCACCACCACTAGTTATAATTTCATATTGAATAAGGGAAAAGTCGTCTTCCTCGTCAGCAGAGGGGGGAGCATTGATAGGTCTGTTGGCTCCGTCCGTGGCTTCATTACTACCATTAGCACCATTAGCACCATTAGCACCATTAGCACCATTAGCACCATTAGCACCATTAGCACCATTAGCACCATTAGCACCATTAGCAACATAAGCACCATTAGCACCATAAGCACCATTAGCACCATAAGCACCTTTGCCTCCATTACCTCCATTACCTCCATTACCTCCATTATCTCCATTACCTCCATTACCTCCATTACCCCCATTAACTCTATTACCTCCATTCCCTCCACTCCCTCCATTAACTCTATAACCTCCATTCCCTTCATTACTAGCTCCATAAGCACCTTTACCTCCATTACCAGCTCCATGAGCGCCGTTAGATCCATGAGGACGTTTAGCACCATTACCACCAATAGCACTATTACCACCTCTAATGGCTCCATTATTTACTCCATTATTGGCTTCATGAATTGGTCCTTTATCATTTTTCAATTCGGGCTTCTGTTTATGGGAATCAGTTCCGGGCCGATTGGCAGGTTTTATATCTTGTTCATAGTGGGGTGGTTCAATAGTAGTACTTGGGGTTTGAACATGTGGTTTTTCAGAATCATTTTTATTAGACACATCATCATGACCAGTTGTTCCCTGAACTTTTATTGATGAGACATCCAAAGATGTTGTAGAAAAGAAAAAAAAGTAGTAAATAATTGAAACAAAAATAAAAACTGCCAAAAAGTTTGCTCTAATCCATCTTTTACGACGACCAAATGACCCAAACATTTTCAATCAAGATAAAACGAACCGGATCAGTCGTGAATTTATCTATGTATGTTATAATACTAATAGACTTTGATATGAATGAATATGATGAAAATGAACTCTATAGATAACTTGTATACCAACTATTGGCACCAACGACTAAATACTTGTTATAGATAAAACACAAAGACAGCACAGTACAATTTAATAAATAAATGAAATTTTAAGGTGGTAAGTAATAAGCTACCACTACAGATGCTAAACCAAATGCCAAAAAAATTTATAAATCTCCCTTAGATATTTCAACTCATCAATAATTCAATATAGATCATGAATTCAAATAAAATATATCTTAAATGGAAACGTGTCACTAGCAACAACCAGGTTGTAGTGATAACAAGTAACTAACTAAGAAAGAAAGAGTAAGTAAGAAAGACGACGACGAGTAAAGAAGCTTAAATTGACACCAGATTAGACTATACATATGGGTTAGGTTATAGTTTAAATCTATGACTAAGCCAATAGTATGAATATTATTAATTTAGAGACATTTCATAGGCCACGGTAACGCACCACCCCACGTTTTTCTTGATCTTTACTACGGCTCAGCTTACCTTATCTCCAGAACCACTGGACTATGTGCCTAAATATTTTGCTACAAATATCCTCATGATTGAAATACTGGTTTATATAATTTAGAAAACACTGCCACATACAGAGTTTCTTGTTGTTCGATTACTTACGGTATGTGTACAGTACGTCATACAATTTATACGAGCAGCCGGCAGAACAGCCGGAAGAGCAGCCTCTCGTAACTTTAAAACCTCGTAAAACATTTGTTAATTAAACGCTAAAACAAATAGCCACGCACTGAACATATCTACCCAACTAAATGTGATTTAACATATGTTCTTGTTCAATGTATGAGCCGCTCAGTAATTATTACCACCTAGGGGATCTCGAGCGTAGCGGGGAAGAAGCCGCTGGAGGCATATCAGAGAACCCATAATTACATTGAGCTAGCGTGTTGCGCGTGGTAGCTAACTAATTACAGTCAACTTTTATTTTACGTGTTCGCGAGCACGCGATCTTGTCTCACAAAAGCCGTATCTGGTATATTATTTGATGATCATCACTATCCATACGATAAGATTGAGTATTATCGTTGTTATGCTCTAACCGGACTGCAGTAATCCCTATGTATATAACGATTGAGACTACAGTTATGGCAGCTTGGGTCCTTTTTCTCGTTCTGCCTCCGCTTCACTTGAGTTAATTCAATTATGATGCGTTATCCTGGTATATCTGCATGATTAACAATGCTCTTCTGCCTAACCCACAGAGATGGGCATTATCTCCTAATGCTAATTATAGATACAGTACCCTGAGAAAGCTGAAAAGGAGGGAGTGATTGATCATGTACTCTAGACTTTCTTTATTCGATAGATGTTGTGGATTGTCTGGTACCTTCAGACCCTCTCTTCACACCATCGCTGTGTGCCTCCGGAGACTGGGCCGTAGCCCAGACACAATTGTTCGCTTGTGACAGCCCGAGTGAAGCGAGGAGTGGGACACTTGACCAAACTTAACTGAGACAAGAAATTGAATGATGAACTAGTAATTATGATATAAATTCAATTCTAATTAATCAAAAGGTTAATTAATAACTCTCTAGAATGGCGGCTATTACACCTCCCCTCACTGCAGTCCTTTTAAAAGATTTATTAATGCAAGTTTCATATTAATGCTAATTTAAAGTCATTAAATTACATATCTGATCGCTTATAAGAATATTAGCAATGTGCATAAAAAACCTGCCACCTAAATTTAGCTACAACCCAACCAGCACGAGGTTTTGACGCGTGCCGCGAATGCATAATTGACTTCAGGCGGACAATTCAGGTGAAACAGCACAGAAATGGTCTAACTATATAACATAAACTTATAGCCTGCAGGAAAAACTATAAACAAAGCCAATATACGGTAACTTACTGCGTGTTTACCGCGTGCTGGGAAGTGTTTGAGCGGTACGTCCTGCATTAAGAGAAGGAGATTTGTAACTAAAAAAAGATTTCATGATCATAGGTACTGGTAGAATCTCAGACTTACTAGCTTCAATAAGTAAATCTCCTCGTACTCCTAGTCTGTATCTCAGTCTCTGCCAGTCTATCCTAGTTTGCATCCCAGTCTGTATCCTAGTTTGCATCCCAGTCTGTATCCCAGTTTCTACCCGGTCTATATCCCAGTTCTCCCCTTCATATCCCAATTTCTACCCGGGCTATATCCCAGTGTCTATCCCCCCTTCATATCCCCATCGAAGACTCTCCACTATCTCTTTTTCCACCTGCTATACCCCAGTAAGCCACCGACTTTTAATTAGTGTCAACTCCCCAGCCTCCTAATTTTAGCCTGCTTCTGTTTGCCGATCGAGCATGTTCTGACCTGACTGGCTTATAAACTTGCATGAGTTCACCAGAAAAACAAAATATATCCACGCACCCACCCACACCAACATTTAAGATCTCGAGCATTTAAATATCGTGGTCTCTGTCTGCTGGAGAGGAGTTTGACAGTTCTTCCATTTTGCTTCATTCTTATTCTTTGTTCTCCATTCGTTTCAGTTCAGTTGATAATTTGATATTGTCAGAAAATATCATAACAGATTTTTCAAAGGTTCTTTCGTTAATTGTTCAATCTTTATTACATTGACAATTATTACATTCACTTTCTATCACAACACATTCGCTTTGTAAACTAGCAATTCATTCATCATGTCATCTACAACAACAACTTATATTGAAGAACCTCTTCTATTTCATCCTTCTTTAATCTCACAATCAGTAATTAATCTTCTTCCAGTTGGTTACTCAATGCGTCCTATCACTGCTTCGGATTATGATCGTGGTGTATTGGATGTATTAAAAGTTTTAACAACAGTAGGAGATATTCCAAAATCTCATTTTGAAGCTCAATTCAATTATTGGTTAAAACATAATGATACTTATTTCACTATAGTCATTCTTAATGAAGTTGATCGTGTTGTTGCGGTTGGATCAATTGTTGTTGAAAGAAAACTTATTCATGAATGTGGTTTAGTAGGTCATATTGAAGACATTGCTGTAGCACTTTCTGAGCAAGGCAAAAAACTCGGTCTAAGACTTATCCATGCTCTTACTGATATTGGAAAATCTCAAGGTGCTTATAAAGTTATTTTGGATTGTTCTGAACAAAATGTTCCATTCTATGAAAAATGTGGTTATGTTCGTGCTGGTGTTGAAATGTCTATGAAATTCAATGTTGAAGCTAAGCCATCATTATGAAGGAAAGGAACGTTAGATCATCATCATATTAATTAATTTCGCATTGTTTTCTTGTAATTTGCATTTGTTTGGGAACTATTTTTTATGGGCATATATAATAAATAGGATTAACATATTAAAACTTTCACATTGTGAAGTACTACTCGAGCGTAGCGAGAGTTAGGGGGTCTGGGGGCCACGCCCCCAGCCGCCGGAGGCAGAATACCGCCGTCCGTATAATATAAAAACCATTAATAAAAATTTTATTCCAGCTTATAAAAAAAACAAATAACAGGAAAGATTTCTTTATATACCATCTTTGTCCTTAGTTACAAGTTACCTTTAGTAACAGGCCAAGTATAATTCTTAGAATTATCACGAACATAACCAAGATTACTCAAGAATTTATTAACACTCTCAGGACCACGAGTTCCGTAAGGATACTTCTCGACTTTAACTGTATCATCCTTAGTATCAATCTTGTGCAAAAGAGGAGTAAAGATCTTCCAAGATACATCCAATTCATCATCACGGACAAAATTGGAATGATCACCCTTCAGAGAATCCAAAATAAGAGCTTCATAAGCCTCAGGAATATTGAGATCAGAATATCTACGATGATAAGATAAATCCAAATCAGTAATAACAGTACGGTTTCCAAGTCCAGGATATTTAGCATTCATCTTAAGATAAATAGCCTCCTTCGGTTGAATTCTAAGAACAAGTTCATTACGGGCAATACTTTGGAAAATGCCCTGAGCAACATCTTTAAATTGAATACGAACTTCAACCTTAGCCTCATCAACGGCTTTACCAGCTTTTAAAATAAATGGGACACCTTCCCAACGATCATTATGAATTTCCAAATGTAACGCAGCAAAAGTTACTGCATTGGAACCTTTAGGAACAGTATCATCATCAGTATAAGCAGGTTTAGAACCATCTTCAGAACGATCATACTGACCTAAAACAGTTTGTGAAATATCAATAGGTGGAATCGCTTTAAGAACTTTAACTTTTTCATCTCTAATATCTTCAGGAGCAAATGATACAGGTCTTTCCATTGCAACTAAGGACAAAACCTGTAACAAATGATTCTGCATAACATCTCTTATAATTCCAATCTCATCAAAATAACCACCTCGTCCTTCAGTTCCAAAAGGTTCTTTAAAAGAAATTTGAACACAAGCAATATTTTGACGATTCCATGAAGCATTAAAAAATTGATTACCAAATCTTAAAACGAGAATATTTTTTACCATTTCTTTACCTAAATAATGGTCAATTCGATAGACTTCCTCTTCAGTCCAAACTGGAGCAATTGCTTTTTGAAGTACACGAGATGATTCCAAATCATGACCAAATGGTTTTTCAATAATAACTTTAGCATGGCCATCAGTACCAGGATAATTATTTTTTTTAAGGTGGGCAGTTACTTGTCCAAATACTGAAGGAGGCAATGCCAAATAATACAGCCGATCACGTTTTAAACCTTTTTCAATACTTGGTTTTTCCAATTCTCGAATATGTGATTCTAATTCAATAAATCCTTCATCCTTATCATATTGTCCAGTAACATAAGTACATAATTTTTTAAATTCTTCAGCTTGAGCCTTGTGTCTATCATCGAATAATTTAAAATATGACGATAATCTTTCTTTATATTCATCCTCTGTCAAATGAGTTCTAGCATATCCGATAATTTTCGTGTCAGGGGGCAATAAACCATTACGGTACTAGAAGTTAGAATCAAAATCAGAGAACATTACAACTATCTCTACCACTCTCCCTCAGTCTCAAGTTTCTCGAGCAAAGCGAAATCTAGGGGGTCGTAGCACGGGCCATACCCCCACAAAATGCGGCTAAAATAATAGGCACATCGCACGGCTGAACAACAAAGAATGGGGGTTGCGGTTACCACACAAAGCAGTCAATCCCTGTCAAAAGTTTGCTGGGTAAGCGGGGGAGGTGAGACGGAGATAGAGAGATAGGAGTCATTGAAAACAATCATGAGAAGGGAAGTATTGTAGAAAAGAACATTTCTATACGATTCAGAATCAGTTGAAGAAACTGATATAGACATCGTAATGCGAGTGTGTTCATTGTTGTTCTTATCTTCTCCGCGGCACAAGCATCGGTACGATCGGGAGAGATGTTATAACATACCAGACCGAATAAAGCGGGGAACTATTATTGTTAGTAATCAGAATCAAAATAAGAATGAAATGGAATAAGGAATTCATACAGAGAATTCATATAGACAATCCATATATTCATAATTGAATTATCAGTCAACCAGCATTGCCTACCGGACCGGAATTGGACAATTGTGTCAATTGCACATTTGCCTTCAGCATCTGGGTACTGCCCCAGACCCAATTTGCTCGCTTCGGTTGGGTTCTCCAATTACATTTCTCTCAAGCAAAGCTAGAACTAAGGAGTCTCCTAGGACACCGAACAAATGGTCTTACTTACAGTTTTCTTCTTAGCTAAATCGCCTGAAGCACCAAGAACAACAATGCTAACATTTTTCTTGAATTCATTAATAGTATCGGGTGATACTGTACCAGCTATAGAATCTGTGGCCATTATTGTTGCAATATTTTATAGTCCTATAATATGATTAATATGGTTAATAAGGTTGTTATCAATTGAACAAATTAGATGAATTGTGTTCTATCCTATAATAATAATTGAAAAGAAAATGGTTAGATAAATTAGCCTAACAAAAAAAAATAATAAGACAATAAAACGAAGTGAGTGAGAAGAAGAAGAAGAAGAAGTTAACAAGATGGAAATATATATTTTCCGTCTGTCTTTACTTGTTCTAGCACTGCCGTTGATAAGGGCGTGCTTGTTGCTGCTGGTGGCAGGCATGGCTCCTGCTGCTACGACAGAACAAGGTTTTGTTCTGGTGCATTAGTCATAGATAAAAACCGAACAGAGACAGAGGGGCACACAGAACGTGGGAGACAGAGAGGCACACAGGACGTGGGAGAGCACGGAAGTACATGAGACAGAACAGACACAGAGCCGCGAACAAAAGGGCACCGAAATACTAGGGTTCGGGATAATAACCATATTGGGGAATTTTCAAGTATTTGCTTTTAACCGGGCTCGTTGATGATAACATATGTAGAGCAAAGAGTAGAACAAAAGAGTAGGTATAAATAACAAGGAATAAATACAACAAAGAGTAGGTATAACAGGTATAACAAAGAGTTGGAAATCACAAAGAAGAGTAGATTGATAGATAGAGGAAGAGTTGGACAGAGAGTGTGTAGACACATGTGAATATCGTAAGTACACATGTGAATATCAATATTAGGTTTAGTGATGTACATCGTTATGGCTGGGCTAGCACTATTAACTTATGATTTTTTAGTGGGGGATTCTCTTTCAATCTAGATCAGATCTTGCTGTAGGCCCATGATAAACTTAGGTACGACTTCCTAATGTAATCTCCCCACCTAAAGTCCAACTCCCTCCCAACTCCTTCCCAACTCTCACCCAACTCCCAACTCCCAACTCCCAACCTCGGTCAACCAACTCAACTCCTCTCCCCAATTTCTTCTACTTCGGCGAAACTTGTAGTACATGTTATTCTCTGTACGTTGCCCCTCCCCCACGCAAATAGCACATCCGAGGAGATCCTGTAAGTTTTTTATTCACAACCCATTTACTCAGCCTGCCAATTGTTCTCCATCAACCTCAGAGTTGGCTGGTGTGCTGATGTACAGCACTTTATGACTCGATTGGCTCAGTCAGACCAAAATAAAGTTTAACTGTGCACGGACTTTGGAACATTCTAAGCCGGATTTAGTAACCGGATCACAACGGCTGAACCCGATCTGATTCACCCATCAATGTTTGTTGAATTAATATAACAATTGGCAAGAATAATATATATCAATGTTTGTTGAATTAATATAACAATTGAAAAGAATAATATATATCAATTGAGTAGAGAATAATAAATATCTTCATGATGCTGATGTAACAATTCACTGGACAATTGACCCAGCTCTCGCTATGATAGAGGACTTGAAATCATTTCATCCTTCTTCTGTTCTCCTCACTAGACTTCTCCTATTTTTCTCTTCCATCCTACTCATATTCATGCTCCCTTTCTCATATACCTCCTTCCATACTTACTATCAAAATTCTTCAATTACTCTATATTTATAATAATCAACTTTAATTTTTCAAAAATATTTCCTACTTCTCTATTATATATATATGTACACTGTACACTGTACTGTACTGTACCATTACTCAGCTCAACTGTCTTACTCTTCTTCTTCTTCTTCCACATCCCCCCTCCTTCTCCTTCTCCGCCCTCTTAGTTCTCCCTCACCTTCTCCACGGTCACCGACTGATCCGCGGCTTGGCTATTGTTAACGTGTGTTGCTTATACATGTACAGTAGTATCCTATATCCGGCATTAGGTGGGCGACATTAACGAAAGCGGGTTACTCTCGACCGACGTACGTCCCGACCCAAACAAAAAAAACATTTGGGGAAGTTTTCTTACTAATAGTCCAAATCACATGCAACAGGAATAAGGAATAAAATATCTTGGCCTGTTCTTAGCTTCTCGCTTGAGTATCTCATTTCGCTCGGAGTTCTCGGTTATTCCTCGGCCAGGGTCTTTTGTCAGCTGCCGGAGTTAAGCTCAGTCTATGGGGGTTTTTGAATGATGCCGTCAACGTTTGGCGAACGACGTTGACGGTGTAGTGCTGCATTGTTTTCGTGGGGTGATTAACAGGGAAATATTATCAACTTAATTTCATTTTAAAATGCCCGGATGTTAATTAAATATTTAGCCGGAAAAATCAAATGACAAGTCTGCGTGGGGGAGAATCTGTGGTGCCTCGATATGCATAAGCACATGTCGCAAGGTATCTGAACGTTTAAACAGGTTAAAGAAAGTAATAATCTTGTTATTAATTATATAAAGCTGGATCAAGTTTTAACAGCTTTCGCTCCGGTATTTCCCGTGGGGGTACTATTCAAACATTATCAATTATGCATATAAATCTCATTTTGACTCTAGAATCCGCGTTTTCTTCCAGTTCTCGAGCGTAGCGAGAGCTAGGGGTCTGGGGCTACGCCCCAGCCGCCGGAGGCATAGACGAGGTGTAAAGTGTTACCATTTTGTTCCAAGGGTAATAGCGGCTGTAGAAGCAGTAGGTTCTGTAGTTACAATTGCTTGATATTGAGCACGAATTAATCGATCGAGTTCATACGATTTTGTTCTTGTCCACAATTCTACCCATTTAGAAATTCTTTCATGTGTGATCTGTTGTTGATCAATGTTTTGATATATTTCCTCCATTCTATCTTTCCATTCCTTAGATGTAACACCTTCAGGTCGTCCAATTTGGCCTCCACCGTTAATACATCCCCCTGGACAAGCCATGACTTCTATATAATCCAATTTTGCAGGATCAGTTGAACTGACAGAAGAAGATTTACGAACAACCCCCCCTCTTTTAGTAGGTTTCAATTTACGAACTAGATTTTGAATATTTCTAAATCCATAGATTTGTGCCACTCGTCCAATTATTTGGTTATCGCTTTCACGTATTACATGGTATTCTATTATGTCTGAATTTTTCCCTGGCAAGATTTCAATCCTGGTATTCTCCTGTGATCTCTCTTTAATTATTGCCCCTAATACATGCTCAAGATAGCCACCCGAAGAACTACCTTGGTGTGAAAGCCATTGATATTCATAAGGCCAACCATCAGGTGATAATGCATTATCTGAAAGATGTGGATATAACTTATCTGAAAGGCTCTCAAAGGGAATATCCTCATTTAAAAGAAGTTGTATAATTTCTTTAGCAGTAATTACACAATCGACATCTCTTATTGATTCTGATTCACCAAATTCTGGTCGAGCTGCTTCAAGTTTTTTATCAAAACATGGCATTATGCTAACATGATATATTCTATCTGGTGAAAACTCTTGTTGATGTCGACCTATAAGATCTTTTATAAGAGTGCCGGTGATTTGTTGGGCAGATTTCACTTTAGATAAAAATGGGATTATATGAGGATGTGTTTTTTCAACATAGCATGTCCAACCAGGGCAACTACTACATAATATTGGCCCATCATGATGTTGAGATACAACTTCATCTGCTGCATATTCTAGTGATATAGCTCTACCTATTTCTGTACCAACAACATAACGGAATCCTAATTTAGTGACTAATAAATCTCTTAATTTTGCATCAACTTGAGAAATAGATATCCCGTAAGCTGCTGCCAGCGAAACTCTTACTTGATGGCTAATAGAAGCAACAAAGATTTTCCTTTCGTTACTATCTACTGGTAATTCGTTATTTTTCTTTATTGCTGACAATACCTCAGTATGACTTTGCATCGATACTAAAACCGTTTCAGCAGAGGTGATACAACCACTACATGCCAAACAATCAGTTAGACTGATTTGAGCTGACTTTAAAGTTTGTTTAGATTGACCATCTTGAGATATTTCAATAGGTATACCATCGATTCCAATTTCAATCTCTGCTTTTCCAGTATTATTTGATTTTTCAATTTCAACTGGTTTTATACATGCCACACCAGGTGAAATGAAATCGTTCAAATCATCTGCTGATAATATTGTACTCATAGGTGGACTCGATCCAGATAATGCGGATGCTTATGCGATGATATATTACAAATACGATGAACTGGAATCAACCCAAACAAGACGTTTTGAGATTAGATAAAATATAGTATTCTTTGCTTAAGTCATCAAATATCTGATATCAACTTATTGTATCAGGTTATAATAGTCAGAATGATAAATAAAAATAAATAATAAAAAAAATTAAAAAATTGTCAAAGGCGCTCGCGATATGTTTTAGTCATGTGGATTTGAATAACAGTCATGTTTTGCTCTGATTGATAATTTTCAACACCCTTACCCATTTCACGTGATACTCAGAGTTCGTATATATATATATACGAACGAAATTGAGATACTATTCAGAAGTAAATACATAGCTGTCTGGTGGCGACTGACTAGGTTCATTAGGCCCGTTAGGCACAACCGATGGACTAGAAGCTTTTGAGTATCGCTCATACATTGGCCTGACTTGGTCAGCTCGGATGGCGTAGCGGTATATTCGCTTGCTTGCTGTAAAGTGGGCATTAGATAGTGGTTAGGGCAGATCTTATCTCTTCGACACTAATTCGCCGATCAGTGGGGGATACCGTGTGGTGGGGGGGAGGCACCAACAGTATTTTCGTAAGTCATGATATTATATATTCAATAGAGATCAGAAGATTGTACTGTATATATCCTTTTGCTATAATTCATATCTTAATTATATTTGATCTTAAGTTATAACTTTTATATTAATGATTGTGTCAATCATGTAACGTTAGCTGTTAAGTTGCCTATGTTAGGCACGTAATGTAAAGTTAACTTACAGCAATAGGAATCTATTGTACTAATTAGCAGAACAAAGTCCTAGATTATAACATTACAATAAAAAATACTCAAACATTCCGGCTGGGTTGTTATTATAAGACCTCCTTTTTTGAGATTGATTTTTTTACCTACTTTGATTGTTCTTATATTTGTGTACCCCTTTGGTCAACCCTTACACCGCCAGGTATGATTCCGGCGGCTGTAGGGACTATGTCCCCAAGAATCCGGGATTAAGTTCATTTTCAGTTCTGTCGACTAGCTATAGCATCATGATTTAACTTCGAGCGAAGTGAGCTTTCGGGTCTGGTGCGGAGGGAGCAAGATCTAACCAGAATTCGAACCCATACCTCAATAATTTATCCGCCGCCTCACGCAATTAAGAGTTAGCGCCTCCTACTCCACCAATGGCCGATCTCAACTTTTGACTTGCTACGATATTGTATCAAGTTATCAGTTGCTTCATATATTAATATACAAGGATTATTTATATATCATTGTATATCATTGTTTTGGAATTAATAGTCAGTTGTGAATCTTGAAACTTGAAAGATTGTTGTCCCAACAAAAACAGCTGATTGAATCTGGCCAATATTAGAGAGCTGATGTCAAGTAGATTATTTATTTCAAGATTTAATTCTCCTCAATCCCAGATTTATTCTGGATTGATAAAATCGAGATCGCGTGGAATTTTATCTTCTCATTCAAAAAGATCAATCTATTCCACATCTATACAAAGATTCTATTCAACACATCCAGATAAAAAGGACAAGGATAGTAATAACAATAAAGAACAAGAATCATTATCTGACTCAAATACGTCATCAGATTCTTCTATTCCTCCTAAATCTGATTCAATAAATTCAAATATTCCTCATCATGAAGATGTAGAAAAAACAACTGGTGTGATCGAAACTGAAGCTCGCCAAGGTCTAGTCTATTATGATCATATTTATCCATCAATCGCAAGATTCCCTCTAGTTAGACGATTATTACCATTCACTTATTTTGGCAATAAAGTCAAGCTCGCCCAACATATAAAAAATATATCATTCCCTGATAGTTTACCACTTGAGATTGTAAATTTAGTCCCTAGAGAACGTGATGGTGGTGCTTTCGTTACTTACGAAATAAAGTCTTCTGATTTGACTCTGAAACAAGTGGAACAGGCTATCTATGATAAATTAGAAGCTACAAACTATCGCCCATGGTTCAGTCCGTTTTCACCTACGCGTGGATTCTCTGTTAAGGGTACTCCCTGGATTGAAGATCTTCGTCGATATACTTCAAATAAAATTAAGGTTACATTTGAAGGACCGGATTTGTCACAAGAGACACTTTATTCTTTATTACGTAGATATGGGCCAATTGTTGATATCATACCTCCTGCCCCTGGAACTAAAGACTTACCTAGATCTGCCAGCGTAATTTTCACGAACTTCATAAATGCTTCAACTGCTCGTAATTGTATAACTGGTTTAAAAGTTCAAGATTCTACTATTGTTCATTTATCATTTGAAGCTCTTGATCATAAAAATATTATTAAAGATTGGGTTGTAAATCATCCTCGACTGGTCATTCCAATAATTGTAGCGCTATTAGCTGCATTGACTGTAATTATTTTTGAACCGATCCGTATTTGGACTATTGAATATCGTATTCGCCATGGATTATCGTCAAGCTCACAAGTATTTGATGATTTTTCTTTTTGGAAATATATTCGACGTAAATTCGTTACCACATGGAATAGTTTGAGTCATTATATTGGTGTAAATAGCATTCGTTTATTTGGTGCAGGCAAAAATGATAATAAAAGTAGCGATGACGTTAGTGCAACATCCCATCTCTGGGATGATCGAATAAAAAGTATTGACACTCTGAAACAATGGATTCAGGAAGGAGCTGGTACATTCATCGTTATTTCTGGTCCTAGAGGTGGTGGAAAGGAGGAGCTTGTTTTACAACATGCTCTTAAAAATAGAGATAATGTTCTGATGATTGATTGTGAAAATTTGGCCAGAGTTCGTGGAGATTCTACGTTTGTGAAAGCTGCTTCACGTGAGATTGGTTATTATCCTGTATTCCCCTGGAAAAATTCTATTGCAAATTATCTAGATGTTATTTCTCAAGGTCTTACTGGTCAGAAGACGGGATTTTCCGAATCTACCGAATCTCAATTTAAAAATATGTTAGCCAGTGCAACTACTGCCCTTCAACGAATTGCACTTAGAGATCGCGATTGTGAAGCAGATGAGACACCAACTGGAGGAGAAACTGATGAGAATTACCTTCAACTACACCCAGAGAAAAAGCCTGTTATAGTGATTAATCATTTCATGGGTCGGTATGAGATGAGTAATCAACAGTTCATATATAAGCTTTTAGCTGAATGGGCTGCTCAAGTGACTGAAGCAAATATTGCTCATATTATATTCATAACCAGTGATGTTGGACATAATAAGATTCTATCTGAAGCCTTGCCCAATCAAGTATTTAAAAATTTAGTAGTAGGTGACGCAACTGCTGAATCTGCAAGAAGTTTTGTTCTTCGTCAAATTTCTGAAAGGGAAGATGGTGATGGTACAATCACTACTACCACTACTACCATGCCGGCCAACGGTACAGATGAGAAAAATCACCAGCAGCAGAGACAGCAGGAAATAGGGTTCAAAGAACTAGATGAAGCTTTGGCACCACTTGGTGGCCGTTTGACTGACTTGCAAGCATTCTCAAGACGTGTTAAGTCTGGTGATACTCCTGCTGGTGCTCTCAAAGATATGGTAGAGCAAAGTGCTGTGGAGATTTTACAAATGTTTCTTATGAAGCAGACGAGTGAATGGACCAGTGAACAGGCTTGGGTTCTAGTCAAGAAGTTGGCAAAACTATCACCGGATCCCACTGATGAGCTTAGCTTCGGCGATATAATTCAGGATCCGAATTTCAAGACTCGTGAACAGCAGATGACTCTATCTATACTTGAACGTAATGAAATGATATTGACAACCACTGTAGGTGGCCGTATTTTAACGGTTAGGCCGGGAAAGCCATTGTACCATGCGGCATTTCAGGCTTTGGTTAATGACAGCTCGCTTTACGCTCAAATGGAAAGTCAAGTCCTAAACAGTGCCATTACCAAAGAAGAGGCCAATATTACAAAATACGAGAACGAACTGGAAACTCTATCTCGAGTAACTAATAACTGGGAGACCAGATCGAGGATTAATTATCTTACCACGAAGCTCTATGCAAGTCAAAAGAAAATTGAGGATGCAGAGAAGAAGTTGGAATCTTATAAAAAGGCAGTTATCGTTGGCGGAAAGCTTTGGTCTAAAAATAATTCCTATTTTAATGTGTAAATAAAATGATATATAGAAATTGATATCATTTCGCTCTGACAACCTACGGTGCTGGGGACCTCTGGTACTATCTCCGATAGTTGCTGAGGTGCTGACTGAAGTACCTTCTGCTTGGCGCTCAGATGCTGTCCGAAGTTAACTTTGCTCACTCATGGACGGCATCATGTGAAGATAAAGTCATGAATTCTTGCTTCGCATGGTTGATAACTTATCGTTCTATAATATTATAATATACTAGTGTATATCTAATTTACACAAGAGACAAGGGTTACATCAATATTACAATTTCGAACTTAAAGCTCGTTGTAAAACTTGATGAGCCATTCTCCTTCGGACAATTTTCATATCTGCCTGAAGATAGTTCAATGAGCGACCAGCACTTAATAATTCAACATTTTTGCAGGTAAAAACACCACAGTCATATCCATTTGTTTGTTTAGGACATCGACACTGAGGCATTTTTATATAGTTATTATACTTCTGTTCATGCTCTTCATGGTGATTTGGTTCCAATCTATCAGCTTCAGCTATCATGTAATCACACAAAATAACTAGCGCACGTTGTCCACGACCACCCATCGAATCATAATATTGAAATTTCTGTTCCTTGTTATTGATGACTGCCAAACACCAATGGACATTGTTGAGATTTATCGGTACAAAAACAAAATCCAGAGCTGTAACATCTATGTTTTTCCTCTTTGCCCATCGGGCGACCGACTTATATCCTTCAGAGCTATCCAACTTGGAATAAAAATGGGTACTAAATGCGAATGATTTCAACTTGGTACTTTTGTTGGCTTTCTCAGTTGCCATAGATAAATAAAAATCAATTACATTATCATTGAGCCACGAGCCATCCCTCAAACTTTGAACATCTTGTACCATCAGATCGACTCTAAAGGCAGTACCAATAATATCATTTTCATGATATCTGGAGTGATACCAATACTGTTCAACTAATCTGAGGCTGTCTTGATCTAATGGCTTTTTGAATTCCTCATCTTCATCACCGCCTCCCAGTTTCAATCGCTCAATTTGTTCTTGAATATCCTTCCTTGATTTATGTATTTCTTCATATTTTTTGATCTTTTCCGGGTTCAACTGCGATGGGAGATTGACGTCGCCTACAGTTGGTGCGACAACCGAGGTTGAAGAAGCGGTTCTTTTTGAAAGTAAAATTTCACGCTTTTTATGCAATTTAAGTAAAAGTCGGGGATCTTTATAGGAGACCCTGGCGAGGGGAGTCAGAGGAGATACATGAACTGGACTGTTAATTTCATAGTCTGATGAGGTTATCGATTTCGATATGACAGGAAAGGTATTCTCCGGAGCTGAATAATAGGTTCCTTTAAATGCATCTCGTAATCTGAACGCATATTGTTCATATGAATCTCCAGGAATTTGAGAACTTTGCCAAGACCCATTTATGGTTGATTGGTTCGTATTAATCTGGCTTTGCTGCCGTTGTTTCAAGAAAAATGTAGTCCCATATGTTGCAGTTGGAATTACCATCGAGGATCTCTCTCGTATATGTAATCTCTCTGGAGATTTAAGTGAAAACGATGGAGATTTGGCTATGTCAAACCATGTAGTTTCAGGTTTTGTATGAATTAAATCCAGAGAGCTAGACGGCGGCGGACTAGGCAAAGAAACTTCACGCGTCACGGTTGGCGTGAAGAGCCCTCCAGACGATTTCACATTCCTGTCATTATTAGTGGTATTGTAAATGTCATGCTGTACAGATGTTACTTCCGCTGCTCTGGTTAATGCAGATCGTAATAAGCTACTGGAGGTTAAAGGATCCTGTCGATACACACCATCATCCGACGTTATTTGAGCTGTAACCATATTCCTGCGCCGATTGGCAGATGAAGAATTGGTATGAGGAGATCGTTCATATGCTGGTTTCTGTAGAAATTCTCGCTCATGGAAATTCAGGGGGATTTGAGAAGTATCATTATCCCATTCATCTTTAAATACTTGCTGTTGTTGTTGTTGTTCTTGTTCTTGTTGATCGGTCATAATTTTCCGCCGTTTCCTTCCTGACTCAGTTTGATTTTCCTCTCCACTTTCGTTGTATTCCTCACTGCTATTTAATAAATATCTGGCCAATGAATATAATCCAACCGCTGCAAAATGAGCACCAGCAGATGCACCTAAAACAGCAACAGTCGCTGCAGAATAAGATAACTGTTTTATCCAGTTCAAAGAGTCCTCTTCACTTTCTTCTTTAATATCACTGATATCTCCTGCAGGCGATTCGAAGAATTCCTTATCTCCTTCGTCTAATTGCGGTTCTTCTTCGTTTTGATTGTTTCCTTGAACTTTTCCAAACTCTTTTTTTCCCTCGTCTATTTGTTCGTATTTCAGTCCCTGTCGGTCCTTTTCTGGTATTTTTATTGAATCAGCGTATGCCCCGGTAAATGCTTCTATATATCGTCGTTTATTAACACCAGGGATAGCTAGTTGTGGATCATTAACTGTATCAGGCATATGGAAATCACCCTTCAAATTATTATAGAATGATGACGAAAATGATAATAATGACGATTTTATATTATTTCTATCGTTTGATAGTTTGAAAGGATTGGTTGATGAAGTTGCGAAATCCACCATTTTTCCTCACACTTACATAACCAAGGTCTTGTACGCGAAAAAACGCGATGATCCTCGGAAACCAACTATTGATTCTCCCAGATATCTTCAGTGATTAGTCTAACTTTTGATTTCTCCTGGCAGCTAGATAAATTACGAATATGTGTAATAGAGATTAGAGTTTGGTAGGAGCTTCAATGAAATTGACAATTTCAGTACGCGAAAGATCGTGAAGTATATTAGGGTTAAGTACGGTATGCGGCTTTATGAGGCTCAGATCAATAACGGTGAGGCAAAGATATTCCTCAGACTCTTGATCTGTAGTCACGTATAGTCAGAGTCAGAGTCAGGTATAGTCATGACCCTGGTTAGGTCAGTTCTCTCATTTATAAGATAAAAAGAACTCGGAAGTAACTCTGATAATAATACGTGGATTTGATATTGCTAGTTAGTTCTCCTGCATGTGTATGCATAAGATAAAGTTTCTGCAGATGACCGAATATCGAAAACAGGGTCCAACTGAACCGATAAATAGGGCTTGGAAAATGAGGTTTAGGGACACACCCCAGCTGCCGAGGCAATACAGAGAGCTAGGCGTGTAGCATCGCGTCAGAGAAATCCAATATTTTTCTAGTTTATTCGTGGCTCTGCGTCGGAAGTAGACCGGGCCCAGCTCTCCCTACTCTCGAGATTTCCTTCAATATTATCATTCAAACTATATGAACTAGTTGCGAATATCAAGCTGGGGCTGATCACAAAAAAAGATAGCAAGTAAATAAATAATCCAATTTCTGGTAGTACTTAATAATGATTAAGGCATTGAATTTGAATTCGAATAAGTTGGAGGGGCTGATTGATTTATTGATTATAATACCTCAGCGACTTTTCAAATAAGTTGGAGAGACTGATTGATTGATTATAATATCCCAGCGACATCTAATTCAGATATATGAACACCTATACTAATTTCCTACAATTTCAAAACCAGCTATTTATACATAACTGGTCACTTTTGTTTTGAGTTCCATGAGGGTATATGTTTTCTAAAATATCAACGATCATCAATTAGGCGCTGTGGCCGAGCGGTTAAGGCGAAAGATTAGAAATCTTTTGGGATTTCCCGCGCAGGTTCGAGTCCTGCCGGCGTCGTCATAATTTTTTTTTATACTAGGAGAAACACTTGAATGAGGCAATTGGCCTAGTCCAGTGTCTCCAACGGGTGTAGCGTCAGACCCCCGAGCTACTTGGGAAACGTATTTCTCGGTATACCTAATTGCCTCCGGCCGGTGTATCGCCTGACCCCCGACTCACTTGGGAGACGTATCTCTCGGTATACCTAATTGCATCCAGCGGGTGTATCCCAATTGCCTCCAGCGGGTATAGCGCCAGACCCCGCTCACACTTGGGAAACGCATACCCAAATGATAGATTCACTCGACCTAGAGTCTTAAGTGGCCTGAGAATACAATGCGTGATTCAATATCAACTAGGTCTAGTCAAATTATAATAACCAAACATAGCGTGATATGATCATCTCCTTTTTTCATTGTTCTCGATGGTTCTCGATGATGTAAGACGATAACGGGATTATTTTATTTATTGAGGTAATCTTCATATTATGCTCTAACCAAATAACTGAAAAATATTACATTATCGAGGTTTGGTTCGAGAGGTTTCTTTAACTTTCTTTGCTTTAGCGCCGCATCTACCTCATCTACCAGCAACTGGTAGCTTCTGGTAGTTACTACACGTTTCAGGAAGAGTGAAATTGTTCTATTACCTTCGATTTAGTATAAAGATCTTTTTTTGGGTGACCCATAAAAAAACTTCTATATAAGTAAGAGTGAGTCCACCGGAAAGAATATTTGATTTGTTTTTCCTTTCTTTCTCTTCTCAATTTTTTTTTATAATACAATTGGATTAATATCAATTGATTTGAGAATAATTGAAACGATTGAAATTGGAATTATTGTATAATTGAATTTCATTTAGATCATAAAGGATAAATATAAACAACAAAGAGATATTATTATAATTCAAACAATTCATAATGTCTAAAGCAGTTGGTATTGATTTGGGTACTACCTACTCTTGTGTAGCGCATTTTTCCAATGATAGAGTTGAAATCATTGCTAATGATCAAGGTAATAGAACAACTCCTTCATTTGTTGCTTTCACAGATACTGAACGTTTAATTGGTGATGCTGCTAAAAATCAAGCCGCTATGAACCCAGCAAATACAGTTTTTGATGCTAAACGTTTAATTGGCCGAAAATTCGCTGATGCCGAAGTTCAAAATGATCTTAAACATTTCCCTTTCAAGGTAATTGATAAGGGTGGTAAACCAATGATTCAAGTTGATTTTAAAGGTGAAGAGAAAGTCTTCACTCCTGAAGAAATCTCGTCAATGGTTTTAACTAAAATGAAGGAAACTGCTGAAGGATTTTTAGGTGGTACTGTTACTAATGCAGTTATTACAGTTCCTGCTTATTTTAATGATTCTCAGCGTCAAGCTACTAAAGATGCCGGTTTAATTGCTGGTTTAAATGTTTTACGTATTATTAATGAGCCTACTGCTGCTGCCATTGCTTATGGTTTAGATAAGAAATCTGAACATGAGAAGAATGTTCTTATTTTCGATTTAGGTGGTGGTACTTTTGATGTTTCATTATTAACCATTGAAGATGGTATCTTTGAAGTTAAGGCAACTGCTGGTGATACTCATTTGGGTGGTGAAGATTTCGATCATCGTTTAGTTAATCATTTTGTTGCTGAATTCAAACGTAAAAATAAGAAGGATCTTTCAACTAATCAAAGAGCTCTTAGACGTTTAAGAACTGCTTGTGAGCGTGCTAAGAGAACTTTATCTTCATCGGCTCAAACTACTATTGAAATTGATTCTCTTTATGAAGGTATTGATTTCTATACTTCAATTACTCGTGCTAGATTTGAAGAATTATGTCAAGATTTATTCCGTTCGACTATTGAACCAGTTGAAAAAGTTCTCCGTGATTCTAAAATTGACAAATCATCTGTTGATGAAATTGTTTTAGTTGGTGGTTCTACTCGTATTCCAAAAGTTCAGAAACTTGTTTCTGATTTCTTTAATGGAAAGGAACCTAATAGATCAATTAATCCTGATGAAGCTGTTGCTTATGGTGCTGCTGTTCAAGCCGCTATCTTATCTGGTGATACTTCTTCCAAGACTCAAGATTTATTGTTATTAGATGTTGCTCCACTTTCTCTTGGTATTGAAACTGCTGGTGGTGTTATGACTAAACTTATTCCTCGTAACTCAACTATTCCTACCAAGAAATCAGAAATCTTCTCTACTTATGCTGATAATCAACCTGGTGTTCTTATTCAAGTATTTGAAGGTGAACGTGCTAGAACAAAGGATAACAACTTACTTGGTAAATTCGAGTTAACTGGTATTCCACCTGCTCCTCGTGGTGTTCCTCAAATTGAGGTCACTTTTGATATCGATGCAAATGGTATTTTGAATGTTTCTGCCGTTGAAAAAGGTACTGGTAAATCTCAAAAGATTACTATTACCAATGATAAGGGTCGTTTATCAAAAGAGGATATCGAACGTATGGTTTCTGATGCTGAGAAATACAAGGAAGAAGATGAACAGGAATCCAGTCGTATTGCTGCCAAGAATGGTTTGGAATCATACAGTTACTCTTTAAAGAACACTTTATCCGAGGAGAAATTCAAGGAGAAGGTTTCTGAAGAAGATCAAAAGACTCTTGAAAAGGCAGTTACTGAGACCATTGAATGGCTTGACAGTAACCAAGCTGGTGCCACTGATGAGTTTTCTGATAAACAAAAGGAACTTGAAGGTGTTGCTAATCCTATTCTTATGAAGTTTTATGGTGCTGATGGTGGTGCTCCTGGCGGTGCTCCTGGTGGATTCCCTGGTGCTGGTGGAGCTCCTGGTGGATTCCCTGGCGCCGGTGGTGCTCCTGGTGCTGGCGGGGATGGTCCTACTGTTGAGGAAGTTGATTAAACGAATCGAGGGTCAAAACCAACTAAATCAAAACAAAAAATTATCAAAATTTAGGGTTAAAAATTGTATAAAATTCTAATTGTCTTTTTCTAATATTTATGTTTCTGGGAGTTATAATAAATAAATAAATCATTCCTTTAGAATAAAACGAAATGTCATGATTGCCTCCGGTGATGTGATTAGGTGGAGGGTCGCCTCTGGCGGACCTGTGGCTTGAGTGTGAGATATCTCTGTAGACTTCAGTTTCTTAACCTGACGGAAGGTAAATATCAGAGAGAACGGAGTCTAGCTTGACCAGGATCTCACTAAGCTGTGTCACTCTGACGGCAGTATTGCTGTCATAAAGTTTATAAACTCAAAGGAAACAGATCCTGGGTCTCGGGCCTAGCTACCGGAGACCAGACCAACCTCTGGATATGATCCGGACTCCTATATCAGTCTGATTTTGAGATTGAACAGGTAACGTCCTAATACGGCGCGAAGGGTGCTCAGTTACTACTGGCCCGGATTTAACGCCGAATAAAAGTGAGAACTCCCAATTCGTTTACCGTTTTGCCCTGACTAAACAAATGTGGAAAAGTAAGGCGGCCTAGTTGGGTTGAGTGTGTAGGCGGCAGTTGACAGGAAAAGAACTCTATTGTACGGTACGTAGTTCACAGGTGACAGGGTTATAAGTTCCATAGATCAGGAGTTCAGATAACATAAAGAACTGATTTTAAATATGAAATTAGAAGAAATATTTGAATTTAAACTAAAATATAATTATTTATTGGCTGATCTAGAGGACGGTTCAACTCACCTCCATGATGTGTAGTACATAACCGTAATTGGCAGTAGTAAAGTAATAAGATACGTTAACGTTACGATAAGCTACTGTAATCAATTATATATAATACAGTAGCTATATATGACTTCAACATTTAGATTCTCATATATTTGAATAATACTATTAAACTTTAAAAGATTAATAAATATGTCTATACGCTTATCTCTCCGTTCCCTCCCCCGTCTCCAGCGACTGGGCCTATAGCCCATACTTCTAGATCTCCCCTAGATCTCACTTCGCGCGAGAAAACCACCCCCAAATCAATATTCCAGATAATAAAACTGAACACCCCTCCCCCCTCGGAGACTACGCCACAGCCTCCGGAGGCAAAATGACCGTTACGGGTCACTATCCCCCCTTGCCCTATTAATTATTCCCCTACCCAGACTTCCCGCAGTTCCCACCTCCCAATCTGCCAGCGCAGCTAAACGGCTGCCTCGTCTGCTTCGCCCGCCTACGATTCTCCCTCTCTTTAAATAAATATCCTTTTAACAATAACATCTTGTTCATTTCCTGGATTCTTCTTCTTCTTAACTTCTTCTCACTTCTCAACAGTTCTATCAATCCATATATATATATATATATATATCTTTGGTTTCAATATTGTTTGATTTTTAACAGATATAGGTTTGAGTTTGAGAATAGGATTGTTTTTTCTTTTCGTTTGAGTTAATTCTTTTTTTATTATTATTGTTATAGAGGTCATCGTCATAATCAAAAAGAGAAATCCAACAGGCTAATAATATATATTTTCGGAGTCCAACAAATCAAATATTAAATTAGAATCATTTCCGGAAAACAAATTTTTTTTAATTTTCTCTTTTTATTTTAATAATTATTAATAATGAACGCTGAGTAGTAAGTAATCTAGGGATGGATGATGGGAAATAACGAAATAACAAAATGACGCGACCCTGCTTAATGACTTTGATGGTGACAGGTGCTTTCGGTATATGACTGGTTTATGGCATTGTTCAGCTGAGAATTAGTGATTGGATCTTGATGGGTGATATGGAGCGATGCATTTTTAGTGGGGTTCTTTTTTGCCTCCTGCTGCCGCTAGGATATGTGACCTCAAACCAAAGATTCAAGTTTTCACCTCTGACAGCTGTGGCCTTACTCCAGACCTGTTTCCTTTCTTAGTTCGGGTTTAATCTGTTTCGTTTGAAGAGTGACTATTTTGAATGGTGTGAAATCGCGTTCCCCGCGTATTCCGAACCGTCCTGTGAGCTATAAACTAACTAATTTTAGAGTATTAATATTGACATGAGTAGTTGTCATTAATTTGGCGACATTTTTTTGCCTCTTGTTGTTGTGGTTGGTGGGCTCTTGTATTCTTTGAAATCTTATGGAACCCTGAAGCTGATGGAGACGGACGTGTAACCTTGCCAAGCGCGAGTTTTGATCGACTGATCGACTAGTGTCTGTCGGATCTCGAGCGGAGCGAGAGCTAGGGGTCTGGGGGTACGCCCCAGCCGCCGGAGGCAGATAAACAGACCAGTGGCGATGATATTTCTAACATGTTATAGATACGACTACCTTTTTAAACTCCTCCTAATTGGAGATTCTGGTGTAGGTAAATCATGTCTTTTGCTTCGATTTGCTGATAACTCTTATACTGAATCATACATTTCAACTATTGGTGTTGATTTTAAGATTCGTACTATTGATCTTGATGGTAAGATGGTCAAGTTGCAGATCTGGGATACCGCTGGCCAAGAAAGATTCCGTACTATTACCTCTTCTTATTATAGAGGAGCCCACGGTATTATTGTTGTCTATGATGTAACAGACCAAGATAGTTTCAATAATGTTAAGCAATGGTTCCAAGAAATAGACCGTTATGCTACGGAGGGAGTCAATAAGTTGCTGGTTGGTAATAAAAGTGATATTGCTGATAAAAAGGTTGTTGAATATAGTGTTGCAAAAGAATTTGCTGATTCTATGGGTATTGATTTTCTTGAAACTTCTGCCAAGGAATCAACCAATGTTGAAGATGCCTTTTTGACTATGGCTCGACGAATCAAGGAACGACAAGGTGGTCCTGGTGATGGTAGTTCTAGTGATAAGGCTAATGTTAATCTCCGTGGACATAATGTTTCTCAGAACAACCAAAGTGGATGTTGTTAATTTAAATCAAGGAAACAAAGATGGCGGTGGCAAGCCAGCAGCAGTACAGCATTAAAGGGAGGAAGGAAGAGGTTGGATATCGAAATGTCAAGTATGAACTACTACAAGTTTTATCTTTGCTACTACTCAATTAACTAATATTATATTATTCTTCATTCTCAAGTGATTTACTTCCGCTCTGCCTATGGCAGAGGGAGGACGTCTCATCTGCGGCGGAACATTTGCCTCAGACCGGTTTCTCGCTTCGCTCAGGTCGTCCGTAACGTCTTGGCCAGCAGTGACAGAGGACCTCCGATCTGCTGCCAGCCGTTGCCGCTTTCTCTCACGCTGTCGGTCTTCCCCACTTTATAATAGCGAGAGATTAGACAAGTTTCGAACAGCGTTATCTAGCAGCTTTGGCGGACGTTAAATCTCCAGACACTAAGATAGATAATAAAACCTAAAGTAAGATATTAAAATAGAGCCTCAAGTAAAACTAAATGCCAAGCAAAAGTTAATTGGGGTCTAGGGGTCAATGGAATTCAATCGAAAATGTGCCAAGGGGTCATGCCGAAAACTGCCCAAAATCTACTAAGCGAAAAGTATCCAAGCCAAGTGCCATGTGCCAGCAGCTACCTTAGAGAAGTTAACCGGAGGATTGATAAAACTGCCTTCGTATGAGATTGCCTTATGCCAACTAACTGCAAACGAGAGAGGCCAGAGTCACAAATCTGGAGCTATCCCTCGGAAAGAAATGAAGTTCTCAAGCGAGGTACTACACCCCTATTATAACCGGAGGCGAGCTTGAAGAAAAATTAACTCTACATCTTGAAGAAAACACAATGTCAGACGGAAAATAGATGATTTAAATACGCGACTTAATTTAGATACGCGTGATGTTAACAAGATTCGCGTAAAAGGTTATTTGCTTAAAGTTCAGAACATGAACTATGACGCGTACCTAACGTTATTCGTGCATGATGATGCCTCTAGATGATGCATGTATCACATACTTCCATGACAATCGTGCATACCACAAAGATCGTACCAGGATAAAGTTGAAGGTGATGGTGATAGCTGGGAGGGTTCAGATATAGAGTGCCTGAAGAGAGATCGAATTCGATTTTTGAAGGAAAATAATGAAAATAATTTGGAGGAAATAATGGGAACCAGCCTGTATTTACTTTGAGGGGCCTTTTCAACTTTCTTGATGAAAGTTAATCGTGGCAGCTTTGAAGTTTTTTAACGCGTGGTGCAACTTTGTTACATGTCTACATACACGTGAATTAGGAGGGGTAAAAGTATAGTAAACAAAAACTATGAAACAAAACAACCGTCATGCTGTTACAAAGCGTTAGTACATGCTACTGCAGTAGTTGCAGTAGGCTGACACGTTTTACTGTCAGATGGGGTGAGAAATTATGAACAAAACTTTGAGACCCCTTTTCTGCATAAATAAACTCAATTCATTAACAACGTTCATGCTAACCTAGATTAACGCTTATAATTTCTACCTGAACAAATTGGTGATTAACATCAACTATGGATGCCAAGAGAATCTGTCTGGGGCCAATGTCCAGCCACCGGGTGTATTTGACATTATATGACTGTAAGTCCGAGCAGAGCAAGACAATGGTTCCGGGAAGAAGCCCCTAACTCGCAGGAAACGACAGGCTAAGTTGGCCCAATGCACACACCCTCAATGTGTATATATACTTTGTCTGTATAGTACAGCGTACTTACATAATTATTTTATATGTACGTATCGATATAATTAATCTTTTGTATCGCCAAACACTCAGCATAACAAATCGAAGTTGTTTTCTTCACCCATTACAACAGGGCAACCGGAGAGCCGGGATTAAATTTCGCTCAAAGCAAATTGTAATTGTGTTATAGGTCGTAAAGCATTGTACGACATACATCGACAAGGCTAGTTAACGAAACAGCAAGAAGATAATATTAATATAAAAGATGGCTAGTAATGATTCTAACGGAGAATTAAATGGTTCGACGAATGCTGTTCTTTCATCTCAGCTGTTTAATTTCCCTGTTGGAATCATTTCTCTAGCCATCTTTTAATATCATTATCATCTAGTTCTTCTTTACCAACCATTTTTTAATGTATTCTCCTTCCTCGGTAGATCTAGACATGTGTATACTGACATACCAGCCAACCCCCTTAATTGACGCGGCTTTGGTAATATGCAAGAAGAAAGTTTCGGTTAGGGCGTAACATTGAAACGTCTATCAGCGTCGATCTCTGTCGATCATAAGTCTCATCTTTTGGTGGATCTTAATTTTTAAGCTGTTAACTGTTGTACCTTAAACGAACCGGATGCATAAAAAGAAAACAAACTTGCATGGCGAAGATAATAGAGCCTAGAATGGTAAGATGCCACCAAAAACTGTTCAGCAGATCAAGTAAGGGGTTAGATCTAAAAGATATGAAAGAGCATTTTTTTGGACAGAAGAATGATTATGTCCAATATGGCGATGACATAATAAAAATCTATACGAATTTAACACAAACCTTAACGTATATTGAGGGGATGGGTGGAGGAGAGGCGGGAAATCTCCAGAGAGTAGCATACAGGAGGATTATTATAAAAGGGACCGAAATGGCAGTCAGTTTCAGGGAGAAAATGAACCAGTAATTTTTCTTCTTCTTCTTGTTCATTCAATTGAGTTTCAGTCGGTGTTGTTTCGTGTCATACATTTTGAAGCAATCGCCTTTCGTTCTTTTCCTTCTCTTTCTTATCTCTTTGTTCAATTCTATTAACACTCTTTCATATAACCTTGTACTGATTTTTCCTGTTGACCAGTTGATTTGGATTTAAGGGAATAATTTTTTATTGCTATCGATTAGTGATAATTTAGTATTTTTCTTAATTTTATTTTTTTGCTTCTATTACAATGCGTTTCTCAAATTCTATTTCATTTGCTTTGATGGCTCTTTCTTCCACAGTTTTGGCTTCTCCAGTTCTTATTTATGATACGGAGTATGTATATAAAACAGTCACAGTAGAAGCTGATGGTGAACCGGTTCCAGTTCCAACATCTACTCCCATTGAAGTTGCAGCAGCAATTCCTACTTCTACTTCCATCGCAGTTGTAGAAGCAGTAATTCCTAACACTGTTATCACAACTGCAGCCTCAGTTCCTGCTTCTACCACCTTACAAGTAGTAGTAGCAACATCATCACCGGATCCCACTCCTACTCCTCCTCCTACTCCTACTGCCGATCTTGCCGTCAATTCTTATGAACAGTCTATTCTTAGTGCTCATAATAGTGATCGGGCACAACACAGCGCTCCACCTCTGACATGGAACAATACTTTGTCTAGCTTTGCTCAGAATTATCTTAATAATCAAAATTGTGTCTTTGCTCACAGCGGTGGTCCTTACGGGGAAAATATTGCACTTGGTTATTCAACTCCTGTTGCTGCAATCGCTGCTTGGTATGATGAATACACATCGTACAATTATGCTGCCGGATTATTCAGCGAAACTACTGGTCATTTCACTCAAGTAGTTTGGAAAGCAACTACTGAAGTTGGATGTGCAACTGTTGAATGTTCTGGCAGTCAGTTCTTTGCGTGTGAATATTACCCTAGAGGAAATGTTATTGGTGAATTTATACAAAACGTTCTACTAAATTAAGGAAACTACAGAAAGAGTAGAACAAATTCAGGCTGGTTACTGAATATTCCTTTTTATGTTGACGCGCCTGTTTATTATGACCAGTTTTTCTTACGTTATGAGTTCTTTGTACGATATATTTTTTTTCTTTCATTCACAGTATTTCAGTTAGCAAATATTATTTTCTTTCAATTTTTTTAACCTTCGATTCAACGCTCTCCAGATCGGTTTCTGATTTTGCATCCGGTGGCTGGGGCGAAGTCCCAGACCCCTAGTTCTCGCTTCGTTAGAAGATATTGTGTGACATCATACATATAACATAATATACTTATAAGATCCTATACAACAGACTATGTACAACTATGAATCCCAAGTGCGGAGAGAACCTGAGAGAATGGTCAGAGGATATATTTCTTTAACTCATTAACAGGTTCACCGCCCAATCAATAGAAAGAGTTCGTAAATCAGTATAATTCTGTCCTATTCCAACAAATAAAACAGGGATTCCTGTAGAATAAGTCATATTAACCATACTTCCAATCATATCTCCTACAGTATCACATTTACTTATAAGGAAAAAATCAAGATTACGATTTGGCCCAAAGGCAGCATTAAAATTACGAGCTTGTTGAACAGAATCAGTACCAACTAATGCTTCACCAACCATAATAATCTTATCAGGATTGGCCAATTGTCCGAACTTCTCCAGAGATGACATTAGTCGATCATCATTATGTCTACGTCCAGCAGTATCAATAAGTACCACATCGAATTGATTTCTTTGACCATATTCAATTGCTCGTTGGGCAATTACTGCTGCGTCCTTACCATAACCTTCATCAAAAATTTGGACTTCTCCAGTTCCTAGTCGTTCAGTAAGCTGTTGTAGCCGTTTGACATGAACTTTAAGTTGTTCAACTGCACCAGATCGGAAAGTATCACATGCAGCGATAAGTACTTTATATTTATTTTGTAAGAGCCAGAAACCAATTTTGGATAAATTAGTAGATTTTCCAACCCCATTGACTCCAACAACAGAGATTACATATGGTCTAGCACGAGATTTCGTTGATGCTTGAACTTCATGAAGTAAATCCAAAGAAGTATTAGGAGTAAGAATTCTTCTTAAAGCTTCAGTCATTGAAGAACGAACAGTCGCTTCAACAGAAGTCCAACTTTGAGTTTTGGAACCAACAAGACTTTTATCAACAGTAGAACATAAATGAGCGGCAACCTCTTTAGCGACATTTTTTTTCATTAAATGTTCTTCCATAGCAACCAACGCTTTAGATAAATCATCGGGACCAATAGTTTTTCCACCAATAATATTTCTCAAGAATCCAAAAGATGGACCATTATTGATTGATTTAGCAGAAGATGATATAGCACCAGAATTGTAGTCATCATTATCATTATCATTATTTAAAATACCACGGAGTTCATTGGATAATTCTTTAAGAACAAATTCACCACTCTTTGTTGATGAACCATAATTTGTAAGATCTCCAGTATATTCATAGGCATCTGAATTAGAAATATCACCCGTAGCAGATTTTGATTTTGAATAATCAAGAACAGTTCCGTTCTCATCATCGTCATATTCAGCCATACCAGAATCATCCCAACGACGACGCATTTTCTTCTTTTTTGAACCAGTTGATTTTTTATCATCTGATCCAGATAAGTTTGGAGAACCAGGTCCACTAGTAATGACGGAAGATTTTTTGTTTCTTCTACCACCTCTTCGTCGTGATCCGGTAGGAGTAGAAGGGGTTTGAGGTCTAGAATCATCAGATTCAGGATCTTCAATATCTAGTTGCTGCAGTTTATCATGAACTGTTTCGACTTCTACATCCTCATCATCATAATCATCTTCCGGCTGCTGCTGCGCCGTTGTGATGGTCGTCGTCGCCGTCGTCGCCGTTGTGATGGTTCCCTCAAGTTCAGCTAGTCTAACTTTTACAAGAGCATCAAATTTTGTAAAATCAATACCATTTGTGATTGGTTCACCCAATTTAATATTTTCTTTAATTAATCCACCAAATAATGAAATAAAGATCTTTTTGCAATCTTCTAAAAAACTATCAACATAGGTAAGATGTAATATAGTTTTAAACACTGCAACAAAGGTCATTCCTAAATCATTTGATACTGTATATTTAACAGTGAATCCATCTTTTTGAAATGATATAGGAGCTGCTTGACGGACATTTTCTATAAAGAGAGATGAAACAAATCCATTAATGATAGTATCAGGTACTAATTCATATTTTGCAGAGAATAATACAACTCCTCCTGAGGAGAATACAGAAAAGAGATCAATCATGAATAGTATATATATGATGATTCATTAGCTGGAGAATCGAAAGATCAAAATATCATCAACAAAGGAAGAGAAGAAGATGATGATAAGATATTGCACGAGTCTATTAGATCTGTATAGTTTGTATTGAATGAAGGCCGTGCCAACCTACAGCTGGAGTGAGTTGACCGGGGATGTACACGCCCAGTACCACAGTTCTACCGCGCAGTTCTACCAGTTCTACCACCCAATTCTACCACCAAAGTCTTATTATGGCTAAATTTCATCCGGGTAACGTTTGTAGGCACGCGTGCGCGCGCGCGTACATATGATATAATCCTTTATAAGGTTTTATAAAAACATCACTAGGGGTCGTAAAAACCACTTCTCGTTTGTTTTTCTTGGAAATAGATATCTTGGTGATATATGATGAGCATTTGATTCTATAATTTACCTCTAAAATTTAAGATATCACAATTTTTGATAGACTTATATCCAGACGTAAATTTATTTAAGAGTATTTACAGGCGGATATCAGAATACATATGATTAGGTAAACATCAGGCCCCCGCCATGCATGAGTCCAGGTACAAACCAACCTACTGTCGGACAGTTAAGCAGCGTGAGGTTAATCATATTCTCATAACAGACATATTACAATAAATAGTAAGGAATCTCAATCGAATGACGACCATAGGTCTGTCAAGGGCAATACCTAGCCGCCGGAGCAGGTAAAAACACGAGTGGCCAACGCCATACCCCTTTTGCTTTTCTTTTTCTTTACTAAGATTATCCTCGGAACTACTACTACACTATCCACTACTACACTACTACGCTACTACCCCATTAATAAATATCCTTTTAAACGCCTATTGCTTAAATCCCAATTTCTTACTTCACGCTTCTTTCCTCCAGCTCTTAATTCTTCTCTTTAATAATACAAAGTAGTACCTTACCTAACTATCTATTTGTATCACTAATCATATTTTTCTATCTATCTTTACTGTACTAGTAATAGACAGACGAAGTTTCGTAATAAACGAGAATTAGTTATTTATTTTATTTTGTTTTACCTTCTTTCAATTTGTTGATGGGAGAGGAGAGAGAGGTATTGTTTCGGTAATAGGTTTTATTTTACAGTTTATAACAGCCGTGAAGTGAGTTTGCGCTTGGAGAAGTATTTGGCTATAGTCTTCTACTGGTATTTCATATTCCTAATTATCGTAATTATCGTGTTAGTCGTGTTATTCATATTATTCATATTAGTCGTGTCTATCGTGTCTATCGTGTCTATCGTGTCTATCGTGTCTATCGTGTCTATCTCGAGTGTGATCAACAGCAAACAAACACTTGTTAATATCGATTTGATTCACCTATCATAAACACCTTGGGTTATTTGAACTGAACTTTGTTAACGTTGGTACAAAGTGTCGTGATCAAATTCGATTAAGGTTCAATGACTTATATCGAAGATAACGAAGACAAAGTCCACCTTTCAGACGCGTTCCGTAGAACTCGTCGTCTTCAACATAAAAATTACGCTGAAAGTGACAACGAAAGTAATATTGAAGAAGAAGAATTAGAAGAAGAAGAAGACCTGGTACCTCAGACCGTTAATGGTCATGGACATAATCGACGTAATAAATCAATTATTCCTGCATTTCCTATAAAGTTAAAGATTGGAAAAAAGACTTCAGATTTTCTTTCAATGAGAGAAAGACCCTCGTTGTCACGTTCACGTAAAATACACAAGATGGAGGATGATGATGATGATGATGATGATGTGGTTGTAAAATATGAAAATGATAATAATGACTATGATAATGATGAACATGATAACGAGAACATAAACAACAACAACAAAGACAAAGTCGACGATGATGATGATGATGATGCTATAATCCCAAGAAGAAGGTCTTCTCGAAAATCAATCACCCAATCAACAACAATAGATGATATCCATCCTTCTCCTCATTCAAATGAAAGACGTCGTTCAAGTACTCGAATTAGTAATAGACAAAGCGGTGTTGTTACTATCGGTGATGATGATGAAGATGAATATAAAGAAGATGATGAAGAGGAAGCGTCTGATAATTCACATAATGGATCTGCATCTGATGATAGTTTGGAACGAGTGTCTGATCGTGGGTTCATAGTTTCCGATGATGAGAATGATGATGAAGATACAAAGAAACGTAAACGACGTAGACAAAAACTCGTTCATCGTGCTCGTCGTGCAATTAGTAATGGTGCAAAAAGCCGTAGCCGTCGTCGTCCAAATGATGACGATGATGAAGAATATGAATCTGATTATGAAGTCGGTCGTTCTGCTGGTCGTCGTGGTGGTCGCAAACGTATCGATAGTGCTGCTGACATCATTGATGATGACGAAGAAGAAGACATTGAAACCTTAAAAGAAGAACTCAGAGAATTAAGGGAATCTCAATCTCCTCCTGCTCCTCCTATTAGAAAATTTCAATTAAGAGAGAGAAAAGAAGTTAATTATCAAATATTACCCCCTCCATTACCTGAAGAACAATTTGATACAATACCTGTATCTTCTCCCTCTCGAGTTAATCGAAGAAGAGGCGTTGGCGCTGGCCCCATAAGAAGGCTATTCCCAACAACTGGCCCGTTTGGTGGTAATGATGTAGTATCTGTATTTGGTGGTAGTGGTATTCCAGGTGGAATTAATTTACCAGGAATACCTGGAATAGGTGGTGCACCATTAGCCAATGGAACTTTAGATTCCGATTCCAGTGATGATGACTTGATTAATAATAATAATGGTACTAATAAGGGTGCTAGATCAGGGCCTAATCCTAATGGAGTCAACAATTTTGGCATTGTGAAACCCAAAAAACCTGATCTCGCTGATTCAGATCCTCTTGGTATAGATATGAATATCGACTTCTCATCTGTGGGTGGTCTTGATAACTACATTAATCAACTTAAAGAAATGGTCACTTTGCCTTTGAGATATCCTGAAATTTATCAAAGGTTCGGTGTTACCCCTCCACGTGGTGTCTTATTCCATGGTCCTCCTGGTACAGGTAAAACTCTTATGGCCCGAGCTTTAGCAGCTAGCTGTTCGACTGAAGGTCGTAAAATTACTTTTTTCATGAGAAAAGGTGCTGATTGTTTGTCAAAATGGGTAGGTGAGGCCGAAAGGCAACTAAGACTATTATTTGAAGAAGCTCGAAATCAACAGCCCAGTATTATATTTTTTGATGAAATCGACGGTCTCGCACCTGTCAGATCTTCTAAACAGGAACAGATTCATGCTTCGATTGTATCCACCTTATTAGCTCTTATGGATGGTATGGATAATCGTGGTCAAGTCATTGTTATTGGTGCTACTAATCGTCCTGATTCGGTTGATCCGGCTCTAAGAAGACCTGGTCGTTTTGATCGTGAATTCTATTTCCCTTTACCTGACCTTGAAGCTCGTAAGACAATTATTTCAATTCACACCAAGAAATGGGACCCTCCGCTCAAGCCTGAATTTGTCGATCATGTTGCTGAACTTACTAAAGGATATGGAGGTGCCGATCTCAGAGCTCTTTGTACTGAAGCTGCTCTGAATGCTATTCAACGACGGTATCCACAGATTTATATGTCTAATGATAAACTTATGTTAGATCCTCAATCAATTCATGTAACACCTGTTGATTTTATGAAGTCGGTAGATAAAATTGTGCCTTCATCTGCGAGGTCGACTTCTTCAGGTGCTGCCCCACTTCCAGCTAGAGTGGAACCAGTTTTAGGTGATTCGCTTAAGAAAATTATTCATAAACTTGATAACTTGTTACCTCGAGCAAAGAAGCTCACACCACTTGAGGATGCTCTTTATGAAGATATATTAGATCATGATGGAGGATTTGCCCGACAAGAGGCTTTGAAGAGTAAGTACAAAAAAGAAAATATCCTGGTCATCTCCACATGTTGGGATAGAGGGGTATGGAGTAATTCCACTCCTGCCAGAGGCAGCCCGGGAGTTCGATTCGTGAACGATCCATTCATATATTCTAACTATTAGATTTCCAAACTGCGAGGGTTTTCCGACCTCGATTATTGGTTTGTGGAGAAGTTGGTATGGGCCAGCAATATATTGGTTCTGCGATCTTGCATCATTTGGAAGGGTTTCATGTACAATCTATTGACCTCGGCACATTATTCAGCGACTCTATGAGAACTCCAGAGGCATCATTAATTCAGTTACTCATTGAAGCGAGAAGACACACGCCCAGTGTTGTATATTTACCCAATGTTGAAACATGGTTTGCGACCATTAGCGATGCTGCCAAATCGACGTTCCGAAGTATTCTTCGAAATATTAGTCCAACTGAATCAATTCTTATATTAGGCGTCTCGGATATCCCCTATGAAGAGATTGACCCTCACTTGAAGGATTTATTTGGATATTCCAGTGAAAATTACGAACAGTTGTTGCCAGTAACTTCTGAAATTCATCTAGCTGAATTCTTTAAAATTCTCAGATACTATATTTCTAGTAAGCCGACTGACTATCCTGATCCTGAAAAACGCCGCAAAAGGGTACTGGAAAGGTTGCCGGTGGCCCCTCCACTTCCTGACGTCCCACCGACAAAGGCTGAATTGAAACAACTGGAAAAGAAAGACATGCAATTAAAGAATCTTCTAAAAGTTAAATTAAGTGGCTTGATGGATCTATTTAAGAATCGCTATAAACGGTTTCGAAAGCCTCCAATTGAAGATATTCAATTGGTTCACCTTTTTGAGCCTCCTCAGGAAGAACACTTAAATATTCAGCATGCCTATGTTAAATCAGATGATGATCGAATTTTGGAAGTTGCCACGGGTAAGAAATTTTACAATATCGACTTGGACATCATTGAGGAACGTTTATGGAATGGCTATTATTCGGAACCGAAGCAGTATCTCAAAGACCTTGAAATGATTAATATCGATGCAACAACTCTCGGTGATCGTGAGCGTCTAGTTAAAGCTTCAGAGATGTTTGCTAATGCTCAAGTAGCAATTGAAGAGATCTGTGCTGATGTACAGTTTGCGCAAGCATGTAAAGAGATGCACCAGCGGGAGATTTCCAAGCGGAAGAAATTGCTGGACAAGGTCGAGAAGAACAATAGCGAAGAAACTCTAGTAAACGGTGGAACTGGGGAAGCCGGTAGTAGTATACCTGATCTCAATAACTTACAGAATGGAATGATTAATGGCACTATTGTTCAGGAAGTTACTACAGTGATTACGGATGCGAATAATACAAAGACTGCTAGTCTATCTACTGTGACAGATTCAACGACAAATGGTATTGTAGAAGATGTGGAGATGAGCGATACACTTGTTGACGAAGAGTCAGAGCCTGTTAAAATGCAGGTTGAATCCGATTTAGTGAAAGTACCTCTCGATGAGCCTCAACCGGAACTTGGCCATAAACAGGAGCTTGAAGCTGAGCGAGATGAAAAACCTGAACTAAAACCAGAAGAAGAGGTGGAACCTGAACTTAAACCTGAGCGTGAACCTGGACCTGAACTTGAACTCGAACCTGAACTCGAACCTGAGCCTGAGCCTGAGCCTGAGCTTATTCTCGATGAAGATTTACTCTCTAAGTTTGAAACTCGACTACACGTAGAATGTGCTAAGCATGCACTTGTCCTTGAACAGTTGGAACAGATCAATACTTGTCTTGTAGATACCATATGGAAACATAAAGATAGTTGGAATCGTAACATTATTATTAGCGAGTTGCACCATAGCCTTGATGAAGTCTTAAGGGCAGTTAATAATGCGCGAGAGTGATGAATGATTAGATATAAAGTGAGGTAAAGATATGTAGCTAATAATTTATTTATATTATGTGATGTTAAACTGAAAAACGATCGAGGCTTCGTGACGGGGCCGACCTATTCGATAGAAATTCTTCCGGATTCGTTCCTTCTATTAGAACTCTTCTTCTTAAATCAGGACCACTTAACAGCCACAGGTAGTTTAATACGAATTATCTAATGCAGTCTATTCTAAAATATTTATATAAATGTGAGTATTTACAACAGTCACTCTAAGACAATAACAGTTTAGCGACATCAAGAACTTTCTGATCATCACCGTATTGTCCCCAAACTTGCATGCCAATAGAGGGTATATTACCATAGGGTACAGAAATTGCAGGAATACCAGCATGACTTGCTGGAACTGTTAAAACATCGTTGACATATGAATCAACAGCCGATTTCGCACTGAAAATATCTGTAAATGTCGGCGGTGTGGTTCGGGCCGTAGGGTGAATCAGAACATCTACTTCACCAGGAAGATAGGAGGATTGTGGATAGAGAATATTATGTTTCCTGAACAAGGAATTAAATTCCATCTGTAATTTGCGTCGGACTCGCTGAGCTTTTTCAAAATGATTTCCGTACGCTCTAGCGGTCAAATTATAGATACCAAGAATTATTCGTCGTTGCACTTCAGCACCAAACCCCTGTGATCTTGTGGGCGCATATAATGTTCCACTAATGGCATCTCTATCTGATGAATTGGAGTTAGTCGAAGAAGAAGTTGCTCTAGTTCCATAACGGATTCCATCATATCTAGCTAAATTGGAAGAAGCTTCTGCAAGTGATACGATGAAATATGTTGGGAGAGAACTTCTCATTGAAGGAAGAGAAACTAAAGAAATATTATGACCCTGGGACCTTAACTGATCGAGGCATGAGACCCATGTTTCTCTGACTTCAGGTGAAAGATCAATAATAGCTTCTTTAAGAACACCTATAGTTAAGCGTCGATTAGATGGTGATGATGGTGACCCATTATTTAATGCATTCAATTTCAATCTCAGATCTGGTCTTAATGAAGTAGGATCTTTAGAATCATATTCATTCAATGCATTAAAAGCTGATTCAACCAATCCAATGTCTTTGGAGATAAGACCAACAGTATCCAAACTTTGTGCATAAGCTACTACTCCATGACGTGAAAGAAGTCCGTAACTAGGCTTGAATCCAATCACTCCACAGTATGCACTCGGTAATCTAACCGATCCACCAGTATCACTACCTAGGGCAATATCACACATATCTGCAGCGACAGCAGCTGCACTTCCACCAGATGATCCACCTGGTGTGACCTCTTGATCAGGAAATAAAGGATTTAATGCTTTTCCAAAGCAACTATTTTCATTGGTAGATCCCATAGCAAATTCATCCATATTTGTTTTGCCAACTACCACACCTCCAGCTTTACGTAAAAGACTAACGACAGTTGCCTCATATGGACTCATGTATCCTCTTAAAATATCTGAACAACATGTTGTTGGTAAATCTAATGTACAGAATAAATCTTTGACACCTATAGTTTTTCCTCTCAAAGCTTTCATGTTAGTATTCTTCCACGTTCCAGTGTTGATAGCTAACTCACTTACCATCTAATCTTGGTTCTTCCGAACTGCGTAATATGTTAAACTGAGCCTCTACTTCAGCTTTAATGGTTTCAACTGGTCGAAGAGATACAAACGCGTTGATCCGTTTATTATGAGTAGCTATATTATTCAGGCATGTCTCGACTCGTGATAGAGCTGGTCGTGATGGCCGCATGACGAACACGAATAGAGAGGGGAAAAATGAAGAAGAAACAAAAATCAATTCTAATCCCCCCTGTTGATGGTGATATAAACGGCTCAAGGAAAGCTAATGTTGGCCGGATCCATCCATTCATCGTCATATATTCTCTATCATGATGCCGTTGTATCGTACGGCTAAATTTTTTTTCTGGTAGTGGTCTGCCTGTGTACCAGCATGCATGGGATGCCTGATCAGCCCGGGTCAATCCGAGCAAATCTAAGCCGTCGAAAGCCGTGCATACTATAGATCAGGGCAAATCTCGTCAAAAAATCTGTTATTTTCATGGGACCGGATCTTGCCTCCCGCAGCTGGGGTGAACCCAGACCGCTAGCTCTGACCGCAACTTCTCGAGCGCAGCGAGAGAAAGGGGGTCTGGGGGTTACACCCCCAGCCGCCGGAGGCAGAGCGGGGCGGTGACGACCCCTGAATTACTACTTAATGTAACAAGCCGCATGAGGCTCACTAGAGGAGTGATAACTGATTTGCCCCGGATCTTTCCAATATTTAGTCACGTTCCGAGAGGACTTTCTCACACACGTTTTATTCGCGTTTTTTCACGCGTTTATTTATTTATTTATCATTAGTATTTGTTTTGTCTGTCGAAGAAAATGTCAGTTAAATATTCTGGTCTACCTGATATCGATATATCTTCAACAGATATCTATGAAACAGCTGATCATATAGAAGAACCCACCTCTTCTGCTTCGTCTTCAGTAAGCCACTATCATAATTATCATCAATCTGCTCATATAATTGGTTCCACCAATAAGGGTGCTAATATTGGTGATAATATCGACGAATCCAACCTATCAATTTCTGAAGCTCATGATAAATTCTCCACTAAAGAAATATACGTGTCAGATGATGTGGACTTTTCTACTCAGATAGGAAAAGTCAATAAATCGTCTTACAGGGCAATCTCTATTAGCGAGACACTTGAAACTAGAATAGCTCGATTACAACGAGAAGTCGCAGAAGTACAAGAACAATTGAACAATAATAATCATAATTCATCGTCATCTCAACCTGCAGTAAACGAAGAAGTTGTTCGTCTTGAAAATATCCTAAAGAAACTTGCCATCAGTCAGAATCGTAACCACCAAAATCAGGACACGCAAGAAAGTTCAGTTGGAGATTTGGAATTATATAACGGGTTGGGAAATAAAAATCCATTTGAATTGAATTCTACCCGTTTAATACCCGAATCAAATATTGCTCCTTTAATATCTAAATATATTTCTCGAATAACAGAATTGGAAACCCGTTTAACTGCACTAGAAGATAAGATTGGTTTAACTCCAGAAGTATCTGAAAATCTGAAGCCTATATCTCTTACAATTGATGATATTAGACGTAAGGTCAGTTTATTTACCAATGATCCTAAAGCTATTCAAAGAGCCACTTCAAACCTGAAAGAAGTCTTATCAGTGGTCGAGCAATTAAAACTGCAAAATAATAGTTCTCTGAGATCAAGAACGATATCAGCAATAACAACAGAGTCAGCAACATTCGAATCATCATCAGAATCGACATCAACATTAGGATCAACACCTTCATCCGGCCTCCCTGTATCTACTAAAATAAATTCTTTATATGATAAAATGGCTATTTTAGATAAGTATGGATCTATAATACCTCGGTTACTAGATAGATTACAAAGCCTTCAAGGTATTCATAATGATGCATCTCTCTCCATATCTAGATTGCATGACATAGATGCTACAATAGCATTGATCGAAACAGAAATAAAACAATGGAAAGAGGGGATCGAACGTCTTGAAATCAAACTGAAAAGTTATGATACTAAGACAATTCATAATCGTGAGGAACTAAATAGATGGATATCATCTTTAGAGACGTCATCCTTACAGCCAACAACAAATGCAACAATATCTTGATTTGCATGAATCACTCTCTTTTCACTTAAGTTACTTAAGCTTGATCGGTCCTTTTGGAGGAGTGTTGGCCCGAACTACGTTCTTTCTGCCTCGGACTGGCGGGACCTGTTTCCCAAATTCTATTCTCTGGCTTCGTCGTTTCTTCCCTCCTTAGGCAAAGGCAGACCTTCGGGCAGTTTGAATCAGGGGTAATAACAGTCTGGTTTTGTCATAGGCATAAGCGTTCATTATTGACAACTAAGACCGCCCGGAGAAGAGAGAGTTCACGACTGGATTGCCAATTCCCGATGGTTTTTTCTTCGAAATAACTATACTTATGACATATAAATAACTGTATATATTCTAAATTCATTTATGAACTTGGGAAATTATATCCCTTTTCTAATGTGCTAGCTCCATAATTTAGTTATGGAGTTCTGTGCTAGCTACTAATTCCGCCCTTTCTGATTTCCCTCAAGACAATCTCTCGATTTCTAGATCACAGACTCTCATTATACTTGAATCATAGCGACAATAGTCCAAGTTATCGAATCTTTTTCAAGCATCGGAACTTGGCTGGCGGGCCATGACGCACTGATGACTCGTCGTGAAGTAATAGTACGGCTGTGCAAGGCCGAGTCCTTAACTGCTTATAATATCTTATAAAATGTTGTTTTTGACCATCTTCTTCATCATCATCGTTTGACACTTTCCTATATATATATAGTCCATTGGCTTTCATATTATCGATACTTTCCATTGGATTCATTGTCTCTCTCTTATGTAACAATTGACAATGCAACCAAAACAGATTGAAGACTTTCTGAGCCTGGTGGCTCAGATGAAAACTGATATACAATCACTACTACCAATTTCATCATCAAAGCGGATAGATTCAAATCAAATTGAAATCGATAATGATCCATTGGTTTTACCTAATCTTGAATTAAACTCCGTTCATTCAAATTCAAGCTCAAATTTTATCACTAAACATAATAGTGAAAATTGGCTTCGGAAACAATGCCATTTAACTGCTGCTTCTAGTGGCTTCTCGGAAGATGATTTATATACCATGTTACTTGATATTTTGAAATCAGACACATCTGACGAGGAGTTACAAGGCACTTTGGCCGATATGCTAGGTTTTGATAACCTGGGATTGGTTACGGAGCTGATCCAACGTCGTCAAACCATTATTAAGGAAGATAATATGGTAAGTGCCAGAACGAGGGGCATACTGCTGTGAATAGGGGTCATGTAAGCATTCTAACAGTAGCAGCAAGAACATATTAATACTAGCGAAGGAGAAGGAGGTATTCTATCTAGGGACCAAAGGAATAAACAAGTACTTGCTAATCGAAGAGCTATTGAGGAAAAAGCCCTCACGCTAGAATACGGTGTGAGGGACCCACAGTATCCTCATGTCTATCGAGCCCATGATGCTGGCAATACTTTAAGTGCTTTTGGGACTAGATATACTCTACCCTTAGGAACAACCAGAACTCAAGAAGAATTCTATGAGGAAGTGATCATTCCATACCCGAAACAGCGAACAATTATTCGAGATGGTGAACTTGTACCTATAAAAGATCTTGATCCTCTTTGCCAGGGTACGTTCAGCAAATATAAAACACTCAATCGAATGCAATCTTTAGTATACCCCGTAGGATACAACACCAACGAAAATATGTTAGTATGTGCACCTACTGGTGCAGGTAAAACTGACGTGGCACTTTTAGCTATGCTGAATACAATACTTCATCATAGTACATTTGACGAAGAAGCCGGTGTATATGACATTCAATACGATGATTTTAAAGTAGTCTATGTTGCTCCGCTTAAGGCTTTAGCTGCCGAAATTGTGGAGAAAATGGGGAATCGATTGGCCTGGTTGGGAATCAATGTGAGAGAATTGACCGGTGATATGCAATTGACCCGAACTGAAATCGCTGCTACCCAGGTTATTGTTACTACCCCTGAAAAATGGGATGTTGTTTCACGTAAAGCTACAGGCGATAATGAATTGGTCACAAAGGTGAAACTACTAATTATTGATGAAGTACATTTATTGCATGAAGATCGTGGTGCTGTTATAGAGTCATTAGTTGCCCGAACTTTAAGATTAGTGGAAAGCACTCAATCAATGATTCGCATAGTAGGTCTATCTGCAACCCTACCTAATTTCTTAGATGTAGCAGAATTTTTAGGAGTCAATCCTCAGCAAGGTCTGTTTTATTTTGATTCATCGTTCAGACCTGTTCCCTTGAAACAGGAATTTCTAGGTGTTAAGGGCAAGGCAGGTAGTAAGCAGGCAATGGAGAATATTGATCGCATCGCCTATAATAAATTGATAGAAATGCTTGAGGAAGGTCACCAAGTGATGATATTTGTTCATTCTCGTAAGGATACTGTCAAATCTTCTCGAACTTTCATGAATATGGCTCAAACAAATGGAGATATGGCCCTCTTTGACTGTTCAGAAAATACCCAATTTGATCAATATAAGCGGGAAATGAGTAAATGGAAAAATAAAGATATGAAAGAACTCTTTGACCGTGGGTTTGGTGTTCATCACGCCGGAATGTTAAGATCGGAGAGAAATATGACTGAAAGAATGTTCATGAATGGGGCTATTAAAGTTCTATGTTGTACAGCAACCTTGGCTTGGGGTGTTAATTTACCTGCAGCAGTAGTCATTATTAAGGGCACTCAAGTTTATGATGCTAAACAAGGTGGTTTTGTAGACTTGGGTATTTCTGATGTAATTCAGATTTTTGGTCGTGCTGGAAGACCTCAATTTGAAAAGTTTGGAACAGGAATTCTATGTACTTCATTAGACAGGCTTGATCATTACTTATCGGCTATCACCCAGCAACATCCTATTGAATCGAGATTGCAGCCTAAGTTGGCCGATAATCTGAATGCTGAAATCTCTTTGGGAACTGTGACGAATGTAGATGAGGGCGTACAATGGCTCGGATATACATATCTTTTTGTACGAATGCGTAAGAATCCTTTGGCTTATGGTCTTCGATGGCAGGATGTGACTGATGACCCTCTGTTGGGTGAACGTCGTAGATCCCTGATTGTGGAGGCCGCTCGTAGATTGCATTCAATTCAGATGATTATTTTCGATGAGGGTAAAACTGATTCATTTATTGCCAAGGACATCGGTCGGATAGCATCTGATTTTTACCTACTTAACAATAGTGTTGAGGTATTTAATACCCTGCTTAAACCTATGGCTACAGAGGCGGATATCTTTGCCATGCTTAGTATGAGTGGAGAATTCGATGGTATTAAATCTCGTGAGGAAGAAGCCAAGGAGCTAACTAAGCTGAGAGATGAATCATCTCCCTGTCAAGTGGCCAGTACACTGGATACTGCCGAGGGTAAGACAAATGTTTTACTGCAGGCCTATATTTCAAAAGCTACTATTCAGGATTCTGCTTTATCATCTGATGCGATGTATGTATCTCAAAATGCTACAAGAATTGCTAGAGCATTGTTCTTAATCTGTATTAATCGAAGATGGGGGAAGTTGGCCCGAATGTTGTTATCTTTATGTAAATCCATTGATAAACGATTGTGGTCTTTCGAACATCCATTGGCTCAAATGGAACACTTACCTATGACAGTAATTCGGAATCTGGAAGCAAAAAATCCATCTATAATGGACTTGAAAGATATGGAAACGGCTGAAATTGGTGAGCTTGTCCATAACAAGAGTATTGCGGGTACCGTCGCCAGATTGGTTGATCGTTTTCCTTTGGTTGATGTGAAAACTGCCGAGATTATGCCAATTACTGGTAAAGTTCTCCGAGTTCACATTGAAGTTGAGCCAGATTTTATTTGGGATTTTAAAATCCATGGAAAGTCACAGTTTTTCTGGATTTGGGTTGAAGAGGATTCTGAGAAATTTGAAATTTTGCACGTGGAAAGATTGATTATTTCTAAGGGATCTATGAATTCTCCACACATTCTTGATTTCACTATCCCAGTGGCTGATCCTCTTCCAAATCAATTAATCGTGAGGGTCATATCTGATAACTGGGCTGGGTCTGAAACTAGTGTAGCTGTTTCATTCAAGCACTTAATTCGCCCTGAAACACAACCTATTCAAACAAAATTGCTTAAATTGCGACCACTTCCGGTAACTGCGTTGAAGGATGATTTATTAGAAACAATATATGGTAGCAAGTTTGAATACTTCAACCCGATGCAGACTATGGCATTTCATACTTTATATCACAAAGATACCAGTGTACTATTGGGATCTCCTACGGGGTCAGGTAAGACTGTCGCTTGTGAACTGGCCATATGGGCAGCTTTCAGAAAGTTCCCTGGATCTAAAATAGTTTATATTGCCCCGATGAAGGCCCTTGTCAAAGAGAGAGTTGGGGATTGGTCCAAGGGCATCTGCAAACAGGCGGGTCTACGATTGGTAGAATTGACTGGTGATACAAATCCAGAGGCTGACAGCATCCGTAAAGCCGATATAATTATTACAACTCCTGAAAAATTTGACGGTATAAGTCGAAATTGGCAGACAAGAAAATTTGTCCAACAGGTTTCATTGATTATTATGGATGAGATTCATCTGTTGGCGAGTGACAGAGGTCCTATATTAGAGATGATTGTGAGTCGTATGAATTTTATTTCTAGCAAAACCAAACGTTCTGTTCGTTTGTTAGGCATGTCTACAGCTGTAGCAAATGCACAGGATATGGCCAATTGGCTAGGCGTCAACGACAGTAGTGGATTATTCAATTTCTCCCAATCAGTTCGTCCCGTCCCGTTGCAAATGTATATTGATGGGTTCCCCAACAATCTAGGGTTCTGTCCACTCATGAAATCGATGAATAAACCAGCATTCTTGGCTATTAAACGACACTCACCTACTAAGCCGGTTCTAATTTTTGTAGCATCCCGTAGACAGACTCGTATTACTGCCCAGGATCTAATCCAAATGTGTGGGATGGAAGAAAACCCTCGACGATTTTTGCGTATGACGGATGATGAATTGGCGACTGTGTTGTCAGAGGTACATGATGAAACCCTGAAGCTGTCGTTGCAGTTCGGCATTGCCCTCCATCATGCTGGTCTTATTGATAGTGATCGTCGTATCAGTCATGAACTCTTTGCCAACAGTAAGGTTCAGATATTAGTTGCTACGAGTACTCTAGCATGGGGTGTCAACTTGCCGGCTTATTTGGTCATTATTAAGGGCACTCAATTCTTTGACGCTAAAATTGATACTTATCGTGATATGGATTTGACAGATGTTTTACAAATGATGGGTAGAGCTGGTCGTCCAGCGTATGATACAAGCGGAGTGGCTATTGTTTACACGAAAGAATCAACTAAATCGTTTTATAAGTATTTCCTCAATAGTGGGTTCCCTGTCGAATCTTCCTTACACAAGGTCCTAGAGGATCATTTAGGAGCAGAAATAAGTGCTGGTACCATTAGTAGCAAGCAGCAAGCCCTTGATTTTTTGACTTGGACGTTCCTTTATAGACGCATTCATAGTAATCCTACCTATTATAAAATACAAGGTTCTGAAACTAATGAGGTGAATGATTGGGCTGTGCAACTTGTTGATAAAACGATTATAAACCTTTCAGAAGCTGGTTGTGTTGTAGAGCAAGAAGGTGGTGTATTATTGCCTACAAAATTTTTAAGAATTTCGAGTTTTTATTATATGTCGCATAAGACTATGAGGAAATTTTTAGAATCTATTAAACCCGATATGTCTTTAAAAGAATGTTTAATGGTGCTGGCTAAATCCACTGAGTATGATGAATTGGCTATTCGCCATCATGAAGACCTTATCAATGAGGAACTTTCTAAAAAGGTTCGGTTCCATGGTGGAGATCTTGGATTGAGAATGGTCGACCCACATGTTAAAGCCTATCTATTAGTTCAGGCTCATATGAGTAGAATTGAGTTACCTATTGAGGATTACGTTCAGGATACAGTTGCTGTTTTAGATCAAAGTTTACGTATTCTTCAGGCTGCTGTAGATACGTCAGCAGAACTTGGTTATTTTTCGAGTTGTTTCCAATTTATTGGTTTGATGAGATGCATCAAGCAAGCTTATTGGGATACTAGCGATCCTGTGACTGCTCTTCCTGGACTTCAATTAAGAGATGGAATTAGTGAATCCTCCACAGAAACTCTACGTTTACAAGATTTGCCCAGTGATGTGGATGGTGCTTGTAAGAAATTGCAGGTGGCTTGGAAGAAACAGAAGGATTTCAAGAGAGTTGTTGGGCAATTACCAGTGTTAGATGTGAAAATCACTAATCAGGATAACAAGGAATTGAAGGTAACATTGAAACATATAAATAACAACAGCAGTAAAAGAATGTACTGCCCCAGATTCCATAAACCCCAATCGGAAAGTTGGTTTGTTATTATTGCCAGTGGTGAAGAGGAGATTGTTTCGTTGCAGAGATCAAGTCCAAGTGGTCGTGAAATTCATTTAACTATAGAACTTCCTGATAACAAGACGGATTTACGGCTATTGGTTGTAAACGATGCTCTAGATATATCATATGAACTACCGCTAGGTAAATGATAGAAATTTTATTTAGATAGCTAATTAATATGTTATTTAATATTATTTTGAAATGTTTCTAACTGCTTTTTTAACGCTCGATCGATACATTTGATCACGCTTACGTATAAGTGGTCATCCGCCACCAGATCTCTTTCTACCAACTTACTTTCCTCCTCCTCAGTTGCCTCCGGAGGCTTCAGACCCTCAACTTGAGCCTAGGGTAGCAAGAAGTAACGTCGGAGGCAGACAGGGAAATAAAGACACCAGTCCTTTAATCAGAAAATAAAAGCAAGGGAACAGAACTCAGGTTTCACATACTGAAGAGGTGAGATGTTGGCAATTAGGTAGGTACTTTTCTGAAGCCGAGAGATCTACTGTGAGCGATTCTAAGGGAAAAGTCAGCTCCGTCAATGTTTTATGATAGTGATGACGGTGACGTCTAGAGAATTGAAACACTAACAAATAAACACACCGGAGTGAAGCATGCAGGACTCAGAGCAGAGTTTGAACCATATACCTAGAGCTGAAGAAGATGCGGAGGAGCGCCAAGGTAAAACTCATGACAACTCTAGTTGGCTCAGAATAATAAAGGGAATATCTTTGCCTCACTAAGTGTTCCTCCCTTTTTCACATTTCGTTCAATTAGAGTCCACGATTGCCCATGGCGTTGATTCCCGTTAAGAGTTCAACGGATCACACCATCAATATTGGTCCCTAGCCAAAGTCCTCAGATATTCACTCGAACCACAGCACTGGCTACTTATTAGTAAATTAACCGTTGCGTGGTTCTATCGATCGACATTAATTTATTTCTTTAACCTGTTACGGTAAGAATAGTTTTATACGTAAGAACGATGAGGCTCAAATTTAAAGACAAGGGAGAACGCCCGAAGAGGCACAACGTCATTACGAACGAGGCCAAGATGATGTGGATTCGATGATAATGGAGCTCATCTGTACAAAACATCCGAGGAACTAAGTCCCATGGTTTTCTCAACCGACTACTCTACCGAGGACCACACCTTAATCGTGAAGAGAGGTTCAGACTATTGCCATCCCAAGTTATAAAAATTACTTCTGTCAATTTTTTAAGTAAAATCGAAAAATAAAAATTATAATGATAATGATGATAATGATGATATAAATTTATATCAGTTTATTAATGATATAAAACTATTTATTAAAAATCTCTATAATGACAACTTATTTGCTGCAACTTTCAAAAAAATGCCCTAAAATATAAACAAAACAAAAAAAATTTGAAGTTCAATTAATTTAGTCCATTTCTTCCTCATTGTTGGTCTTGGGAGAAATGATGAAACGTCCTTTACCGTTAGCATCCTGTTCATGCTCAATAGCCAATCTAGAAAGGTGACCAATAAGGTTCTCAAGTTTGGCATCAGCATGAGATCTGTCTTTACGACCAAGGTTATCCAAATAAGGAATCGAAGACAACATGTAATAGACGACAGCAATGATGATGGTAACACCAATGGAATAAGCCCAGATAACAACAACAGTAACAATAGAAGTCCAACCATCAGAAGTCTCCTTGAAAGTATCCTTAGGATCATCAGTAAGAGTAGAACCGGGACCAGACAACCAACCGAAAAGACAGAACATAGTAGACAAAACATCGACACCAAAGATGGCACCAACAAGTTGCCAAGATGGAAGAGTCTTACCACCACGAGTAACAAAGATCAACCAGTTTTCAGTAAGAGAGATTTGAAGGAACAAAACTTCTTGAACTGAACCGAAGTTCTCAACGATACCACCATTAGGTAAGAACATAGAACCACGAACAACCCAAGTACCAAGAGCAAGTAGGGCACCCAAAATAACTGAAATGATCCAAATCTTAGGTAATTGCCATTCGACAGGACGAGGTTCAAAATGAGCATTATCATAAGCAACAGCAATAGTAGCCAAATCAGCGAAAAGAGCCAAGAAGACAACCAATTCAACACGAAGAGTTTCATTAATAATAATCATAGAAGTAACAAGGTAAATTTCCAAATGCAAACACAAAGCAATACGATATTGAATATAAGCCTTCATACGTTGGAAAATTTGTCTGGCAACCTTGATAGAATCAACAATAGTAGACAAACCAGGAGCCAAGAAAACGATATCAGCAGCAGCTTGAGCAGCTTCAGTAGAACCTTCAACAGCAATACCACAATCAGCCTTCTTAAGAGAAGGAGCATCGTTAACACCATCACCAGTCATAGCAGTCAAGTGACCTCTTTCTTGGAGCATTTCAACTACTTGATATTTATGTTCGGGGAAAACTTCAGCAAAACCATCAGCCTTTTCAACAAGATCATGTTGTAAAGCACCAGTTAAACCACCAGCAACTAACTTTTCAGAATTATAGACCTTAGTACCAAGAGCCAACATCTTACAAGTTTCCTTAGCAATAGCAATAGCATCACCAGTAAGCATCTTAACAGATAAACCAAGTTGTTGAGCTTCAACGATAGTTTGAGCAGTATCATCACGTGGAGGATCGAACATAGACAACATACCAAGTAATTGCCAAGGTTCATCACCCTTCTTAACAGCAACACCCAAAGAACGGAAACCACGAGAAGCAAATTCACGAGCCTTTTCCTTGTAAAGATCACCAGCTTCAGGAGAACAATCAGCCAATTGCAAAATAGCCTTAGGAGCACCCTTAGCACAAGTATAAGTTTCACCATTCAAAGTACAAACAGCAGTAATACGTTTAGAAACAGGATCGAAAGGAGTGAAAGAGATAGTCTTCCAACCTTGTTGAATAATATCTAAAGCCTTGGGATATCTCTTAAGAGTCAAGATAGTGATTTTATCAATGGGATCCAAAGCCTTAATCTTGTGGGAAGAAGCCAAAGCAGCAACAGCCATCATCCAGTTAACATCAACACCTTCAGCAACAAATGGTTCACGGATAGACAATTTATTAGCGGTCAAAGTACCAGTTTTATCGGAACAGAGGATATCAACACCGGCAAGAGATTCAATAGCAGTAAGCTTTTGAACGATAGCCTTTCTCTTAGCCAAATAAGCAGCACCAACAGCCAAAGTAGTAGTAGTAACAACTGGTAAACCGACTGGAACACCAACAATGAGCAAAATAAGGGTATAATGGAGCAAATCATTTGAATTGTTTTCAGGAGTAGCAATCTTAAGATGATGGAAGAAACCACCAATCCAAGCAGCCATAATGAAGACAACGACCAAAACAAGCAAAGAAGTACCAATAGAGTTCATGATAGCCTTGAAATGACCTTGATCTTTAGCACCTTGAACCATAGCAGCAGTTTTACCAACGAAAGAGCCCTTAGCAGAAGCAGTGACAACAGCATAAGCCTTACCACGTTTACAACCAGTAGTATAATAAACCATATCAGCCATAAATTTATCAACAGCTAAAGATTCACCAGTAATAGAAGATTGATCAACAGCAACTAAGGAGTGACCAATTTTATGAGCATGTTCATCAAGCTCATCTTCATCATCTTCTTCTTTATTATCCTCAATATCAGAATTGATATAATCCAAGTAGTCAGCATAACCCTCTGGGTTATCATAACTAGTAATAACACGGGCATCACCAGGGACGACTTGACCTTCTTCAATAATAACAATATCACCAGGAACAATATCACGAGCTTTAATTTCTTGTTCATGACCGTCTCTGACGACAGTAGCTTTCATAGCAATATCAGCTTTAAGAGAAGCAACCACATCGGCAGCCTGTTTTTCTTGATACCAACCAACAATAGCGTTAAGCATTAAAATACCAATAATGACACCGAAATCGACCCAGTCACGGAGACCAGCAGCCAAAAGAACTGCCAATTCCATAACATAAAGAATTGGACCTCTGAAATAACCAATGAATTGAACAAAGAAATTGGTTTTTTCTGAAGTGATTTCATTATAACCAACCTTCTTACGACGATTTTCAACTTCAGCAGAAGTCAAACCAGCTTTTAATTCAGTGGTAACCCAAGAATCAGGAGCAACAAAAGCTGAAGTAGAAGCTTTCTTACCACCGAATTTCCACCAAGGTTTCTTAACAGTTACATCTTCATCTTCAACAACAGCAGCTTCGGCATTACGTTCATCACGATAAGTGGACACGAAACGAGCTAAACCGGCATATTCTTCTAATTCATCATCAGCGGCAGCAACTGGAGCCTTGTAAGCTTCAGCAGCTCCATTTTCAACGTCTTCGTAAGCCATTTTGGAAATGAATTGATTTGAAAATTGTTTGTTTGTTTGGTATTAAAATTAAGTCGAGTTTAAAATGTTGAACTCTTTGTTGATTATGATATTAATTATTAAAAAAAAGTTACGACAATTAAAATTATTGAAGGTATTAAAAAATGCTGCTTGTATTATAAACAAAGACTACCTGGTCTCAGGCAATTAAGGGAGGTGACTACCCTCGTCGGATTTGAGAAGGAAAATATAGGGGTGAGGTGACAAAAAGGTAGCGAGACACAGAAGAAAAAAAGAGAAAAAAAAAAAGAAGAAGAAGAATAAATTTATCAATTGACGAGGGGGGACTGGATCCTTTATATATAATATAATTCAACTACATGTGTGTGTGTGTGGATACTATTTTGTTTTGTTTGGTCCCTATCAATTGAGAGTGAAAAAAAATTTGTATGGGATTAGACTGGGTGGTGAACTCGGAGACACTGTTATGATTTGTTTGTGTGTGGGTGGAGAGAGTGTGTGTGCGAGTTAGATGCGTCTGTGTGTTGTGAGCAGGTCTGTGATATACGTCTTTAAGCGCTTTTTGAGCTGTTAGAAGGAAAAACAAAAAGCAAAAACAAGCCAGAAAAAGCAATTTGAGGAATATCAACAGGAAAAAGCAAACCCACCAAAAAAAATAACAAAAACAAAAAAAAAGCTTGAACTTTTTTATATGTAATTGAATGTTACAACTTATACCGATGACCGACTTCTCCAAGGAAAAACCCCGACAGAGATTCAAGGGCCCCGGCGGTTGGATTTAGTCTCAGAGTCTCCGATAGGTCGATCTATATCCTGTCTTGTTATTCTTGGTTGGGTCATGGAGTGAGTTACTTCACCCGCTTACTTCACCTACTTACCTTACTTGCTAAACAAGAAAAAAGTCTAAGCCGTATATACAATACAATTGGTCGGTGAAAAAAATTCTTCTTTTGTTGAGTGGAGGAAATGATTAATCAGTTCTGTTTGATAGTTATGAATTCTCTGTGCTAACAGTAGTACTAGGTACTAGAGCTGTAATAGAATATAATATAGGAACGATCTTCTGTAACTATGTATATCTCTTTGTCTGTTTGACTCTACGGCTATCTATAATTCTAGATCTATCGTTCCATCACTCTGTCGGTACTACTGTATATCTCTCTATCTATTTTGAATCTATATCTTTATATCTGTATATCTTTCTGCCTGTATCTTTCTGCTTGTCCCAAAGTCAATCATTCTCCCACATTGGGTCCTTTGACAATTGACCTTACCGACCAAAGTACGAGTCTGTACGAGTCACCCCGTCGCAAAGAGTTCCAGTCGTTGGAGCACAAAGTTGTAGAGGACATAAACTTCAGCCAAGGGGTGTTTGTCTGCCTGCGAACCTTGCTATCTCTCTGTTAAAATATACTTTCTTTTTTTAAAGGACAATAAGATATGAGCTTACTGTATATATATTTACTTTTTATCAGAGTCGGTCTCGGCAGTAAAAAGAAACAACTAGAAATATTAAGACTGCCTTGAAAGATTCCGTTGCTTGCCGACGGACATCGGGATTGGCCAAGAAACTTGTAACTAAACATTTCACGCCGCATATAAATCTCAATTGCAACCGCCGCACAGAATCTTAGTGAAAACCCTCTAAACGTAGTTCCGGCATTAACGGGATCAACAGTTTATTGTTGTTATTTTACTAAATATGGTAGAAGATCGGAGGAACATAGTTACAGATGGAAGGAAAAATCGGCAAATATCGCTTATCGATATGAACCGTCATCATCTTCCTCGACATCTTTCATCTTCTCCATCATGAAGTATCTCTATATACGCAGTTCACTTAATATCTTATAGATTAATGTTGACATTTATTTATCGTACTGTACGTCATGGTCGTCGACATCGGTGTCGGACTCGATCATCGTCGAGCCGTAATACGATCATCATCAAGTCGGATTGCTGCGTTCATTATCCGACGACATTATCACCGATTGTCGCTCCAGGTCCCGCCCCAGACCACGCCAGTGCGCTTCATTCGCGGTGGTAATCTTGTGACGTTAATAAGTAAATAATAAGAATACTGTTACAACTGACTCTTTCTACCATTTAGCTAAATTTCTCAAACTTTAAAACTTATCAAATGCAATAAGATCTCTGGTCCGATGACCGCTCATTATCAAACTCTAATGTTGTTCCTCGGATCGGGCCATCCGAATTTCAATATATTAATATAACGCCCGACCCAGACCTCAAGTCAGTCCGGCCGTCTTTTTTTTGGCGACCTGTACCCAGCCCCCCGAGACCTTAGCTCCGCCCGAAATACAATGGACAGCCGAGTCGACTAGCAGTCACCATCAGGTTCTTGGTAGATTTTCAAGGCAAGTTCAACTCCCAAACTCCAACGGATTGTAATCCGCATCTAGCTTAACCTCGTCTCATTTTGGACACGATCTTGGGGGTGAATGCCTAACATAGTGTGAACAAGTGGATCTTGGCAGCATCTCCCTGCCGGCAAATATACAGGTTTGGCCAGGAAATGATTCAATCTGAGTGATCCAAGCGGATTCCGGTTGGGATTAAGCGAACAAACGAGAATTGGTAGAGGAGTACCTCTTCACACTATCAGCCGGAAGCGAGATACTAGAACTGGAACATACGACTGGAAACTCCTGGTTCTGAGACCCAACTCGCACGGGCAGAAAGCTCGACCGACAGGAACTAAGGTGCTGCTTAAGCCCAATTAACGGAAATTTAACAGCTGTAACGGATGGCAGTTGTTGGGTTGGTTTGTATTAACCGGAGATGCGATATAGGGCGTCGTTTCGAGGTGGATGAAAGAGATCTGCGGTCAGTCGGATTTGACGGGTTTTGACTATCACCGTTCGTTTGTTGTTGATCGCCCAACCAAACGGCTTGTTTTTATTGGCTTGCGTATAGAAATGGATAACAGATGCAGAAGACAGGCCGGTTAGCTCCAAATCAGGCAGGTAGACATCTTAATAGAGATCTATCTTCAAACATACATAGTTGTAACTTACATGAACATATATGAATGGATCTATGTACATAGATAAAAATTTGTTATGAACTAGACCAATTGAATAAGGTCTGTCAAAAAAAAAATGGCTGCTGATTTAGGTGCAATGCCTGCATGTAGTAGTAATAATTATCGAACCAATAAGAATGATAGGATTCATGATGAAACAAAAAAATATTATGACGTCAGTTATATGTACATATCGGTTTACCGTTTAAAGTGAACGAATTGGTACATGCTGTAGTATATAACCGGAGTTGCGCTTGGTTGGCTGGTTCATTAACACCTAGTTTGTCTATTTCCTGTCCTAATTATGTGTGGTCGGACAGGGCCTGCTTGCTGTCTGTCTGTAATATCTGTAGCCGACTTACACCATTCCTAGTATCTAAACCTACCCCCCTCCTCCTCTGTTATAATGTTAATAGAGCCGGAGTCAAGAAGGGCGTCTACTTCTCCTCGTCAGTATCGCTCAAGTGGGGCAACGATTAACCGCCGGCGCCGCCATCCACCACCGCCGATAATTCAGGTGTTCGATATTTTTTGACGCCCAATTCCGCCGGCTGAGCGAGACACCAGAGCACTCCTTAGCTCTGGTACGCTCAGGAATTAATTGTTCACAGAACTACTGATCTAATATTATACTAGCCAAATTTCTCCAGCGTAGCTCGAGGGTCCAGGCTTCGCCCCAGTCGCCGGAACTTGGCAGGTCTGTTCTGGTTTATTTAACAGTCAAACAAGATCATTAGCCAAGTTAGATAGTTAGCTTTAGAGTCTTTCAATTGTGAAATTGTTGAAGAGAAAGGACAATTGAAGAGAAAAATATCAAGTGTGATTCCGGTAATTTCGATCGAATATCATCTCATCCCCGCATTTTCATTATGTTTGCCCTGGGTTGTACATGGGTGGGCGCTCTTTCAAGTACGCTTCGTTCTCTTGCTCTATGTAATCAAATTATCAATCAGATGTCATATATTCATATACTCAAATTAAGTTAACGGTAACTTTATATAGCAACTATTGTAATGATCATATGAATGTGTGTGTATTATCTAGATCGCAATTGGTTATTATTTGGTCTTTGTTCGACAAATACGAATACAATTTACGACTAACCAATTTATTGTTTTAACTTATCAGGAACGTTTCTGGTCAATCTTGGTTAACTTTTTAATGAGATAGGGGGTCCAGCCCCCGCCTCAGACTCCCCAGTCTCTCCAGTCTCTCCAGTTCTCCAGTTCCCCAGATTCTCCCTGTCTTTGTCTACCTCGGGGCCAGACCTCAAGCTCGGACTGCCCATCTCTTCGTCTTCCTTTCCATCTCCCTACTCTTTGTCTACCTTCAAGGCCCGACCCGAACTCTACTCGAAGATCTCTCTCGTCCGCTTCCTTCCTAGCTTGGTCTCCTTACTCTTTGTTTACCCAATCCTGGGGCAACGAGCAAGAGAGTCTCTGGCCCTAGGCGCTGTCCCAAACCTTATTACCCGCTTCGTTCAGGCTCCATCTCAATGATGGGGGATTCCAAGTGTAGCGAGCTACACCTGAAAGTCCGGGGCGGCCTGCCAGAGCAGCCTGCCAGAGACTGACTTGAACAGTGCAAATGGAGTCGTTGCATTGAGGTCAGTTATCGGGGTGAGCAAGACAAAGGAAAAGGGCCTAGCAAGCCAGCCAGTCTGTCAGTACAGGCACAGTACATGTGATGTACAACCCCCCCCTCCCCCCCACCAGCTGTGATCGATCAAGCAACAGGTGCGCGCTTACTGCTCTCGCCCAGCGGTTAATATTACCCTAACCATTAGTTGTGTTAATCATCGCCGAATTGTTTTACCTATTTGGGAAATTCAATATTAACTTTTAAGGGTTAGTCTAGTTAAGTCTTACTATAGTGGAGCATAGTGGAGCATATATCGGGTCTTTTGTTTAATTCTTCGCATAACTTAGAGTGCAGTTCACGCTATAATACAGTACCTTACTTATAGTTAACAGATGGGAATAACTAACTGAAAAAGTCCGTCTGTCTCGCTTCTAATTACATGGACAGACCTCTATTAGCTGGAAAATTGCTGGCTTTCGGATGGTCGGAACGGCTGGTCGATGATGGAAGGATCAAAAGAAAAAAAAGGGATTGATAGATCGATGGATGATATTCAGCTTTAACTACCGTAACTGGTATGGTTCCGTTCCATACTGTACTGGATTGTACTATAGAAGTTAATAGCCGAATGCCAAATATATGCTCGTTTTCTTTGATGATGATAGGTCTATGGATGTATCTAAAAAAAATTTGATCGTTTTCTGATTTGTAAGTTGTTATCTATTACTGAGAATTTATAATTCTTTTGCTCATGTTATGTAACCATAATTATTGATTTATTTCTCTTCTCTGCTGTTTCTATGCTTCCTAAATCTTCTTTGGGTCAACGGTTTGATAACCAAATTGGTCTCTGTTCTGCTCTTCCCTCGTACAGGACAGGACAGAACGGAAGCTAAAATAGGGCTGCATCCAGTACTTCTAGAAAGCTTAGGTCAGCCTAAGTCAGCTTAGGGCCGCCTAAGGTAGCACCAGTTTGAGACAGGTTTAGAAACAACGACCTTAACCAAAGTTGCACCAGCCAGCAGCTAGAAGACTTCCTCTTGTATAAGCCGCTCACAACCGTTACAACTTCGTTCCCTGAATTAGGAAAAATTGCATATAGGGTTAGGTCGCTGCCGTTTTTTATGCACTCAAATGCACATACGATCTTCGTCCAATTTCAAAAACAAATGTTGACTTGTTTAACCATATTTTGCATATACAGTGTGATATAGTATACTTTGCACCAAGTATATGCGGAATATGGAACGTTTGGTGCGGCTTTGTTTCCTATTTGGTTATACCCTTCTTACTATTTTAAGATCAATGCATCTGAGATAGACCGTAGATCTACCACCGATGACGGGTTGACGGGTCTCTGTTTTTCGGGGCCGATATTCGTGATTTAATGTCACCAAGAGCTAATCTTTTGAACGCTGACTTCTAAACCTCCGATATGTCACTCTGCTTCGTAGATGGTCGTAGTTGGACCTCCGGCGACCGGGACGATGCCACGACCCAATACAATTTCAACCGAGGACGAGATAAGGCGAGAGAAACAAGTCTGAGAGTTCATCCTAAACTTAGTCGAATCGGCTATTTTTTGGACAACTCAGAATATAAAGATAATGTACGTTTCATATTTACATATGTAGTTAGTTAAATTGACCCGGAAAATTTATTCTCCATACTCTTCCCCCTGAATGATAACATGCAGCAGTAATGTACGCACGTACGTACGTTAGATCGATATTACCCGTGTGCTTACTTGTTGAGGTTATAATCCCGATTTTTTATTGCTCGCGTGTTACTAGTGTCCTACACCTATCACCAACATACCGTTACATACATAGGTTGAAAGTTACTAACTATCTACTGCTTCTTCACGTAACAATTATTAATATTTTCCATGAACGTACGTCGTACGTCACCTTATATTTTTCAATCTTGGCAACGGCGCGATAGCTGGGGTACGCAATTCCGGTGGGAAGCGGAGGCGGGCATCTTTGACTTCTTTCTGGTCGTCGCTGTCCCGATGTTTATCCCAATTTGTACTCCGCATACCTCCGCTCTTCTGCCTCGCCTCGAACTCCCCGACAAAATTGCGGACAAATCGGCGCGCGAAGAGCACTTCGAGCGCCGTAGTAGGATGCAAAGCCTTTTTTATCCAGTCTATGTCAGAACTGTCAGGACTTACCGTTATTGCACAAAACTCGAAAGGAGCGAACGAACTGTGATCTAGCCGCCGACATGTACAGTTGGTATCTAGCCGCCGGAGACAGCGGAGTCAACCGGACCAGTTTTACCTATAGTTTCCAACCCCTCCTCTTGATCCCCCCTCTCTTTAAACTCCCCCTCTTTCCTAACTCACCTCCTCTCTCGCCGCACCAAGGAGCGCCGAATTAAAAGTCGGGAATCGCTATGCTATGTTGTCGCATGTACATGTGCAGTAATGAAATCTTCTTTTGTTTTTATTCTGTTGTGAAATTTTCAGTTGTTGTCTTGGCTTTCAGATCTTCAGTCGATCATTCCCCTGCTAATCAATACTATTAACTAATTTGACCCTAACCATGATGTTAGTGGACCGTTAAGATGTTACACATAACCTAACCGGCCTTTACAGAAGAAGGGATCCGAGAGAGCATTTTCTTCAGGTTCTATAACGAAAAAATTAGTTTAAGCTCTAAGAAATTATCAAAATGAATAGTTAATACCACCGGACTATAGAAAGGCAGCTACTGCCATTTAGTGGCCTAAGTTTAAGAAAGATTCAGGTGCAATAACTGCCAGATATGTCCTCGGTTCAACAGTCTAAATAATAGTCAACTATCTTATTGTACAGTATGACGTTTGGATTCTGAAGCTCTCTGTTCCTAAAATGCTGTTGTACATGTAGATTGGATTATTGATTGATTGCTTAATCGATTGATTAATTGTTTTCTTATTTTCTTTGCTCAACTGTTTAGGCTTGCCGTCTTTATCCGTTTGATCTGTCACTTTTCAGAGAAGTTTCATAAATTTCTTGGAACTCCTATCCATATATTTAAGTGCTCGGCCCGACCGGCCGCCCACTGAAATATTGGTGGGGGTGGAGGAAGACGAGGATGTGGGGGTAGTTAACAACTAGTAATTTTTCTGGCTGAAGGCTCTTTCTTTGCCAGTCAGTTCCTATACACTAGTAGATTCAAACTTTAAAAACTTTGCTAACCAACTTAGAAATTGAATTCTCACCAACTAAAATTAAGTTGAAAGTGTCAAAGGGGCACATTAGCTTATTGACTAACTTTTAACTGCTAATGAACGTTAACCTGTTGTTACCTGAAGAAATTAACTGAACTAATGTTGCAGTTTAGCAGCAACTTACTGTGGTTGATCATATATTTTAGCGCCGCGGTGTTTAGACCCGCCGTTCGATCCGAGGGCAGGGAGCGCTTCCTAGAATCTAGCTTGTTTCGGAGTTTTTTTCTCCGTGCATTTATCCGCGAATACGCGGCTGTTTTCGCAATCCGCATTCCAGGGTTCGATAAGATAGGGTATGATCTTCGTGAGATTCACTAACGGCGTCAAGCAGCAGGGACCTTACTGGTTTCTGGATGTTGATTCATGTGTAGTTGCCGGATGTCGACGGCTCGATAACTCAATAGTGGGACCCTATATCCACCGTTTCTGTATCTGGCGGCCGAGTATCGGCAGATCCCTGGGCTGTTCTAGAACAGGGGGGGACTTATATCTGACGAAGAGACATCTCGAGCGAGGCTAGAGTTAGGGGAAAGGGGCAGGCAAACGGGGGAAGGTAGGTTCGATCTATAGTTGGCCAGCCGGCTTTATTAGTGAGACTTGATTTAACTGATCCTTATCTCTGTGGCCCTGTGGATTTAGTTCATTATTCGATTTTTAGGCGGATGCCCACCTCCGATAACGCGCCGAATCTAGGACCCTTGGGCCTCCGGAAGATATGTTCTGCTCGGGCCTAGATAAGATCTTCTTCCGATATCTTTAAGTTATGCGAGGATATTATTTAGGATATGATATGAGACAGTCAGAATGAGAAAATGCATCTCGAAATTACGGATATAGTTAAAGCGTTTGTATTTCATAACATATTGATGTTAATCTTTATTCTGAACCTTAACTTTAATGCAGCATTGAGTGAATTACCTCAGAATGGTATAATCGTTGAATTGATATTGTCGATGATCCGGACTGTATCGGTTCTGCAAAGAACTTGAATGACTGTTTATTAAGACAAGCATGATTTTGGTCTTACTCTATCAAGACAACATCATCATCCATCGATCTAAGTGTATAACTACGTTGCTAATGGCCTTGGCTAACTTGGCTCATTAAAAGCGCACCCTAGCTAGCTGGTACGGCCGATCTTGGCAATCTAACAATTTGCCCTGGCTAGTTGACCGTTCTGATCTTGGCTAATAAAAACAAATTGACCATGGTTTATTGACATGTTGCTCCATGCCAGCCGACCGACCGAACCGCTACCGTACCAGCGATAATGGAATTCAGACTACAAAGATAAAAACGATAAACAATCAAACTGTTAACTAGTTGAGCTTAACAATTTGTTTTAAGTTTCAACTGCAAGGGTCTTTTCTTTATGATGTTCCTGACGATTGAACTTTAAAGATCATCATCAGCTCTAGAAAATGCCGACCCCTTTTTTTTGCGGTTTATTCATTGATTGATTTATAGTTGCTATATCCGGAAGGTAAAAAACTGGTCTGGTTGTTTTAGGTAATACAACCATAATCATAATAAGCAGGGCCGGCATCGGTATTTGTTCTTGCCGACTTATTGTGACGCTATTATTGGCTTATCTCTTAACCCCGGCATAACTCCGACATCACATACGAGTTCACGAAGCAGTACAGTTACAGTTAGTTACTCTCGGAATTCTAATGCTGCTTTGCTTGATGTCCGATGAAGAGATGAAATGTAAAAATATGTTTATTATAACTTCCTCACTCAGAGTCTCTCTTATGTAACTGACTCCGATGATGCTGCAATGATTCTCCGGCTAATGAACGAATCGGGGTTCTTTAATCTACAGTACTGTTTCTCGGCGAATTCCGTACAAATGATATGATATGTCTTGATAATTGTTTCTACGCTCCCCTTATTCCCTGCCTCCGCCGTACATAAATGCTATATCTTACTTAACACAATTGGGAACGAGTTTGTTCTCTTCTTCGGCAGCTATGAATGACTCCATTGCTGTCGCTCCTCTTTAGATCATGCCACTTTTTTCAATTGAAATTGCTTGCATCATCTAGTTTGAAGCTCGATGTTAACAGATTTACTAGGAGCGAAGCCAATGGGATCTAAGGCGTTTTGACTGAATCGAGATAAGGGTCAAATAAGTTTCGAACCATGGCAAATGAGTCTCCAACTATCTCGTCTCCTAAAAATTCGTTGAATCCAGCATGATATTTATCTATCCCCATATCCATCACAGTGGCCATTAGCCAGGCTAGTATGATTGAACAGAGTTTCTTGGTTTCTTCTGTATAGAGTTTTATCTCTAATCTGTGATATTGATTCCTGCATCAACCAAGAGTACTTGGAATGGGCAATGCGAGAATCAATTCCCATCAGTAAAACAATGACCCTATGCATGCTGATTAACGATCAAGCTAAGTTAAATTTACCAGCTACCATGTAATTTCTAGTGAAGTTTAATTCCACATCTTGTGATGTTTGCTTCCAAGAAGAGTATAAAATCAACACAAATCCTGCTTCGGGCAGCTGGGGCCTAGCTCCATACCTCTAGTTCTCGCTCGAGAAATTTCCCCGGTTATATTCTAGTGAAGCGATATAGCGATGTAAGTGGCATCATCGATTTGATTAAATAAAACCTAACAGGTTTTGCAGTTTTGTTACGTGTCTAGAAGGAATGATTCTTGTATCTCAGTTGTCATAATCTCTGTTCTGCCTGGTTATGTGCATTTTTTTGCACACAAGCCATGTGGGGTCCAGACCCAGTTATCTCATCAGGATCAGTCAGACCTTAGTGGTATCTGATTCTTGACATACATGATGACTGGTCGATAACGGAACCTCTGGATACCATGAAGGTTGCAAAGGCTTCTCGGTATATGGAATTCCATGGGTATTATTAGGAATGGATAAAAATGGCATTTGGATTGTGCGGCAGTGATTTATCTATTCAAGGTAAATAAGGAGCCAGATTATATTGAGAGAACGGGTTCAGACCTAATTACCGATGGAAATGATCACTCTCCTAGTCTAATGAGATAGTAGCCTAGATTCAGAAGATTCTCATCCTGTAAAAACTGATTTAAGTGGTGTTTGCAGAATAATAGTAACAAAGACTCCATTGGGAATGCGAGAAAGTAGCCGATAACCCATATCGGCTACTGGGGCTCATTTTCTCAGTTCAATTCGAGAGTTATCCTCGCATAACGGGTGGTATTACTTCTCGGTCCTGACCACTAACTCCTCCTCATAGGAATGGCAAAATTGAACCTTCCTGGCTCCTATATTCTTGGAAGTGTAAATAGAATGATTGATATATTTTTATAAATGGCCCTGAAACAGAATGAAGTCGGACAAAGATGCTGACACTGATGCTTTGCTCTATGGCGTCTATACAATTTTCCCTAGCTACTCCATAAGTTGTAGTTAGGCTCTGACAGCTTGTGCCTGCCTTCGGCAGCTGGGGATGCCCCCAAAACCCCTAGCTCTTGCTGACCTCGAAAGTTTTAACAGGTGACCGAAAGCCCTCAGCAGTCTCCCTATGAAACTCAGTTATCGCTACACTCGAGAATCGAGGTTGTTGGTCTCCAACCGCTAGATTTCAAACCATGTCCCGTTTTTTACTATCTCTACGTTCAAAATTTGGTTATCCTCTGTTTCATATCAGATTTGGTCAAGTGAGGGAAAAGCAAGGTACGGATCGCGTAGATGCCGAGTAGAGACTGATTACTGGCTGATTACTGGCCGACCGCTGACTGACTGCTGGTAGACTACTGACTGACTACTGACTTAACGAAATGAAGAAGTCAAGAAGTCTTTCCAGAACTGTTGCTACAGCACTTCCAATGCAGTTCTTACAACCCCTTAGTCATTGATGGAAAGACAAGGCAGTAGCATTATTTGCCTCCGCTGAGTCCGGTGGCTAGAATATTGTTCACGATTGTCCCTGGAACATTTTAAGATCGAGCCAGTTGGAGCCGGGACTTCTCTCTCGCCAAACCCTTCGCCCTCCGAACATCTGATGAGCGTGACTATTTAAGCCATCAGGGTCCTTTTGTTTCACAAAACTACAGAGAACAATAGTCCATACTAAAATCAACTCTCCCTACACTTTCCAAATTACCCCTGAGATATCAGTCTCGGTCTAATCATGAAGCGCAATACGCAGCCGGCCGCGGCCCTCCGGGCCGTGTATTAACTTACCCGGCTTAAACATACTAGAATTTCATTTCTTCAATTTCGCTTCACTATTCAAGGCTCACACATTGTCTGATACCTTGATCGATTCATATATATATATTTATTGATTTGATCTTTGGTTTCATAAAATAATAAGATATGTCATCATCAGATCTAGAGGATAGACGTGATGAAGGTGGTGAGAATGAACCTGAAATCGATATTGAAGAAGATGATATTGAGGAAGATGGAGATGGAGACGATATAAGACGAACTGGTTCTAGACGTAATCGAACAGTAGCAGAAGTCGAAGAAGCTGACAATAATGATAACGATGATGAAGAAATAGATGAGGGGAATGATGACGAAGACGATGATATCTTCGGTGATGGTGGAAATAATAAAAATGGTGGTGAAAAAGATATTGATGATGACAATGATAATGATAATGATGATAATAACTTCGATGACCCATTCGGAGAGCAACAACAAGAACGAGAGGAAGTACCATTAAGAATTGAACAAACAACCATTCCAAGGTATCCTCGATCACATAGTGCTCCGAAGGATTTGTATTTGGTACCAACCCCGGCGTTCATGACATTGGATCCTCATCCTTTTGAAGCAGACAAATTCCAAGAAGAAGTAACTAATTCAGCATCTAGACAAGAAGATCAATCAACTTTAAAACTTCGTAATGAAAACACTGTACGATGGAAATATGCTAGAGATTTAGAAGGAAATGTTACAAGACAATCGAATACTCGAGTGATAAAATGGTCAGATGGTTCGATGTCATTACAATTAGGTCAAGAAATGTTTGATATTGTTGTTCAGGATCCTTATGAGCAAACTTTTCTTTGTTTATCACATCCTGCTAATGAACTTCTACAAACGTCGGGTATTTTTACAAAAAACATGAGATTCGTACCTACTTCCACTGCATCTTTGACACATAAACGACTTACTGAAGAACTTGCTAAGAAGCAATTAATTGGTTCAACTTCGATTAGTAGTGTTGCCACAGTTGATGATCCTGAAAAGGTTCAACGAGAAGCTGAGAAGGTTCAAGAAATGACAATACGAGCTCGTCGAAAGTTGGAATCAAAACAACGACAACAACAAGAAAGGACGATGGGTATCGGCGGAGGTGCTAATGCTGGTCATTCATCACGTTATGAATCAACATCTGCATATGATCGATCTGTGGATAGAGACCATCAACAGGCAAGAAATGATCAATATGAGGAGGATGATTTTGTTGTAGATGATGAAGATGAAGAAGAGATCGAGGGAGAAGAAGGTAGTGACGATAATGGAGAAGAAGGAGAAGAGGAAGAGGGAGATGAAGATGTGGATGATCTGGAAATTGGAAATGAAAAAGATGAAGATGAAGCTGAACAAGAAAGAGCCAAACGATTACATGATGTCAAGCAAAAGGGTGCTGAACTGTATAATAGAACCAATGATAAAGATGATAGTAGTCAGCAATCTAGAAAGAAAAGAAGGATTTTCGATGATGAAGATGAGGATGATGGATGATGAGTTTTAAAAACATACATGTATATATGTATATGATTTTATATATGCATATTTAATAATTTATTCTCGAACTCCACATGAATAACAGAATTGGACTCTTGTCTCCGACAAAAGCTTCACAATGTTCCAAAATTCTGTTGCTCTCTTCGGTCGAGGCTGAGACCCTGTCTACAATTTTCGGCTCTAAGTGCGGATGATATCCTCGTGACTTTGTAAGGGCTAAGTGAGGTTTGTTCACCTAATCAATCCCACAGCAGTCGGCATCTGAGGTGTAATTCTAGCGTCCAAGACTGACGTACTGCGATTAGATCTTTTGCCGTTGAGTTCAGTTAATGATAATGCATTCTATTCTAAAATAAATAAATGTGGAGCCCTCTCTCATGGTCTAATCTCCAGTGAATCAATTCAATGGAATCTTTAGCTCGGTCTTCATCGTTGCTTGTTATCATTTAATGCAACTGCTTTACCATTCTTTATTCCAGTTGGAAGTGATCCATCTCTGATTTTATTTCTAATCTCAGAGAGGTATTTCTCATGAATTTCAGTATACTCATCTGATGCAAAAAGAGCAACATATTTTTTATCCATCGGGAAGGTTGTAACATAATACCATTCTATTTCACGTTTCAAAAATTCCTTTAAAGATGATGAATCTTTGTCATTGTTTTCTTCATTCTCTTGTTCTTCTTCTTTGACATGTTTCAATGCTTGTTTTAATCGACGAAGGGCCTTCTTTCTTTCAAAAAATCTCACCATATGATATTTTTTAGCTAATGATCTTTCTTTGTTACTTAACTCAGCAACTTCTAAATCGGCTCGAAGTGCATTTATAGCTCTTTCAGATTCTATTCGTTTGTTAGGTTGAAGATCTGGTTTTCTTAAAAGTCGTTCAAGATCGCGAATCTTCTTTTTGATTTTGGAAGTTCCTGAACTTTTATCGACTGTTTGAATTTCTGATTGTTGTTTTCTTCTTTGTGGTGGCATTGTAAAAGGTTAATCAGAAGAATAATGGCTATGAGTGATACAAGATAGATTGGATCAAAATATAAACTGAATTCAAATAAATATATTGAACAAAGATGAGATGAATGAGATGGTGATAAAAAAATTAAGGACGAAAGCCGATGAAGAGAAGATCCAATTTTTTTCGAGGTAGGGGTTGCTGTATAATAAGAATCAAAACCGGATTGTTATATGTTTTCAGGGGTCACTTCCTTCTTTCTGCCTCCGGTGGCTGGGGTGTTTCCAGGACCTCAAGGCTCGTTTCGCTCTAGGTTAAGATAATATTAATGCATCATGATGAAATATGGTGGGAATAAGTCGATACAGACGGTCCCTCTAGCGGTAACATAGGTAAGTGATATATGAGTTGTAAATAGTAAACGTTAGGTTAACAGTAAGTAATATGTTTTACCACTATAAAGTCAGATGAGAGTATGAACCATAAACAACGACAGTACAAGTAACCAATATCCTATAAAGTCAATTCTAATTTCAATAGCCCTTGATTTATTTTGAATTAGTGGAAATTTCCGTAGACAAAACTCAGTACAACATTACAACATATATGCTTGTAAATGAGAGTCAAAAACTGCATGGTATAGAGTGCATAGATAGGAGCTCATCGTAACTTAATGGGCTTCGATCTAAACGCTTATATAATAGACCTCTCCAGATTAAAATTCTATGGGAAATACCTTCTAATCCATAACCAATTATTCTGATAACCGAAATCCATGTAAACTATCCTGACTAACTTCAAAGGTTATTGTTCTAATAAGCCAAGTTACCTCTATACTAACTAGAAGTCTATGATCGAGATATAACCTCTTCACTTCATCACTAGCCCCCACCACTACTGTAAAGAAAAGGAAAGGATTAACACTGCGCCGCACTTGATGAACCAATTAAAGTAACTTAACAGTTACAAGATTGACGTTACCCTATTTGAACTACTAATAATCATCCACTCAACAAGTGTGAGATGACTGTGATTGGGGTGAGAGTGAGACTGAGAGAGTACAATTAACCAGTCAATGGCAGTCATTGGCGTCAATGTTATACGTCTGAGTCTGTGACATAAACTGTGCATTTGACTGGGCAATGAAGTGTGTAGTACAATAAATTACTGTGAGGTTAGTGACATGTGTGTAAGCGTATGTACCACTCTGCCGGCTGTAACTACCGCTGCACACCTGTAACTCGTTAGTACTAGCCGCCAGCGTGGGACCACCCAAAATCAGGCACGTTAAACTATGCACTAAAATAACGTTATCCCTCCTCCTTCTTCTACTGCGGCGGCGTGCGTGCGACTACTTTCTTCTTTTGTTGTTTTTTCTTTTTTGTTTTAGAATTGAAGAGCCCTTCCTTCTACAAACCTTTCTCAATTAACATCTTTTTGCAGACGATAAATTTTTTTATCCTTTATATATTTAGGGAAACAATTTTTTTTGGGAATTGGAATTGAAATTGACATTTGAATTGATCTAAGTTTCATTTTTACAATGTCGTGGCAAGGTAAGAACAACAAACAAATATGAGATGTCTTTAGTTGTCATCGCTATTTTAAGTCCGATCCGACCCAATGCATCTAGCAATGTCAAGATGTCATTAGCTCGAGTTGATGCGGTGGCCGCTTAGCTCTGGTCGCTATCAAATGCTTCTTCTGATTGTGTGGTTGGGTTGTAACAAGGACAATGATTGAAGTTTAGCATCCTAGTCCGGTAGTTAGTTCGTAGAGTTAAGTTGATAGCTCATCAAGGGTTGTGTGGTAAACTGGATGTTGGCAAGAACTTTATCCCATTGCTCGTTGACAGTAGGCAGAGAAGGAGTCAATTCCTGAGTCCGGCGAAGCGAGCAACGGTGTCTTGGGGATCTAGAACTAACAATATCTTTTTCGTAGCTTACGTTGATAATTTGGTTGCTACTACTAAGGTAGATAAGGCTTCTATCTATTCTAGAGCCGGTGATTCTGTTTGGGCTCAATCCGCTGCATTTGATGTATCTGCAGCTGAAATTGCTGAAATTGCTCGTGGCTTCGATGATCCATCAAGCCTTCAAGCTAATGGATTACACATTCAAAGTCAGAAATATTTTCTACTTCGTGCTGATGATCGAAGTATTTATGGTAAACATGAAGACACAGGTATTATCGCTGTTCGGACAAAACAAGCTATTTTGATTGCACATTATAGAGCACCTGTTCAACCTGGTGAAGCTACAAAGGTTGTTGAAAATCTCGGAGATTATCTTATTAGTGTTGGATATTAAGAATTGTAATTGCCTAATAATTTGGAGTAGTAGACAGAGAGCATAAACAAAGATTAATTCAGTTTGAAAAAAAGAATGACCGCTCTTGCCCTGTCTGCCTCCGGTGGCGGGTTGTCCACCTCTTTACAGTTTACTCCTGGCTTCGCTAGGTAGACAATGACCTCATGTTTTTAACCCATCTAATTAATACATTACATTACTTAACCTATATTTCATCTCTATTATACACGATCATAAATAGGCTGTCATAAGTACAAGGTCCTTTCCCTAAGCTAGCTTGCATATCATTTCTCAAATCATTATTTCCCGTCACAGAACGTGATCCCAGTCTTAGCTCATATGATCCAGTCTTAACTCATACAGGAAGAATTCTCACACCAGCTAATCGATCAATTGTAGGTGCAATGTGAGGATTCGAAAGTACTGGTCCAATAATCGGTAATGACCGTAAAAATGCTACTATAACTGAGAAGAAGTCACCGAATAATGCCAAAATACCAAAACATTCAATAGTGAACCCAATAAATGATCGTTTGATTAGTATTAGAAAAATACCTAATATAAAACATAGAGTACCACGCGCTTTATTCGGCCGAGCAAAAAATGAAACCGTTTTTTGTAAACCTATTATCATACTAATACCAGCAATGAATAAAATCTATTTCATGTTAGTTTTAAGAGATTGAGAAATCAGAATCCTGTCACAACAGTTACCAAGAACAAAGCCTTTGAACTAACCCGCCCCCATGTTCATACTAAGGAACAGAATCGGGAGTTGTCACTCCCAGGCTCTAGAGATATGAGAGATGTGCTTACATTTCCGAATGCCAAAAGAGCTGAATCAAATAGAGTCACTACACCTAAACCAAAGAAAAACACCCCAGCAGCAGTGAATCCGATTCCACATTCTAAAAAAAGTTAACAAAATAAAACTATAACACGATATGGATAGTGAGAGGTGAACAGTTATACTCACTTTGTATATCCGATAACCACATATTGATCAAAATGAATTTCACACAAGATTTTGAGATCAAGAAATTAACTAATCATAAGAAACTAAACCAGAAGAAACTAAACCAGAAATAAAAACCCAAGATTAACTTATTAAGGCCCAAAACAATCTGATACTTTATTTTATTTTCCAAATGAATTGATTATTCCTTCACGTAACATTCAAGAGAGATGGAGTACGGGCTATTATAGGGGGTCGTGTGTTCATCATGAAGTTCCGCTGGTGAAGAACACGACACGTAAGCCGCATAAACACAGCCTCTGCCGCCGCAACGTGAAATTTCATAGGTACACAGGTTGTTTCTACAAAATGGACAGCTTGACGCTGTTAGAGTCCTATCTAGCGGTGTTATAGCTACACAATTACACGTTTGAAACTGAGGATCAGCTCTCAGAGCTCGTTGATTGTGTTGCTGCTCGGAAATTTCAACGAAAGATCAGGGGTTGGTACTGCTCTCAACTCCTTAGTCATCTTATCTTCGAATCTTATGTAAGCACCGTTGAATTTAGTCGTTGAAATATGTCTCCTCTGTCAGTCTCCGGTTGACGGGGTAGCTCTTGCCCTGCTAATCCTTTTAATGCGTGGATATTAAGAATCTACCTCAGTTATAGGAGGTACAATACGGTGATTGTTTGGGTCATGAATCCCATGATTAAGAAGCGACTGGCACCCACGATCCCAATCTATTTCATTGGCACACACGAATCCCAATCTATTTCATTCACCCACGAATCCCAATCTATATTTCATTTGCACCCACGAATCCCAATCTATTTCATTGGCCTCCGGGTTCCCCTCCCATCCTACTACCGCAGAATGTTAAAGCTACATGTCCGTACGCTATTAATCTCCAGTCTTCGTATAACGTCAAATGTGGATTTATATCCGCTCGAAAAGCCGCAAGGCTGTTCCGTTTTGTAACAACCCCGGTTGAAATGATAACCCCCACCGAATATTTAACGGCTTATCGCGTTTTGTTAACGGTGGAGTACAGATTAAGCTGGGCCGTGGGTTGTAATGTTACTTCGAGTTTCTGTCGTAAAATGTAACCCCCTCCTGCCGGCCATGTGGTACTATTTCATATAATTTTTATCAGGAGCTGATTCTTATTTTTCTTATTTTTCTTATTTTTCTTCTTTTTCTTCTTCATATTTAAATAACTTTGGTTCATTACAAATTGTGTTATTTTCTTTCATTCATTCATACACCATGCTAATTCACCTCGATAGATCTATTCAACTTGATAGAATCATCCTTTTTGGTGATTCCATCACTCAACAAAGTACTGACCAAAGCTTAGGTTACGCATTGGCACCTGCTCTTCAGTATCATTATACTCGAAAATTCGATGTTATCGTTAGAGGGTTTGGTGGATATACTTCTGCTCATGGTAGATATATGATTGATCCTATTCTTGATGCTGAACATCGTCCCGACCAACATGCTGCCGTTCAATTATTAGTAATATTCTGGGGTTCCAATGATTCTGTTCTACCTGGAAATAGTCAATATGTGCCATTAGAAAGTTATATTGAAAATTTGAAAATTATTGTTCAAAAGGCTCAAGAAAGGGGCATAACTAGATTTATCTTGGTTGGACCCGGTCCTTTTGATGAAACTCGTGGTGGTACTAATGTTCGTACTACTGAAAAATTCCATGAATATGGTCTTGCTGCTAAGAAAATTGCTGAAGAATTTAATGTTGGATTTCTTGATCTTTGGCAGGAGCTTTTGAGTTCTGTTGGATGGAAAGAAGGTGATCCAATTCCAGGAAAAGCAGGTGAAAATTCTCCTAAATCACTTGAACATCTTTTGCCTGATTCTCTTCATTATAGTGGTGAAGCTTATAAGGTGTTTTTTAATGGTTTGACTTCTGTCATTAATGCCAAATATCCTGAAATTGATTCTTCAAGATTATCTGAGAAAATGCCTCCTTGGGATCAGGCTCCTATTAGTGAACTCCCTGACTGTTTATGGAAATAGAGATGATAAGTATATATTGAAATATAGAAACAATCGTTCTGTTTCTGTGTGCCTTCGGCGACTGGGACTATGCGCCGGAGCACTAGGCTCGCTTCACTCGCGAATACGTACTATGCCGTTGTCTGCCTCCGGTGGCTGAGCCTTATCTAGTATTCAGTGTTTTTCTCGTTTGCCTCCCTTCGACTAGGGCTATGCCTCGGAGAACTAGGCTCGCTTCACTCGCGGATGCATACTATGTCATTGTCTGCCTCCGGTGGCTGAACCTTATCTAGCATTCAGTGCTTTTCTTGTTTGCCTAGTGCAACGCCTGAGGAATGTAAGAGAACAGGAAGAAGCAATGCATCATTGTCACGAGAGAGCCAACATCTCCGATGCATACATTATAAAAGTGAACATATGGAACGGATTAGCATAAATATGTAGAATTTAGCCCATGTATTGCATGCTTCTGCCTATGGCCGTTGCTACGTTAAGTCAGAGATTATCGAGCGCAGCCGGAGAACTAAGAATCTGGGTTGCCCCTCCAACTACATCAACCCCAGATATGTGGAGCAAGCTCTACTCATACCTAGAATTATCTTCCATTGCACTCTTATTTAATGTTGTTAGATCCAACTAAATTTCACCCGTTCGAGGGTTCCATCTAATCCTTTATATGTCATGATCGACATATGCCACATCGAAGATTCGAAGTCCACGAATATTTAAGTGTATACTGTCCAATGCGTGATGGAAATTCTAAATAAGTTGAACGGTACGGTACGCAAAGGTTAATTAACTTAATTTGCCCTTTTTAATAGGAAGTAGCTATTATGTTTAGTTACTTTTAATCAGTCAAGAGAAATCGAGAGATAGAGAGATCTTCATGGCATCGACGCCGTGTGTTTCATTAACAATCACAATATGCAAACAGACGCTTTTCTGATGCTTCAAAAGACTATTTCATTTAACATTTTTTCCTTGAACAATCAGCATTATTATTAGATAGATATAATATCTGGTATAACATCTAGTACATCTAGTACATCTAGTACATCTACTATTGCTCAAGTTCAATCTTTAATCTATCTATCTGCAATGAATCAAGATAAAATCATCCTGCTTGGTGATTCTATCACTTTTTTCAGTGTGGATCCAAACAATTTCTCCTTAACACCGGCTCTTCAAAGAGACTATATAAATAAATTGGATGTGATTGTTCGTGGATATCCTGGTTATAATACTGAACATATGAGATACGTGATTAAGCCACTTCTTGGTGCTGAGAATTCTTCTAGTCAAGTGAAACTTTTAATAATTTTCTTAGGAAATAATGATGCTTCTCAAGAACCTGATCCAGTTTATGTACCAATTGATCGGTTTAGTGAAAATTTGAAATTCATTACCGAAACTGCTCTTGATCATGGGATATCAAAAATTATATTAGTATCAATGGCTTTATTCGATGAAGCTAATGCAAATTTTGAAGAAAACCCTACAAATCCAGAAATATTTGAACAATATGGAAAAGCTGTTGAAAAAACTGCTAAAGAACTGGATGTTGGATTCGTTGATTTAAGATCTGCCTTTCTTGATCATTTAGGTTGGAAACAAGGAGATCCGTTACCGGGAAAAAAAGCACACCAAGACAAAGGAGCCATATCAATAGTTCATCTTTTACCTGATTCAATTCATTTCAGTGGTGAAGCATATAAGATTTATTATGATGCTTTGACTAAGGTGATTCATAATAAGTATCCTGAGCTTGATCCAACCCAGCTACCTGACACTTTACCTGAATGGGATACAATTGATATCAAGAATATTTCTTCAAGTTTATTTAAATCTGAAAAGATATGATATCAAAACGATAGCAATATATGGGTATATAAATATGTATAATTGAAGCTACTTTAATGACTGGATTCCCATTCTATCATCGGGTGGGTCCTTGTCTGTGCAGGCAAGTCGTCCTCAGTGTGCTCGAGGTAGACATAGTATTGATATGCCTTTCTCTGATATCACTAGTATGTTAACCTGGAAAGGCAGCGGTTGGATCTGGATCATAGCCAGAAGGTGGGTGTCGGTGTCTGGACCGTACCTCCTAACTCTCGACTCACAGTTGGTCATGGATGCTCTTCCGGCACAGCTTAACAAGGCGCTGAGGTACAAATCACTAGGGGAACGGGAGTGTCAGTGATGGCTCAACTGAGGCCCAGACCCGGGGTAAGTTGTGCCCATTTCGGACTGGAGGCTACTCCTGCCCCCGAGACTAATTCACTTCAGTATATAGTGAACCTTTTGTTTAGGAATATACAAACCATTGATACGAAACTTCCAGAGCAGCGGGTTGGATACCGTCCTTCCATGTCACCTTATTATTCAATTTTCATTAGGTTATCAATTGAACAGGCGTCTCTTTTTTTGTCGGGACATAGCTGAACGAATATCTGAGAAAGTAAGGCATCTACAGAGAGAATTGTAGGTACCTATTAATCCACGGACAGGTATTTGTCGATCTGGACGTAACTACGAAAGTCCAGATGGATCCACCTGATAATCGAGCTAAGTGTGCACGAATGTGATGAGCAGATCCGATAAACGAATCCATAGAACCAAGGCCCAGACTCAATGCTCGGGTTCATCTCTCCAGGCTTGAACAGGCCGAGACTCTACGCATAGATCTGCCACCAGCAACTTAGGTGAACCCCCGGACGACCGCTTAGTCTAGCCACAGAGAAGTGAACAAACAATCTTAGTGTCCGAGGTAGGTAGTATCAAAAGATTTATCATTTATTAGCATGGCCAGTACCTGAGAATGTGGGGATAATCGAAGTGCATGCACATGTCGGCTTCGATATTTCATATCAGTCGGGTTTCGGCGGAAGATTTTAGTACTGAATCTGGCACTGACAAATGAGTAAGTAGTAGCCGTCAACTTAGCCGTTAACTAACGTTAATAAGACAGAGTAGTTTGAATAGATCGTCATGCATTATATATTCATATGGTTAGTCAACTTTTAAATAAAAGGTTAATGACAGAGTGATGCATAAATTATACATAAAACTGTATATCCTAATGCGGCTGATGCATACAAATAACCACCTCGCTCTATTCGGGTAGTCTTTCCCGACGAGAATTGGGTAGCGTGACGGGTTAACACAGGAGGATATGAGGGGGAGAGGGAGGAGGCGGCGCGGGGCGACTTTCTTTTCCGTGTCGGGTGAATGACGTTCTTTTCTCTCTGAATGAAGAACCTTGCTCCATTAACAGTTAATTCGTGGCCCAAACTGTTCTCTTTTCATTATTAACCCACTAAAAGATTATTATATAACTCCCACATTCGCTAAATAATCTTGTATTAAACCTTTTTTTGATGTTGTCTTCTTTTTATTCATCTTCTTCTTCATCCCGGTTTTTTCATCTAACAACTCGTCTAACACGGAATTTATCGATTACTGTTAATAGAATGGCTCCAAGAGAATATATTGTGATTGTCCCTGATAAGCCTGGCGCTTACGAGAAACGAATGTCTATTCGCCCAATACATTTGCAAGGTGCTCTTGCTGCTCATAAAAAAGGTTATACTACTAGTGGAGGGGGTTTTGCTGATGAATTCCCTGCTGAAGGTGATGCTCCTCAATTGAAAGGATCAGTTATTACGGTAGTAGCCGAAAATAAGGAAGAAATTATTGAGTTTCTTAAAGAGGATATCTATTATAAAGAGGATGTTTGGGATCTTGATAATGTTCAAATTTTTGCCGTAAGTATTAAAATGAAATAGCAATAGGGCTTTATTTGTGCCTTAACTAACGAAATTTTCAGTACTTTTGTGCATTCCGAAGTGCTAAGTAGATCTATATTAGAATGTAAGGGGATGATTGTATCTGAATTATAAGCTTAAGATTTATCAAATAGCATTTGCTTTAATTTATGGTTCAAAGGACAGTCTTGGTGGGTGCATAATTGAGCGAACGTGCCTCCGCAGTCACTTAATTATCTCTTTACTTCTCTGGGGTGCTTAGTCTCTGTCTTAGACCCCCACGCTCTGCTAAGTTACTATCTCCAGATCCAGTTCTTGCGCTGTACATTGTACTAGAGCACTCCATAAATCTCAATCATGTGTCCGGATCGCTTAGCAGCGCTCTTTAGCGGCATGCTCCGACACACTAGTAACCTTAAAGTTTGAAAGAAGCTATAGTGAATTACAGAGATTGGGATGCCGTAATCTCAAGATGAAGAGAAGGAAATAATCCACTATAGCTTATTGAAATACAATGGCAAAATATCTCCGTATTTCATGGATCAGTAGTATATATACTCTAGAGACCCTACCGGCTACGTCTTCCGTATCCTGCACAAATATCACCAATCACGTGATATATATGATCGACATATAACGTTAAATATATGCAGTAAAATAACTGGTAACAGAACTATCTGACTGGCAGCACCCCTCTTCAATCCAGATGGTATCATCAGCGAATTAGAGTTAAAAAATCCAATCAAGGATACCTATATTAACATGCTGATGAAGGATGATAACTCTATATACAGTGCAGAGTACTGATCAAGGGCGTATGCAAATAAAGGACTGTAAAGGGAACCTCCCAGTAGGTGATTTGGTTGTGCAGGAGATCTACATAAAGTTCAGATAACCAGATCCTAAACAGCATGTATGAACTTCGTTCTTCCCTAGTTCTAACCTGATGCCTCCTGACAAGCTGGTACTTACTACTCCAAATGATTTTTAGTTACTATAGTTTAGTTTCTTCTCAAATTATCTTTAGTTTTGAGCTAGCAAGCTAGCTAATCAGCGATCCGTAGCTAGCTAGCCGCTGGGTCGGGTCCTTGTCATCACGTGAATTCCCCACAATGAATTCATCACGCGTTGACGGCACGGGGTCGATCCGGCACTTACTAAGAGATAACTGATTAATAAAGACGGAAGCAACTAGTTCTTTTTCATTCACCTTGTTCTTGATTGAAAATTTTTATATTTTTCTTTTAAATCTTTGTTTGCATTCAAACTGTTTGGTTTGAGCCTAAATATATTTATATTTGTGTATCCGAAGTCAATCAGCTCTATCCTAGTTTTGGATTCTTGAATTTATAGATATCTGTTAGCCAGTTTGGTTCGAACGACAGCAATCTATCTAAATAGCCTTGTTAATCATGAAATTAAGAATCGAAAGAGGCTTATTTAAGGATGATACAGGACGTACTGTAGTCCTTCGTGGAATCAATATTGCCGGTGATTCAAAGCTTCCTCCACTTAGATCTTCCGGCTCTTTATCAGCATCTGCGACCTCTACAACAGCGACAGCAGCAGCATCTTCATCAGCATCATCTAAACAAATTTGGGAGGACTCGGTGGAAGCAGTAGATGATTCTGCAGAATCTATCCACTCAGCAGATTCGAGTGAATTGGTTGTTGTCCATAAACAAGATGCATATGATGACGATTCTTACGTTGGAACTCCGTTTAGTCTTGAAGAAGCTGATATTCATTTTGAAAGAATAAGGAAATGTGGGTTTAATACTGTGAGATATATTTTCACTTGGGATGCTCTAGAGCATTCGGGCCCTGGAATTTATGATGATAAATATATTGACTTTACCATTGAAATACTGAAAAAATTAAAGTCCCATGGTCTTATGGCATTTATGGATCCTCATCAGGATACGTGGTCTAGATTTTCTGGAGGATCTGGGGCGCCATTGTGGACTATGGAGTTATTGGGATTAGACTCTTCAACTTTTGTAGATACTCATTCTGCGATAGTAATTGATGGGAGGAAAACCACTCCTCCAATTAAAATGCTTTGGGCTTCTAACTATCATCGATTAGTATGTCAAGTGATGTTTACTGTTTTCTTCGCTGGTGAACATTTTGCACCCAAATGTAAAGTTAATGGAATTAATGTTGGGAAATATCTCCGAGATCATTATCTTGATGCTGTATGCTATCTTGCCCGTAAGATCGCAGACACTCCAGAATTAGAAGATATAATAATTGGTTGGGAATCTTTGAACGAACCGGGTCATGGTCTTATTGCTTATCCAGATATTACTAGACTTCCTGATGATCCAGAACATATTAAACTGGGGACATCCCCAACACCTTATCAGGCAATGCTATTAGGTATGGGTAAACCTCAAAATGTCGAAGTATGGACTTTCGGTTCAATGGGTTGTAGGAAACAGGGTAATGTAACAATCACCCCGTCTAAACCTGTTTGGTTCTCACCAGCAGATATGGAGACTATTGATAAAAAATATGGCTGGTCGAGAAGTTGGCCAGTTGGTTGTATTTGGAAATATCACGGAGTTTATGACGAGGATAAAAATAATGGAAATGGTTATGTTATCCGTCCTGATTATTTCACCTTCAGTATTTCTGGTAAACCTTTGAAGAATCATGCCTTTGTAGAAGAATTCTTTGTAGACCATTTTATGGAATATGAGCAAAGAATACACGCGATTAAATATGATTGGTTTATATTTATGCAAACACCAGTCAATAACAAACCCCCTGATTTGATAGGTAGAGGTATTGTACTTGATGAAACAAGAACTGTCTACAGCCCCCATTATTATGATGGTTTAACTTTAATGCTAAAAAGGTGGAAGCAGTTTAATGTTGATGCTATTGGTGTAATGCGCAATCATTATTGGTCTCCAATTTTAGCTGTTCGCATTGGTGAGAAAGCTATCCGTAACTCTATGGCTGATCAACTTCAATATCTTAAAAGTGAGGGTAAACTTTTGATTGGAGAAAATATACCATGCTTAGTCTCAGAAATAGGGATACCTTATGATCTTGATGGTAAGCGAGCATATAAAACTGGTGAATACAGTTCACAGATCAGAGCAATGGATGCCAATCACAATGCGCTTGAATCTGCTCAGTTGCACCATACCCTTTGGGTGTATACTGCTAATAATTCCCATGCGTATGGAGATTTATGGAATGGGGAAGATTTGAGCATTTGGAGTAAAGATGATCAAATCAAGGGAATTAATGATGGATTCAGGGCGGGAGAAGCGGTAATAAGGCCATATCCAATTGCAGTGAATGGCCATATCGTTTCATATGGATTTGATATAACCAAAGCTCTGTTCCATCTTACTTTGCAATCTCATAGTGGTGAAGTTGATAGTGATCATTATCACCAAACAGAAATATATTTACCTGAGTTTTATTATCACCCAGATCGAACTGGAGTATCTACATCATCTGGAACATGGAAAATTCAAAATAATATATTGATATGGAAGCATGCGTCTGGAGGTCAGACCATCCGAATACGCGGAGTACCTAAATACAATGAACAAGCATGTCTCATAATGTAATGATAGATAGTATCTATGTTTATGATACTCTCGAGCGAAACGCTCAATCAGCCAAGCTCTTGCTATTGTTCGACCTGTCACTAGGCTGCTGCACTGCCAAATTTGATAAGAAGCACAAACTTTGATGCGCTCTGTGGGGCAGAGAACACGGGAGAGAAGAGCATTTGGGGGATGCAGCAGAGCTGCAGGAATATCGCCTGTTTCTAGATAGGCTTCAAAATATATAAATTTCATTAATCATATCGTATTGACTATATAATAACAACAATAAACAATCCATAATCCCATTTTCTCTTCATATAAGGTTTTAGAATTTAACCCATACTCTAAGCACTTGTGGCCTCCTGGAAATAATCAGCCATCTCAGCATCGAGTTCTTCAACAGTCTTCTTAGGACGACGAACTTTCTTAGCCTTCGGACCCTTGGTCTTAGCAGCACCAGCAGCCGCAGCAGCAGGCTTAGGCTTGGCAGCCTTGGTAGCATTGGCTTTAACTGGTTGATTTTTAGCAGGTCGAGCAGCAGCGGATCTGTTATGTTAGAATACAATAATCCACAAAATTTTAAGAATCTACACCTTGAACAAGCAAGTAGAAAGCATCTATCGAAGACCAAAATGGGGGATCGAAAACTCATTTGGGGAGACTTACGGTTTAATACGAGCAGAAAGAGGTTTCTTGCTAGGATCCATAATCAATTCGACCTATAAAGTTAGTTCTAACATTCTGTTCACATATAACTCAATACCTATTTGAAACTACGAGATTGCTGACCTGATGACAGTAGTGTTACAAGTAAACAGGGCCTAGGTCCAGAAACCGCCCTAGTAACACAGATACACTCCACCTTTTGCAAAATTCTTACCTTCATAGTCTTGGCACCATTATCAATCGAAGTTCCGTTGAACTGGGCAACAGCTTTAGCAGCATCTCCTGGTCTCTTAAAAGTAACCGAGACAACACCAATGGGGACACCTTTACTGTTGTAACTTGCCTGGACCTTCGAAACAGGTCCAATTTGATGGCTGAAATAAGCCTAATATTCAATGTTGGTTGTTTGAACAAAAAAATGCGATAACGCAGAGTAAATCCACAGGTTCGATAAGGTATTCATGTTTAACCGGAAGTACGTGGGGACAAATGAGGTCTGACTTAGAATAACAATTCAATCATTAGACAAGATATCAGAGAGTTAGACAATTAGATTCGGAGACTCAACTTGATCAGTGAGACCAGTGAAGAGCGATTCAGAAAGTCAGCGAGTCCATTCCATCGGTGATATCAGGAGGAAGTCGTGAAATAGTCAAAGAGAGAGAGGGCCACAGAGATATTAACAGAGAGTCAGAGAATCAGAGATTCAAGGATTCACAGAGCCTGAAAGTCATAGAGTCAGCTATCAGAAACTCAGATGATCAGAGAGCTAGAACAAAGAAAACACAACCATAGAAAGAATAAAAGAGAGTTCACTTCAGACAAGTCCTGCACCATTTAACACCCCAGGATTAAAGCAGAAGTATGAGACGATGATGACCGTAAAACTAAGGACCATAATAAAGTCACCAACTACGATATCGAAACTCTAACGAAATAACATTCAGGCTCTTTATCGTCTCCGAACAAACTTTGTATCATAGCTTCTTATCTCTGACAAAACTTCAAACCCAAAACTTGCTGTCTCTATATCCCAGTTCAGCCCAAAATGCGGAAAACAAAGAAGAAGAAACTATGAAGAAATGGTCCACGTACCCGACTTTCTTTGAGCCATTTCTTCAATAGAGTCTTACTATTTCTGTTTATTACCGCACTTGGAGAAGCCCACTCTCTCAATCGTCAGATAGTCTCTCTTCATAAATACTCATCGGTGCATCTCTTAAATGACTTCCTCTAACTCAATGCCCATTGTCCATCCTCATTTGTACACAAGCCACGTCAGGGAAAAACAGATCACCATACCAAACCTCGGCTAATTGCTGTAAAAAGAGGGGAAGCGCTTTTTTTATAAGCAATATAACATACCTTTACAGATGATTCAGTAACATCAGTTGGCTATGTGCACGAGGTTGGTTAGTTTCAAGTTATATATAAATATAAAAAGAGGGATCAATGAAATAAAGTATTGGGAAAAAAAGAAGTCGGAACAATAGTTGAAGGATCAAGAATCCAATAAAAAATGTCAAGACTACAGGCAGATGGCTTTGAAACAAATGAGAAAATGATAAAAAGGCAATTTGATAGTGGGAGTTCAGACCAAATTATAAAGCTAGACGAAAAAAGTGACGTCTGAATCCAAGGAAAATCTGCTCAACAATCGAGAATGGGACTGAAATCATACATTCAAGATATCCAAGGACAAAACATCGAGCTTATCCGAAGTTATATTAGACAAAATAGAGTGAGCATATCATCAAGAACTCATTTCACTGATTCAGCGGTCTGATTTCATTTCCTCAACCACTCCATATCAATCACCATTATCAATTTTCGTCATCCATTTGCCATCGTTTGCCGGTCTCATTCATTTCCGCAATTTCAATAGTCATGAGCAGATATATCACAGATAATCATCATAATCCAAAATCCTTTAACTGAGTTGTTGACATTTTTCTCTACTACCACTTACTCCATTCATGTCCCTCTTTAGAAAAAAATGAAAAGAAAACTGAAAAGAAAACTGACAAAAAAAGAATACGATTTTTGGTGTGGAACTTGGTTGTAGGTCAGTCCATCACTCCAGTCTCGAATAATGCAGCACCATCCCAATATATCTTCTTCTTTTTATTGCCAATTTCATCTTTCTATTAATTCTTCATTTTCACATACCAAATTAGACATAAGAACACGATCAGCTAAATCAGTGACCTCCTTAAGAGGGTTTAATCCAGCGGCAGCAGCAACAGCTGCTGCTTTCTGACTAGAAGCAGCCTTAACAGTTGCTTTCTTATTAGCAACAGCAGCTACTTTAGCAGAACGTGATGCCACCTTTCTAGTTTTATGAACACCTCCTGGTCCACCTTTTCTTCGATGTTGACGAGGTTGAGAAGCAATAATATCATCCAAGGATTTATCAAGGTTAGTAGACATTGTAGAAACAGTGATAATATTTAGCTTTTAAAAAAGTAATAATAATAGTAGTTGGATAAAAGTGAATCCAATCAAGTTTAAAAATAATTAAAAACAGTAAAATAACAAGTTTCGAATGTTCTAATAAGTTGGTTGATTGTTCGGCGATGAAAAAATAGCTGGAATTGGAAGAAGAAGAAGAAGAAGTTCACGAACAAATCGTTTATGCGATAGAAGGTCAATTATATAGTTAGTTACGCGGGTTATGCGGGATACGCTGGTTATACCTGTTGCCTCACGGTGAGGTTTGGGTCAGGTTCCCTGCAGGCGGTGTGTGCGCCACCTATGAAATTTCGTTAGCGGTCACGATTTATATATAATGGCTGGCTGGCGGCCCCAGGTAGGGTAATATTTTTTGGCCAAATCTTTCTTAAGCATATCATAGAATTTAGTATATCTTGGTACAGGAGCCTCCGGCGGTGGGAGCGTAGCCCCAAGCCCCAAGCTCTCGCAGCGCAACGTGCGGGGTATTGGCAGCGTCCAGCTGCCGGAGTACAGTTTGTATAGAATAATCTTTTTGCTTTGGACGGCAGCCTGCCGGTTGCTCGCTTCGTTCGAGGCTGGCTGTTTGGTATAGGTTCTCGAGCGTAGCGAGAGCTAGGGGGTCTGGGGGTTACACCCCCAGCCGCCGGAGGCAAGGTCGATGTTTAACATTATATGTACAAGGGGCCACAAAGCACAATACAGCTGGATCTTATAATTTTAACTATGTACCTACAGTACAGTAACGATAGAGTAACTCTATATGTGAGTCTGAAACACACAACTCACCTGGAGTGCTGCTATTAATTTGCCCATTATAAGTAAGGCATAGTAGTGTATGTACTGCATGTTGTCTCATGAACACATGTCTTATATACTGTAGATAAATAATGAGTTGGAAGAGAGCGAAGAGAATGCATAATTCGAGCTGAACGAGTAGTAGTATGGGTAATTACTCCAGCTGCCAGGGGCATTCGGTGGTGACTGGAGTATTCAACAATTAATTAATCAGAAATGCTGTCTTTCACAAATCAATAGATGGTAAGAAGAAGGTAGGCAGGGGCAGTTTATAGGCTCCACATGCACACACTCTATATCACTCCACCCTATATAATATTACTCTACCGGTATCGGTACCACACCATATAATTATATTACTGCACAAAGTGGACAGACAACCAGGGGTAAAATAATAAAAATAAGGGTTAATTTACTTATCGAGTAATAATTTAAGGGTTATTTTACTTAACTAGTAATTTAGATCGAATTCAGACGACGAATAACGCCCACCGATCGTCGAAGAAAAAATCACCTAGAGAAGCGGCTAAAAAAGTAGCCCCTGAAAGGCTGAATATGACTACCACCTCACCAACGACAGGAAGCGTAACTGACTCTGCGTAGGCAAACCTTTCTCTCCCCAAACGCCAAGATATATTTACACAGAAGCAATCGTTTAGCGACAGAGTTAGATAGAGTAAAATTTACTTAACTTACTCTCTAGCTGTACTAATTGTTGCTACTGCATCTTGTTATCACGACTCAGACTGCATCAATTGGTGCTTCAGCATAATATTAATATTGAAAAGAAGTTCTCAGAGATTGACTTTTAATCTCTCTTCCACATCAATTTAAAATTGTTGTTCCAAGTACGAAGTTAAGAGAATTGAACATCGATTGATATTGAGTATTATTGACTAAGGAGCGAATAGAGCCCAGTAATAGAGCGTATAGTGGAATCAAGATAATTAATATTGAAAGGAGATAGGTATAAAATAGATAGAAACGTCTCTGGATATTCAATTCAATTCTATCAAAAGAGAAATAATCTTCGGACCACTCGATCTATTCATTATGGAACCCCCGTTACATTCTCCCCCTCTAGTCCCACTTGGTGCTCCCGTATCCATAAATGAAACTCGTCATGTCGAATATATCTTAACAGCAGAATTCGATATAGATACTGGTCCCAAAGTAATGTTTCAATATCCTCAACCAATACAAGGCGATGAACATCTAATGGCCGAATTAATGTTACCTGATCAAATTCATGCTAGAACCGAAGATTGGACTATATTCTTCTTATACAGAAGACCAGGATCTCAAGTCCTGGAATATAATATTCTTGATGAAGTGGATAAACAACTTTCTGAGAAGTTTTATGTTTTAAACCTCGTTAATACTAAATTCGATTCAAAAATTAAACGAGGAGCGGTGGTTAAAGCAATGGCAATTGTAACTCCCCATCCATTTTTTCAAGTTTACAAACCATTATTATTATTAGCATTAGATGATTTTTTTAATTCTCCTGATATATCCTATCTACAGAATCTCTATCATATTTTGAATTCGGTTGATATGTCGCAAGTACCGAAATTCTCGTTATCAGAAAGATTATTATTAGCTTCATCTGAATATACAAATTTATTCATTGAAAAATTCACTATTGAAAATGCCAATCCCACTAGTACTAATACAAATGTTAATGCCACTGCAAATACCGATATTCATCATCATTCTCAAACTCATTCATTTCAATCTCGTTCCTCCCATTCTCAATCACAGTCAATTCATTCTAGATCTTCTATTTCTCAATCTTCTGAGCCTCTTTCTCCGCAATCTCCTCGATCACCTGAAAATAATAATGTTATATTTCGTCGAACAAGTGCTACCACTGTTCAACCATCATTTTATATCGATTTGAAAAATCAAGGTCAGCGATTATCAAGTGCTCAGGCAAGAGGAGCTAAAGATTCCCATTTTTATGATGTTACAGTCCCTTATAAATCAATGAATATCCCTATTAAAATCCCCACCGACTATTCACCAGAATCAGTGGGTGATTTCTCATTGATTCGTTTAATATCACTTTTAACGTCAATGAATCAACCTTTTCAAACCTTACATCCTCAATTAACCATTTATGGACCACATACTCCGCCATTATTAGTATTAATATTTGCTTTATTAACACAGAAACGGATTCTATTTATTGGCTTAAATACACCATCAAGAGATGTAGCAGAACATGTTTTATCATGTTGCTCTTTAGCTTCTGGTGGAGGCATTTTAAGATCCTTTACAACTCATGCATTTCCTTATACCGATTTAAGTAAAGTTGATGATTTATTACAATCTAATGGATATATTGCTGGAGTAAAGAATCCAGCATTTGAACATCATCCGAGTTGGTGGGATATTATAGTTGATCTTGAAAATGGTACCATGAAGATTTCACCAGAAATTGGTACTTCTTTAACACCAATTAGTTCACATCGATCTTCTATCACTACCTTAACAAATAATGGATATAACGGTTTTATGAATAGCGGTAATGGCAATGGGAATACTAATAATGGTATTATGAATGGTAGTAATAGTGGTAGTAGCGGTCATCATTCAGTGGCTGTCAATCAGGAAGATCTTGCATTTGTTGACGAATTAAAGAAAATGGTTGCTAATCATTATGGTGAAACATCAGTTCGAACTCGTTGTCAACGATATATTAGAAGATTTGTTCGTATGTCTACAAATTATGAGGAATACAAATATGGAGCTACTAATTTATGGCCATCTTTTAATGACCCTACCTATCAAGTTGTACCTGGATATGGATATACATGGGCTAGTGAATCACAAAAAGTGGCTGATTTTAATACTTATGCTCCAGTTATTGAAGGTTGGAGAGCGTCTAGAAGTTATAAGTATTATATTGATGATCAACGTGATATTTGGCAATTACCGCCAAAGTTTGTAATTGATTATGAATGTCATTTGGATAGATTAAGAATACAGCAATTATCATATGAAGAATCAGCAACCGTGTATGAAGCTTTATGTACTCATACTAAGGATTATGACGATATAAATCGATTTTTATCTGCTACATCATCAAATCTATTTTATTTATGTTTAGGACTTTTTCATCGTGATGCGTCGATTAGAATAATGACTGTTAGACTTCTTAAACGAATTGAAGAACACATAGCAGGAAAACATTATTTTCAAAATATCGGTCAATTTCAGAAGTTAGCTTATAAACGATTATTGGAAGAGGTTAATAGTAACGTTTCTAAACCATTTGTACCTCAAGATGGTGTTCCATTTTAAAAAACATTACCATTTACCATCTCACCCGCCACACACTACATTTCTTGTAATTTCACTGAAACAGGCTGAAACATCGCTGCGCGACTGTCAGGATACGTCACTCGATCAGTCATATTTATATATACACTTGATATGCCCCTAACGAATACGAATTAATTATTATTTGTTATTTAATCTAATTAATGGCTCATTATCGTCATATCTAATTCGCTTCTGCGTTTATCCGGGCCCTTGTGCCCTTATCACGTTCTGCGGGTATGTGCCTGGATCCCTTTCTATCTCCGATCCATATCTGTCATATCCCTGTTTACTTCTAGCTGCATTAGAATTCCTGTCTACCTGAAACTTCTATCCAGCACCATAAATTTAGTATTCCCAAGAATGGCCTTCTTTACGATTTCCACCTTCGTCCCACCCGGGCCACCCAGACAAAGGGAATTTGTGAATTTGTTAATATAAACAGATCTTCATGATCCTTTTCTTTATCTTATCTGATAAACACAAAAAGGTACAGAAAATGAACATCATTACTTATTTTGTGCTGATGCATCACACGGCTGAAGCAATTGTTAGAAATTTTTCTTCGTTTCACGAGGCCGGCCCGCAACCCTACCGTGACCGGATAGATTAACTTCCTCGAGTGGAATCCATGGAATTTGAGGCAGGGAGAAAGGTTGTCATCGTCGTATGCAGTCAAAGATATTTCGGGTAATAGACGAGCGGATTGTACATAGTCCGTTTCACCGACAGTTTTCATGTTGTTTTGTTTACTAAAATCATTTGTGATATTTTTAGGTCTTTGAGAGGTGGGAGTACAAATAATTCTATTTTTGTCACCGGCTTGTACTGTCATCTATAATCTTTCAAATTTTCACCTTGAAAAAATGTCGGGATTAAATCCTTCGAAACTTGGAACAAAAACTTATTGGGATGAGTTTTATAACGTCGAAAAAGGTAATTTCGAAGAGAACCCACAAGATACTGGAGAATGTTGGTTCGCAGATTCAGATGCTGAAGATAAAGTTGTTGAATTTTTAGCTACAATAGCAGAAGATGGAGAACTACCGGATATAATAAATTTTGAAAAATCGCAAATGATTGATTTAGGCACTGGTAATGGAAGATTATTAATATCAATACGTGAAGCGGGATTTGAAGGTCATTTCACTGGTTTAGATTATTCTGAACCAGCAGTGGAATTTGCGACTTCTGTTGCTAAAGAAGAAGAAATAGAGAATATAGTTTTTAAACATGCTGATTTCTTAGTATCCAATAGTTGGAATAGGCCCGAATTAAAAGAGTGGGATGTGGTTTTGGATAAGGGAACATTGGATGCTATAGCATTATCATCTGAGAAGTACGAAGAGGAAGATAATAAAGATATAATACGTAGTGGGGTTGAACAATATGCTCATGTTGTTAAAGATATTGTCAAGCTTGGTGGAATATTATTGATTACATCATGTAATTTCACTGAAGATGAATTAATAGCCACTATTACTAAATCTGGGGATTTTTCAGTTTGGAAAAGAGTTGATTATCCTAGGTTTGAATTTGGAGGAGTAAAGGGTCAAACAATTTGTACTGTAGCTTTTAAAAGAGATCATTAAGTGAATCAAAGCTAAGGGGATTTTAGGTCGAGCTTAAGGATATTATTGATTCTAGCTTAAAGAGATTTTATGCTCTCTGTATTAAATAGGTGTTTTTTGGGAATAGAATATAACATTAGATATTGATCGTTTTTAAAAGTAATAATTAATTTATATTAAGCGTTAAAAGATTACATGGAATGGGCTGTATCTAATCTTGTTGTTCACTTATTAATCCTTGAATCTTGATCAACAGAGTATTTGCAAGATCCTTATTAGATGCTTTAATAGCAAATTGATGAGGTTTATCAGTTTCAAATCCAGTTATTCTTACGAATTTTTCGCTAGCCATTGAACTTTTCATACCAGGAAAAATCTCTGTAGACTTGAGTAAAGGTAAATTAAGAATAACACGGAACACTCCATCAGTTCGCATCACTAATCGAGATTTTTTATTATCTCTTTCTTTATTTACATGAAGAGTACCTACTCCACGCTCTTTCCATCCATCTGAAGGTGCCGTTAAGTCAAGGGCATACAATCTTGCACGACATGAAAATAATGGATCTTCTGATTCTTCGCCTGTTTCAATAGGGATCTGTTCTAATGGGATAGGTACTTTAACAAATAGTTGATCTTGAGATTCATCTCGGGAGTCATTACCCCCATTACCGGCTTCTTCTCCATCAGAACCGCCGTCATTATTATTTCGATGTTCAACGTCTGGCTGATCGAAAATACTAGTCGACTTCGATGTAATTAATGATTCAGAAGCATCAGAACCACCAACACTACCAGATCCGAATGTTGTTCCCGAACCGAATACTGAAGTTTTCTTTTCAGAAGATCCAAAAGCTCCTGATCCAAAATTAGTTCCGCTGCCAAATGTGGTTGAAGAACCAAACGTAGTTCCCGATCCAAAGACATTGACCTTTGGAGCAGATGCAGCTGATGATGATGATGATGAAGGTTTTGATCCAAATATTGTACCGGATCCGAAAACCGGGATGGCCGAAGGTATGCCATTAGAATTCGAAGAAGCTAACAAATCTTGTTCAGTTGTGTCTGCAGAGGGTACCTCTGTTGTTGAATCATCTGTATTGGTGACTTCTGCTGTTTTTTGCTCCTCAGTGGAAATTCCTACCGTCGATTTATCTTCCTTCGTCGGCTGTTTAGGATCTATGTTCGATTCTGTTTCGTTTTGATGTTTTGTGGGTTCTTCCCCGGTGATCTTTACGTTTTCCTTGATAGAATCTTCCTTTAACTCTTCTATAACAACTTCGTTTTCCTTTGTGATCTCTTCTTCGTCGTCTACAGTCTCACTTAGTTCTTCTCCTGGCACTTTTTCATTCAGTTCGTTGTCTTTATTGTCTTCATCTTGTTCATTCAGTTCATCGCCCTCGACTTCTTCATATTCTCTACCTAGCTCACCTTCTTGTTCATCCAGTTCATCCTCATCTAGTTCATCTAGTTCATCTTCTTCATCATTTTGATTTTCATCAACTTCATCTTCTTTTCTCCCATTATCCTGATTTTCCAGTTTATTCTCCTCAACCTCGTCTGTTTGTTGCGTATCTTCAATTATCACTTCCTCTACAATCTCAACCTCTTCAGGTTCAGGTTCTACAATTGTTTCATCGACACTCTTTTGACGCTTCTTTGGTACTTCTTCTGAACGTTGGATATTCACTGCCAATTCATCATCATTTTCTTCCTGATCTCTCGATCGCTTTTTAGAAAGAACAACTTCTTCATCAGCCATTTTCCGATATCTTGACTCAAATTGACGCGTAAAACAGCACCAGTATATTTATATATGGCCAATCGTAACTGAAATAGTAGGCGTTTATTGATGATTGCAGGGAATAGTTTTTCCTTACACGCGCGCGTGCCTGTTGATATAACTGAAATCTATGCCTTCGTATACTTTAAGCTACAAAGAACTTTTTTTAAATCAAATCAATTGATTGAATAAAATAATCTATCCTTTTGAAAACCTTAATAGACTTATTCCTCGCTTTACCTTCTAATTCTTCTATACTCTGTTCGATCTGATGTTATCTGATCTCTGAATAAAATGAGAGCGGGGTCGATGGAGTCGTGAGGATTTTGTCAATGAAATTGTGTGTAGACTTCTAGTCAAAATATCCTTTAAAAGGATGAAATATACTTTTAAATGAATATTATCTCTCGTGACGAGGGGTTCTCGCCAAACTCCATTCTCTTAGTTTCCTCTGAATTTTCAGTCGCTGCGAAACAATAGGAATGGGGGTTTATTTAATTAATTATGATTGAAGATTATTTTGTTGTATAAAGATATATCGCCATTGACATTCTAACTGTTATTTGTCGGTAAACGGCTACTGCTCCGCAACAATGATTTCTCAAAAGACCAAAACTTCACCAGAATTTAAAAACCTGGAGAGGAACTTATAAAGAAACCTCTGAAAAATGAACCAGATATATAGAACATCGTTTATTTTTAAATAGCGGTATATCAGTACAAACTTTTAAATTATTAATTGAATTGAAACTTTTAAATCATCAATTTAATATCACGTGAACATCACGTGATATTGGCTAAAATTTTGCACTGATATACTTCTTTATTTTCAAAATTTTCGAAAATATGGGCCCGATGGTTTAGTGGTATAATTCTCGCTTAGGGCTATTTAACTCTTAGTGTGTTTGCGAGAGGTCCCGGGTTCAATTCCCGGTTGGGCCCAATTTTTTTGTTAGAATACGTTGGAATACGATATTTTTAAAACAGATTAATTATTTAATTACTTTATCACACTGTTACTAAATTACATTCATGTATTCATCCTCTTCTAGTCGCATCTTATGCCGCTAATTTAACGTTTTAACTCGCCCATTAGTAGTAGGGAAGTGGACAGTCTATTCGTGCGTGAGGCTACCTTTGCATGATCTACACCACTATATCCCTAAATGGGGTAATGTCAACAACTGCCTCCTATTAATTAAATTTCGTTCATTAACATTTACTGTTCCTGGTACAGTCAGTCTTTTCGTGTTCTATTTTTTCAATTAAGGTTTGGCAATTGTGAAGTTTGATTCATATGAACGAATGAAGATTTCTGTGAATGATCGATTATAAGGTTGATTTGAGATTCAGAGTCTATACAATCTCAATTTATTTCATCCATTATCATCATCCTTCTTTTTCAATATACCCTACAGGATCCCCTCTTCAACATGAAGACAAGGAGTCAAATTCATAGTGATCGCGATAGTTTTGGTACAAACGATGAGGATAACAATACTATATTCGATAGAGCAAGCCAGGTAGATGAAAATGATCATGATAATAAAAGCTCCGATAATAGCAAGTATTTACCTGTTTATCTCAGATTAAAACCTAAGACAGCAAATAATATTACTCAAGACCCATTTCTTTCAGTTTTACCAGGATCGACTCAGGTAGTTGTGGAACCACCAAAAGATAGTAGATATAAAGCTCAAGAAGCATTCAGCTTTAATGGGATTTATCGTGAAAGTTGCGGACAACTGGATGTTTATAAAGGAGCCGTTCTTCCACTAGTACAGACGGTTCTAAAAAATCAGAATGATTCCCTCTTATTTTCTATGGGATCTTCAGGATCAGGCAAAACCCACACTATTCTAGGAAATAAGCAAACGCCTGGAATGGTGCAACTAGCAATTAACACATTATTCAAGTCAATCAAGGGTTATATTGCTCCTTTTGAAGTTGCAGAGGCTATCAGTGATAAAAATCCTCATCGCAATTCTCAGGCAATTGAAGCAGGGATAGTCTTAGATTGGGAGAACCCCAATAATAGCAACAGTAAACCGGGCAGCGGTGGTATGGGAGATAGTACTCTCGGGGGAAGACAACCATCAGTCAATCTCTTTAATCCAACCAGTCTAGATGATAAAATCGATGTCAGTGATAGATATTCATACGCTGTATATATGTCTATGGTTGAAATCTACAATGATCGTATTTTCGATCTTTATGGTGAAAATAGTTCTAAAGGTCCAACTCATAGAAGAGCATTATTAATTAAGACAGATCCTGAGACCGGTAAAGCATATTTGGCGGATGTTCGTAAGATTTATGTAGCAGAGAAAGATGAAGCTTTTCGAACAATAGAACATGGGCTTTCTCTTCGTGTTGCGCATGCCACTGGATCTAATACTTCTTCCAGTAGATCACATGCATTTATTATCATTGAAATCAAGCGTATTTCAAAAAGCGATTCTCATATTTCTAGTTCGACCTTGACAATTGCTGATTTAGCAGGTTCAGAACGAGTCAAAACTTCTAAAACCAACGGTAAGTTCTTGAAAAGTTTAGATTTCGGAAATGAAGCTGTATATTTGCGTTTTGGGCTGAACCAATACTAACAAATAGGAAATCGACTGGTCGAAAGCTGTGCGATAAATAAATCGTTGATGCTACTAGGCCAATGTTTACAGAGACGAAGAGGAGTCAATGGAACTAAGATTGATTCTGCTGCTCTTCGTAGCAGTAAATTAACCCAGTTATTATTATCCAATGCATTCAACCCGAAATTACACCAACGGTCAGTCCTCTTGGTCAATATTGATCGATATGGAGATTTCAATACTGCATCTCAGATCCTCCGATATTCTGCTTTAGCTAGAGAGGTTTCGGTGCCACAAACACGCATACCATCATTATCCAGTATTTCCAGCGGCTCATCTGCGACATTGACTGAATCTTCAGATCAACAGCAACAGAATCTGCTTTCGAGTGACACCTTCCATTTAGTTCAACGGATTGAAGAACTTGAAGTAGCTTTAGCCTGTGCTGAACAAGATTGCATTACTATCGAAGAAGAAGTCCGTGAAGAGCTATCAAATGAGATGGAGATCAGAGTACGAGAAATGCAGAGCAGATTAAACGAGAGGTTGGAGGATGAAACAGATCGCGGTCAAGAATTGACTGATCGAAAACTAGAATTATTAAAATCGCTTCCCGTGGAAGATACCCCTGAATACATGGAATTGGAGAGAGATAATAACCGATTAAGAAATGAGAACATGCGGTTAAAGATGGAGTTGGAGCAGCTACGTGATAATGGCCGTGGAGATATTAGTACTATATCTCAAACAACAATTGTTTCTATATAATTAAAATAAAGAATAGAACTAGCATTAAAACTTTGACTTAGCCCAAACAAAAAGGGAATGGTAGAAAAATGGCCCCTCTGAATCGGCAGCGCATCTATTTAAGTCGGGAAACCCCATCAGGACGACAGACACCATTTTCATGCTATGCCTGTTTCAGGAGATACTTCTAGAAAAATAATAAAATTAACTAAACACTAAGAATTTTTATATAATACAATCCCGTGGTGAGACAATCATACCGTCCTTCGATCAGATAAATATCGTAAAATAGAACCCTGACCAGTAATATCCATAGTTTTCTCAAACCAAGATAACAATATACCACCATTTCCATGAGCTTGACCAAGGGGTGAACTCATCCCTTTATAAAGATATTTTACAAGAACATCTTGCTGTTCCTGTGAGAGTTTTTCAACGATTTGAGTAATATCACTAGAACGAATTGCTGTGAGAATATCAAGTACAGTTTTCAAGTGCAAATTCTATTTAAGTTAGCGAGTGCTCGACGTAGCCCCAGACCCCTTGCTCTAGCTTTGCTCGAGCTGGGGCAGGATATAAACATACTTTAACCTGTTCATTACCACCATATGGGGGGTCACTAAGAGCCAATGCTAAGGAACCAGCTGAATCGCCCTTGGATAAGGCAAGCTTGGCTTCTTGACCTCTAGCAGAAATGTCATTTATTGACACCGGAGGATATTGGAGATTGATATCTTCCGAAGGAGCATTATCAGGATCTAGAGCATCGACATCAATTCGTCGGAAATTTACCGTTGCCATTGTTTAAATTAAGAAATTTAAATGAATAGAAAATCGTAACAGATGAAAGGAAGGAGAAGATGAAGATGGTGAAGGCGAAAGTGACAAAGAACAAGATGAAGCTGAAGAAGATGATGAAGTGTTATGGAGGGAGTCGTATCTGGTATGTGAAGAGGCAAGCAGGTTGTGAAGTGAGAGTGACCTCGATAATAAGAGATTTCATAGTTAAATGCAGATTGGAATTCTAATAATGAGGTATGTGTCTCTTCCGCCCTGCCGCACACTTGCCGCATAATCTTTATCCGATACATATCCGCCACGAGCGGTAACCTTGCGAACGAACCAAGAGCCATGGGTCCAGGAGGTCTGCCATGATTGTCGGAGTCCAATACCCTGGCAGAACAAAGTTTCAACAAACCATTAAGTCATTTTCTGTAGGCCAAACTATAAAGATGCCCTTATGAAGGGTCAGAGAGCTTTTATCTTGCTTTATTCGAAATATCCACAGAATTCTAATTTATGTTATTAAAGAAACTATAACTCCAGTTCGGTTCGATCATAATCTATTGCCGCCTTATTATATGCTATAAAAGGACTTAAAAATATCTATGTTATCGATTAAGCGCGCCGCACAATTATCGTCCCTAGTATTTTTTCCCGGCGGCTACGATATTTCTAAGGATCTCTCTCTCTTTCTCTCTATCTGTTTCTATTTCACTTTCACTTTTCACTTCCTCTATCTTTATTAATTCAGTAGTGAATGATACCAATGATCCAAGTGAATTAAATCATTAATAATTGAGATATAAATAAGTGGGGAATTTGAAAGGCTCGGAAGAGACGCTACGACCCAAAAGACAAGCGATATTATACAACGATATATTGATGATAAATTTAAATAATCATTTTTGCATACAAGAGATTGAATTGAAACCGAGAGATCTGCTGAAGGAGATTAAAAGAGAATATCGACCATAGCAGACCGACAAAGAGACTGACAGAGGAGATTGAGAGAATACCGACTGACTCACGTAGGAAACTTACAAGGGAAACTAACAAAGCTCGAAGAATAATCTCGAGAATATTTATTATAAGATTACATCGCGAAACGACAACCCAAGGAGATCTGAGGAGTAACTATAGTTCACCGAACTATCTGGTTATCCGTCGATTTGAGTATTAGCAGATCAAACATCCTCCGTATATAGTATTTTGATCGCATGGATTAACATCATCTTTCACCTTTATTTTTCTAACAAATTTAACGGTACTCTTGTTTTTTTGGACATCTTGATATTTTTTTACAAATGACCGATAGAAGTATTGTAGACAGAGACACTCGAATAAAACGATTATTCAAGTCTCTGGATGTCGATGGCAAAAATGAAATCGACTCAGATGCACTCACGTTATTTATGATTGAGAGATACCAAGATTTCGACGGTCTTGATGATGCAGTAAACCAATTATTAGATACAATAGCAAGTTGTGGAGGTGCTACTAATTCATTATCATCACCTTCAGCATCACATTCAATAACTTATCCTTCCTTCAAAAAATATATCGACGCGACAGAATCATATTTAGAAAAATCATTTGTTAACCTCGATTCAAATAAAGATGGTCTTCTAGAAGTTGAAGATCTCAGAAATGGCCTTGAAGATCTTGGATTTGATATCGATGATGATAAAATCGAAGTGTTATTTAATGCCATTGATTCCGATAATGATGGGTATATATCATTGGATGATTGGAGAGATCAACTCACATTTGTTCCAAAAGAGCGTGTAGATGAACCACCGTTGCAATCTGCGTATATGTTTTTCATAGAGGATCTTGATTTATCTTCAGAAGGTGATGTATTATTAAGTAGTGAATCATCTAGTGGTCTTGGCTATTTTTTGGCTGGTGGCTTAGCTGGTGTAGTTTCAAGGACTTGTACAGCCCCGTTTGATAGATTAAAGGTTTTCTTGATAGCTCAAAGTGGCACTCCACGACAAGCTCAATCGAGGATGATGTCAACATCTGCTGTTCAAAATAATTCTGCAAAAATTGCTGCCAATGTTCTGGCTAGAGCAACGATGAATACAGGAACATCACCGTCAGGTTTCGGTACTGCTACTATTAACATTACTGAAGCTGCTGCATCGTCCCTTGTTAAAAAGCCGCCAAGTCCCCTAATTCAAGCATTGAAGTTTCTTTGGAGTCAGGGTGGTATCAGAGCCTTTTTTGTGGGAAATGGCCTTAATGTAGTAAAAGTTTTCCCAGAATCAGCCATGAAATTCGGATCTTTTGAAGCAGCAAAACGTCTGTTTGCTCAAATTGAAGGTGTGTCGGGTCCTTCAGAAATTTCAAGAGCTTCAACTTTTGTCTCTGGAGGATTAGCTGGTATGGCTGCTCAATTGACAATATACCCTATTGACACTTTAAAATTCAGAGTTCAATGTTCTGCACAATTTTCGAAGTTAAGAGGCAATCAGTTACTTATAGAAACCATAAAAGGGATGTGGGCAGAAGGTGGTATCTCATTATTTTATAGAGGGATTCATGTTGGGGTGCTTGGAATTTTCCCATTTGCTGCACTTGATCTAGGAATATTTTCTGCCATGAGAAAAGCTTATATTCGCAATCAAGCTGTTAAAAACAATATCGATATATCCGAGGTTAAGATTGGTAATTTGGTAGTTCTTACTATGGGCGCCGTTAGTGGAAGTATTGGCGCATCTGCAGTTTATCCAGTTAATTTGTTACGAACGCGATTGCAAGCTCAAGGAACTGCTGCTCATCCTTATAGGTATACGGGATTTAGGGATGTTTTACGTAAGACTATTCAGCGAGATGGTTATAGAGGCTTATGGCGTGGGTTAGTTCCGAATCTTATTAAAGTTGCACCCGCCGTGAGTATCAGTTATCTTGTATACGAAAAAGCCAAAACCACCATGCATCTCAAGTGAGAAACGAATCGATTTCTTAAAATAACAAACAGCATCTAATAACAATTTATATATAAAATAGCATTTTGAAGAAAACATCTCTCATCACAGTCGTCTGATCCAGAAGGGTTGAATGAATTCTGTTCATTGCCCTTCTTCGTGATGCCGTATGGGAAATTATATTTAGGTTGTTGCTCTATTTAAGTCAAAATCACCTCCGAATATAAGAGGAGGCTCCTACTGCGGTTTCCTCCAGTTATGGCTTTTAAAGTTCCACATAGAATAACGATCTTGCATTGGGAATTCATCCCAAATAATAAGATGTATATTTCCTTCCTTTATATCCATACCTAGACCAGCTGCCACAGAAATTCCACTAGCAGACATTGATTAGTATCTACCGGGTCTTAAACTTGGAATGAGTACTAGTAACACCAGGAAGGACCCAGCAATCCCCATAGAAGCAGCACGCAAATGTATTTACAATTCCTGTAACGTAGCAATCTTCTACACTACCAGTCTGGACTACGACCCACCATTTCTGAGGTCAGAAAACAGGATAGTTAGCGAAGCGAGTCACGAGCCAAAAACTGTAGCATGACGGCGAACCTAAGGTTGGAGGGATAACTACGAACCTTGAGGTCGAAGATGAGCGAGGTGAGCCAAGTGCTCGAAAATCAGACAGCTCCTTACCAGTCAGATTAAGATACATAACTATGATGTAGCAACCTATAAATATAGATATACTTTTCGGTCTTTTCCATATCGGCAGATACACTACTAAACAGATTTCATTCTTCATTTATAGCACATAAAGTCATGAATGTAGCAATGCTCAAGTGCTTATAGGGGCCGGCCCATTAGCCAAGAAGGGATCACACTATCTCTCCACACAGATACTCAATCGAACTCCCCATTGTTGGCACGAAACTTGAGCTTTACTTTATCCTCTTCCAACCATAGGTTAAAGCTTACAGGACCAGCATCAACAAATCGAATTGGTCGGATCTGTAATTCTGGCATTTCTCCTTCTTCTCCCAAATGATATCGGTTCTTGTCGGCTGTTATCCATGGAGATGTCGAAGAGGAAGACGATGAAATAGAAAAACTGGGCTCCTCAGAATCGTCACTTTTGGTCTCCATAACTAGTGTGAAAGTAATATCCTTAGATAGATTACCAAATGTATTAGCCATTGTAGCCAGAGTAACTAGACATGCCTTATATTCCTCACGCAGTGATTCCCAACTTACAGTTAGGTTGTCAATTGATAACTCCTGATCAGGTCCTGGAACCATTGGAAAGTCACTTATATCAAGAGTAAATCGTTCCAAGGGAGTATTACTATCGTCTTTAAGAATTACGATGGACAATTTTGAAACCAGTCCTTGTTTGATCTGACTCATGCAAGCTATTGCCATGTCCTCGATCCACTGGCAGACCTTGGGATGTCGGCATTGGTATAGAGCTATGCCATAGTGACTAGTTCGGGCAAATGAATCTTTAGGGTACACATGACGTAGGTAAAGAATATTATGGACCAATACAATGAAAAACTCATGGAATGAACCCAAAAGCTGGGAGAATGTTTTAGGAGCTTCTGTTGATTCCATAATATAATGGAATCATGGAGGTAATCACCACCACTTTCATAAGGAAATAACTTAAGGATCCAGGGAAACCACAAGACAATCCAAAAGATAAGCTTTAGAAAAGAACCTGATATCAGTCAGATTTAGGCTGTGAGTCAATTGACCTGGAATGTATTAGATATATAATACAATGAAGAAATAAACTTTGTCTATTCGCCATCTAATATCTAATAGAAGCCAATAAATGGTCATAATTGTCACTAACTGTCAATAAATGGCCGTTATTGTTAGTTAACTAATCTCCACGACAGGAGGACTTCCTTAACACAGAAGTAAGATAAGATAAGTATATCCAATTGATATAGAATAATACGTAAGATTGTAAGAACAAGACGTGGAACTCCATGATATAAGTAAACAACAATAATAAGGTGGTTAAACCAGATTATGCACTATGCACTATAACTAGTTAAGGTGCCAGGAATAAGAGAATAATAACATTCCATCAGACAATTCCCAAAAGTTATAGTTGAGAAGATATTCCCAATCACCCAGCTTAGAGTTAACAATCAGCTCATCCAGCTTACAGTCACGAATCAGCTCATCCACCTTACAGCCACGAATCAGTTCATATTGAATGAAACTATGTAAGATCTTATCTTATCTATAATTAATCATTTAGGAAAATAACCCTTGACCTTTATTGAAACGCGTGAACGCGCCACGACAGGCCGGGACCTAATGGCGGCGCATATATCTCACGCCCGTTCCTTACAAACTATCTCATCTTCATTATTCTGATTCTTTCGTTACTTTAGTTTATCCGCGACTACTGTTATTTATTCATTCCTCTTCAGGGGATATAATCCATCCTTGGATTCAAGTTGTTTTGATGTGATTTTTGTTGCTTTCTGGTCTTTTCAAATGCCTATTCAACCAATAGACAAGAGATCGGTTCACAGATTGACTTCTGGACAGGTTATTATTGATCTTGCCACTGCAGTTAAAGAACTTGTCGAAAATGCTCTGGATGCTCATGCTACCCGAATAGAGGTTAAATTCAAGAATTATGGCATGGATTCAATAGAAGTTATAGATAATGGCGATGGTATCCCGGAAAAAGATTTTGAAGGAATTGCTCGGAAGCATCACACTTCCAAATTACGAACCTTTGAGGACATTGAGAAGGTTGCAACTTTAGGTTTCCGTGGTGAAGCAATGAGTTCCCTCTGTGCATTGGCGAATGTATCATTAGTCACTTTAACCAAAGATAGCAATGTTGCTACTAAATTAGTATTTGATCATTCTGGAGAAATTATTTCAAGAACAAATGCCCCAGGACGAAAAGGAACTAGTGTTATATTTTCTGATATGTTTGAATCTGTTCCAGTACGCCGCAAGTTTCTTGAGAAAAACTTGAAACGCCAATTTGCCGATTCGTTAACTTTACTCCAGGAATATGCTATTATTTCTGAAGGTGTGACGTTCACAGCTTCTCATACTACTGGTGCTACTGGTAGCGGTGGCGGCAGTAGTAATCGCAGAAATGCCAGGAAGGAAGATGGAGGCGGTGGTGGTTCTACTCCCACCAAGACTGCTATACTAGTCAAATCTACTGGTTCTAATATTCGAGATAATATAATTAGTGTATTTGGTGCTACTGCTATTGAAGGATTAGTACAATTTGATCTTCAATTACAGTCCACTGTCAAATCGGTTATTCATGAAGAATTAGATGATTCTCAAACTCGTATCATTGGTTTCATCTCTCAACCAATTCATGGTAAAGGCAGAAATTCTTCTGATCGTCAGCTGTTTTTTGTGAATTCTCGGCCCTGTAAATTACCGCGTATTGCCAAGGCTATTAATGAAATATATCGTCAATTTAATACCACTCAATCACCCTGTGTTATTTGTAATTTGATTATTGATCCTGCCAACTACGATGTAAATGTGTCTCCAGACAAGAGGACAATTCTTCTACATCAGGAATCTGCTTTAGTTGAATGTATTAAGGAGAGATTGACGGAATTTTATGAACAATCGACCAATACAGTTCCTAGAAAGGACCTAACAAAGAAAGAAAAGAATGTGGATGATATTGGCGCTATAGCCAAGTCAACTCAGTCGAAATTGTCTTATTTTAAGAGTGGGGGTAGACAATATGATGAGCAAGAAGATGATGAAGAGCAGCAAGACGAAGGAGGTGATGATGAAGATGGCGAAGATGGAGAAGATGGAGAAAATGAAGAGGATGATGACAATGAAGAAGGAGAACAAGAACAAGAACAAGAATCGGAGGACAGTGAAGATGATGCTGAGCAGGTAAATGAAGAGATCAGTGTAGAGCTGGATAATGAGTTAGGTGATGATGTGGAGAGTGAAGTTCAAGAAATTGAATTAATTGAAGAACAAGAAATGGACGACGAACAAATGGACGGCGTTGAAGCCATTGACTCTCAAGAACTTGGAGAAATATTTCAAGTGGATAGCTCTACAGATCGAAGCGACTCGTTTGGTTTGTCTTTTTCTTTACCTTCTCAGAGTTCTATGGAGTCACCAGAGAAACGGACTAGAACGCGCATTTCAACTTCTAAACATCGCCTATATAATTTGTCGACTAAAATTCCTACCTCTAGAAGTAGAATTCTAAAAGGTTGGAGAAAGCTATCAAAGATGCGAAATCAGCTTAATCCTCGAGACAAACATCGTCATCATCATCTTGGAATCAGTACCGTTGATATCGACGGAAATTCAGATGTCATCGAGAATAGACTAAACATGACTATTTGTAAGGATGACTTCAGTAAGATGAGAGTAATTGGCCAATTCAACTTGGGGTTTATACTTGTTTTGAAAACTAAAGAAGATGGAACCTCTGATTTATTTATCATAGATCAACATGCCAGTGATGAAAAGGCTAACTTTGAACGGCTACAAGAAGAGACTGTAATGCAACACCAACCGCTAGTTGTTCCTCGACAGCTCGATTTGACGGCAGTGGAAGAGCTGGTCTTAATAAAAAATCTCAGTTTACTGGAGAAAAATGGATTCACAATCAAAGTTGATGAAGCTGCTTTACCGGGTGAACAATGTAAACTTGTTTCCCTACCATTTAGCAAACGTACGGTCTTCGATGAAACAGATCTCAATGAACTTTTGTACTTGATACGTGAATCTCCCGGAAACGGAGCTGTAAGATGTTCAAAAGTAAGAGCTATGTTTGCTATGAGAGCGTGCCGAAGTAGCATTATGATTGGTCAATCTTTGACTCTTAATACAATGCAGAAGGTAGTGAAAAGACTAGCGGAACTTGACAAACCATGGAGTTGTCCTCATGGCAGACCCACGTTACGACACATGATATCTATTGACCAATGGAATGGGTTTAACGAGGATATTATATTAGATGATATATAGTTAATTTATTAGAAATATCTATTGATATTCATATCCATCACCTATCTGTGGACGTGAATTTAGCTGCTTCGATCAACTATGTCCTTAGTTTACCTTCAGGAAGGGGTGGAGGCAGGTTTCCTGGTCCGCATACATATCGAACTCCTGGTTTCTCGCTTTGTTCTTACAAGTCTTGAACCAAGTTAGGTAGATGCTGAAGTCAAGATTTAAGCTCATAAAATTTCAACTTTACTTATATATATGCACCCTCACACTAATTGAGAATACGGGATATCCCTGTCATAGTACTAAGAAGAGCTAAATGTTCGTCGGAACCATCATTCAAATTTTTATCTACTTCCGATAGAATCCAAGAGATACGGTTTTTCTGTGATGATGTGACATGCTCATCTGATAACAATTTATCATGTATCTGACTTATAAGCTGTGAAGCACTCCATCCACTAAAGATAACTTCTTCCACAGCACTCTGGACCGATTTGAATACATCACCAAGACTAGTTCCAACGTTTTCAGGACGACATGAAGATATAAGGCCATTGACAGTTTCTTCAGGGACAGTACCTGAAATTTCATCTACGGTAGCCACAGTCACTTTATCATTGACCATAATAGTAGCAGAGGTGTCTTTATCTAACATTTCAATATCGCTATCATCATCATCTGCTGTTCCTGCAGGAACTGCCGAGGAGTGCAATCGAGAAGCTGATTGTAAAAGAGTGATGGCCTTACGAAGATCACCATTTGATGCTTCCAGAAGTCTTTTCAAGGCATCTTCATCATATTTAACTTTTTCTTGCTTAGCAATATATTCGAGTCTCGCGAAAGCATTCGTCTCATCCAAGGGCTTAAATCTGAACTTGGAACATCGAGACGCCAGAGGATCTATAATACGAGTCACATAGTTACAGATTAAACAGAATCTGGTAATCTTTGAATAAGTCTCCATGGTTCTTCGGAGAGCTGATTGAGCATCACTAGTCATAGAATCAGCTTCATCAAGGATAATAATTTTATAAGGAGGACATGGATAATTTTTCCGAGCATGGTCACTTGGAGTAGATACTACTGTCTTAGCGAAAGTTTTAATCTTTTCTCTTACTATGGAGATTCCTCTTTCATCAGATGCATTAAGTTCCAGTACGCGTGATTTGGCTAATTCAGGTCCATATAATTCCTTGGCCAAGGCAAGAACCGTGGAGGTTTTACCAGTTCCTGGTGGACCATAAAACAGCATATGAGGTAGATTTGTTGATTGTAGCGTTCGCTTCAACACTGAAACTGCGTGATCCTGAGCTGAGATATCATCCAGACTTTTCGGGCGACTAAATACAAAAGAGAAAGTTAGTCAATTGATATAAAACTATATTCATATATTCAGATCTGAATATCCAACCGACATCGAACGGAATATACGTACTATTTCTCAACCCATGGAGCATTCTTTGGTGGTGCACGAGAACCACTAGGACCAGCTCCTGAAGAAGAATCTATTTTTCTAAAAAAAGACATATTTCTTGACTTTGTTCCGCAATTGAATAGATCTCTGATGATGGTGAAGACAAAGATCGTGAAAAGTCGCGTTCTCATACTGCATAAAATAATACACGGTTCTATTGGCGCGAATAAACAAAAACGACAACTTATCTAAGAATAACTAGTCTTTTTTGACGCGACACCTCACCCCAAGAATAGTTCATACAGTTCGGAAAGCCAGGGGTCTGGATCATACTTAGTATACAGACTATATAGATAGATAGATTTTTAATATATATTATTCACATATATATAACGACTGTTTAAACGACACAATTCTTAGCTAGTTTCTGTAACACAAGTTACACAACTTCGACAGATAAACCTAGTTAATTTCAATCAATAATTTACCAACAGTTTTCCCAGATTCAATATCACTAATAGCTTGAGCTGTTTGATCCAAAGGATAAATTTTAGAAATATTAATCTTGATATCACCATCAGCTAATAACTTAAGTAATCCATTACTATAACTAGCCCATTCTTCAGGAGTAGTAAGATATCCGAATACTGCTGCACGGACATACTTAATGTTTTTTGGAGTACGTCCAAGAGACGCCAAAGAGTCTGGTGGAACAGCTCCTGATGATGCACCGAAACTAACAAGAGTCCCCTTACGAGCAACAGCAGCAACAGAAGTATCCCAGGTATCTTTACCGACACCATCAAATACTGCAGCTACACCATTGCCATTAGTGATTTCATTAACTCTATCAACAGTATTTTCAAGTTTGTAATTAATAACATAATCAGCACCAGCTTCTTTAGCAATAGCAGCTTTTTCAGGCGAAGATGTAGTTCCAATTACAATTGCACCGGCCAATTTTGCAAATTGAACAATATGGGAACCTGTACCACCAGCGGCAGCATGAACCAGAATATAATCGCCTTTTTTGACAGGATAAGTTTCTTTAGTAAAAGCATAAGCAGTAAGCACTTGGATAAGAGAGGCCGCTACAAGTTTTTCATCAACTTTAGAGTCAGAGGGAATCTTAAGAATTCTCAAATCAGTTGATTCAACTGCTGTATACTGAGTATAAGCAGGCCCAAAATAACCAATTTTATCACCGACCGAATAACCAGTTACCTTTGATCCAACTTTAACAATTTCACCAACAGCTTCTCTACCTAAAATTGAAGGCAATGGACTTGGATAAGTACCTCTACGAATACCGACGTCAAGGAAATTAACACCAGCATATTTATTCTTTACAAGAATTTGAGTTTCAGTGATTTCCGGTATAGGTATTTCCTCATATTTGATTACTTCGGGACCACCAATTTCGTGGATTTGAATGACTTTATTAGTAGCAGGAATTGTAGCAGGCATGACGACTAATTATGAGCAGCAAAAGAGTTGACAGTAGTAGATCAATTAAGTGAATATTGACGGAATAATAACAATAGTAATGTTAATAAAAGTTATTCTCTGATTTATTTAACATGAATTTGGGAACATAATAAAAGAGGGAAATAACTCTCATATATATATTCATGACGAACCAACTGGAATGGAATTCTATATTACAGACGATTCTGCCGATCTGTAGTTATCGGCTTTCCATGGCTCCATATGGAAGATCTACTCTATTTCCTTAAAAACTCTAGATATGATAACATGATTGCCGGTTATTATCTCACATTAGAGCAAACCCAATTAGGAAATTCGATTTACATAATCAACAGATCATTCCAAACTAGGAAATAAGTTGGGATTATCAATACGTAAGGCCATCAACTCACATGATAATTCATACATTCTAGTCAAATATCAAACAACAATAACTGCTGATAATGACAAATATTTTTTGCAAGTTCCTTATGTTAGTAAGCAGATTTATTCCAGTTAGTCGTGTAATAACTAAATGGTAAGATGTCATTAATCCTATATGATGTGTGCACGAAACATTTGCCGATTTTGGTTATTATTGATTACATAATAATTATATCGGTAGCCCAGAAGCACGCTTAAGCATGTGATATTGTTAAGGTTGTGCCTGTAACAATTTCTTTGAAATACCAGATTATGCCACATCATAAGTATTTGCACTTGCCTCCGGTGGGACGTTGTCTCAGACCCCTCTCGAGATCGCTGTATGACCCACTATGGGTTTCGTTTCTCGAGCTTGCGAGAGCCAGGGGCTACGCCTCGGCCGCCGGAGGCAGCCGATAAAGGACTCGCAAAGACAAGAGAACAAGAGAGAGCGGAAAACATCAGGCACAGAACCATTCCGCTCTTCCACTGAACAAGTAGGAGGTTGTGGTGATGGGGGTGATTTCATTCTACATAGAATAGATTTCTTAAGGAAAACCAGAAAACTCGCTCGCTATGTTCATGGCAGGAATAGACAAAAAAGGGTACTTATTGAGCTGTGGCCGGCGTTTTTCATCGCCCCAAACTGTAAGAGGGATCCTCGAGGGAACCGAAAGCTCGCGGTCTGAGAAGGTGAGCCTGGTGAGGTATGAGCTTGAGCTCATTGAAGCTCGGAGAATGCAGAGGTGGCACAGGGTTGGTCGAACTGATAGTTTTCTGGAATATATATAGATATAGATTAATCATTCCTCACTCCATCTACCATTCAATTTGTAGTCATCATATACTGTCTTGAAGTAAGCCCTAGAATAGGTATCCATAAGTGCAGATGCAGTTTTAAGACCATCCGATCCTAGAACATCTAGCAGTGGGTAAAATCCAGGCCTTAAAGCTCCTCGGATCTCCAAGGAGAATCCTACTTGTAAAGATAAATGAATATAAGAAGTTAAGATAGCCGAAATATGTCTCGCTAGTGCTTTTTTTGCAAGTGTGGATGATGAAGTCAAATTATGCTTCCCTCCTTTTTCACGAATAGATTGAACAGGTGGTTCACAGAGATTACTCAACAACCTCGAATATGCAATTGCAGATGAATCACTGATAGATTCAGACCGAACCCATAATGCGCATATCTGACGGCTTGTTGTCAATTTAAGTGGCCGCGCAAGACACTTCAATAGAGCAACAAAAACTGCTATTACTAAATGGTGACGTCCATTGATACGGTGCCGATGGAATAACAGTATAGATGAAACGACACGAGTTAATAAAATAAATAAATGGTCCACATTACTCGCTTCAAATGTTGGGCCATTGGTGGACACAATTTTACACACAATGGATAGAATAACTTCTAATCCATGTTGTGTGATGACCATTGGTTTTTCTCGGAGAAGCTTCTCGATAAGATCCAAAAAGGAAACCAACGACCTTTCAGAAAGCTCGCTACATTGATTGAGGAATCGCGCAAATATTTTGGCAAAAAGATGTATCGAAGGCTCATCATCTATTGGAACACAAGTTCCAAAGACGCTTAGAGCATTATAACACGATTCTGCATATGTTCCTTTAGAGTAGCACCCTTCGGCAATTTGTGACATCATCTCAAAGACGCTATTAACTCCCTTGAGATTCGAAATAGAATAAGCGTAACTAGCATTGATAGAGTCATCATCTATTTATGTTAGAAAAAGTCGGGCGCACACGTTAAGATTTCTTTTGTTGACTTACCAATAATTATAAAAAATGAGGTCAATGCAGTTAAGTCATACAGATCACAGCACAACAGCGATAATACATTAAAACAATTGACAAGAAGATCAGGAGATCTGCCGCCGTTCAAGCCTTGAGTCACAATATCTCCAATTACCTGTTTGATAAGCTGAACAGAATCCGCTGAAATGACAGACGACCTTACTACGATTTCTAAATAGCGTATTAATGATATCACATCCTGTGTTGAATGTGTGTCTGTCTTTTCTCTTGAAAGATAGGCAGTTATGGAATCTATTAACATTTGATGGAACTCAGTTCCAATCTGAGATTCAGCGTTGACGACAAGAATACTACAGAACTTTAGAACCCAAATATCTGATGACCTTTTACATTTTTTTTGCATCTTTGATATCAGTCTACGAATGAAGTCCTCACTTGAGATATTGTTAATATTTTCCATGTGATGCTTAATAACGGAAATGCAGATGTCTTTAGTAATTTCCTCAAGGATCTCGTTCCGATGCTGACAAGACAATGAAAACAGATCCTGAATAACTTTATAATCTTGTTCAATCCTGGATGAATAAGTCGGTCTGGTCAGTAATAACCTCAAACACTCTCTCACGGTTTGAATAGTATCTTCATCCTCAACTTTCAAATCCACTAACAAATCAAGCAACTGTTGTCTAGTAATTTTAGAGAATACTTCTATTGGAAATTGAACCAATGCTGAGGAAATCAATTTAATATTCTGGCCTTTTTTAAGACATTGGATCATAGCGCCAATCAAGGCAGAGGTCAACGAGCGTTGTTCAAAGACAAAATCATTCGACACAAGTTCCATTAGTCTATCGGGATGTTCCAAGTATAATAAAGAAAGTCTGCTTAAACAAGTTTGGTCAAACCTGTTATTAACCACTAAGATCCATCTAGATGAAATCACCGACAGGGCAGGTGAAACGAGGTCTTCTGATTGAGTATTCTCGATAAACTCTAGAAATTTGGTGATAATCGCTGAAAACTGATCAAATGTAAAACATTCCTCTATTCTAAACAGCCCCCAGAAATAGTCTAGCAAGCTACCAGTGTCCGATTCTAATTCTTTACTCAAGTCAAGATGATCTTTTGCCTCACTAACAAATTCGATATCCAAGCACATAATAAGAAACTTCACGTTCCAAGTAGACGAAGATGTAAGGATTTCTAATAATGGGCCTTTAACACGTGAGACCTTGTCAGTGGATAAAATGCTCGTAACTAATGCTACTAAAGGGACGACAGAAGTCTGATCAATATCAGCACTGCTTTTTTGCCTCTTGCTATTTGCCCTTCTGCTTTTCTTTGGAGGGGAAGATTCCATTAATGTGCTTGATGGCGATTCTGTATAGTGTTTAAGAAGAGAATTTATTTGATGAGCAGATAAAGCCTTCAAGTTATTCCCAACAGCTTCAACTACTCTATCTGAATACCAGATAGGATTCTCATGAACAAGAGAAGATTTCCATTTACTAAAGAAATCTGGCATATCTCTCGGTTGAGAATAAGCTTTTACAATAGCTATTACGACTTCTTGATAGGATGATGATGATGATAACTTTTCTCCATTGACAGATGAGAAAATGAAGTCTGCAGTTATGGGTTGGAGAACAAGCTGACTATCTAATTCAATAAGGAATTTTACAATTGTCCAATCTATACCATCTGATTCGCTTTTTAACTGATCATCAAGAATTTTACGAATGGTTGACTCTTCAACTTTAATTTGACTATCAACAGCCACCTGGAGAAGATCTTTTGCTGCCTTTGGATAGCATGAAACTAATTTTTCAAAATATATATCTGAGAGAACCTTGCCGTTTGGAGAAGAGAGCATAGCTTGGTAAAGCTTAGTTAAGGCACCAGGAATTGTATTTACCTCGCCGCTTCTTTCAAATTTGTTGAGAATCTTAATTGTTTCGGTTATTGAAAGTTCTAATGACGGCAATTCATTACTTGAATCTGAAGAAAACAAGCAAACCAGTAATTTCCCTATAAAGGTATTAATACTTCGGATAAATTCACCATTCTCATCGTGAACACCAGTTTTAACTTTGACGGGTAATAATAATAATAATGACATTATAGCTATCACTGCTGCCAGAATGCTTATACATGTAGGGTTTTTGGAAGGAAATTTAAGTCCACGGGATAGCGTTTGACCGACTATCAGCAAAAATACTTGTGTGAACTCGGAAAATTCTGAAAATTGTGAAGTTGACGACGACGACGATGAACTAGAATAATAACTGTCACAAAAATTTAGAGCACAATTTAAATATGCCAGTATTAATTGTTGAGCAATTGCATCCCCACGAGAAAGAATAACAACATTATGACCGATTGTATTGTTTGATTCCAAAATTGTACGTAAACAAGTTGTAATGAATTTAAAAATATGAGTTGGTGGGTGTGAAGCAGTTTCTCTAAGAGTGTTTGTAAGAATTGCCGATGCAAAATGATGATTTTTGAATGCTCTAGCTCTAGCTTCAGTTTTATTATCAAGACTGTGCCAGAGAGAATTTAGAAGTTCCCATGTTCTGGGTTCAAGACACCAATCAGTGCCATTAGAAGTCGTCGTATTACTCCCCATTCGATCCAATAACCATTCTAATAGCACCACATTTTTCTGAGGAAGATATACCGTAAGTCTACCAGCATGAAGAGCCTCAGCGACTTCAAGAAGTCGACTTATAGGTTCATTTTTTGCCCTCAAGAATCGTGTGACTTCCTCTGCTGTCTTAAGTGACATATTGATATTACTCTTAGATTCTCAGCGATTCATATGAATCAATGTCAATAATATATATATGTTGGATACCGAACTGGGATACTGAAGATGGATCTATTCTTTTGGTGAAGAGCTAAAAAAATATATTTCAGGTTTAGGTTTAGGATTTGGTGCGGCAGAATCTGTTGGTGTACATACAATGGTCCGGGTGAGAAACTCCGGATGAGAAAAGAGAAAGAACAGTGAGTGGAAATTCTTAGTTGCAAGAGGTATCTAGTGAATTGCTAAATCAATTATAACTATACTTCCTGTGAGTGGATCTGTGAGTGGATTAGCAAGGCTCGGTAGCTATGTCTGTGGTGGCTGGAGCTGTGCCTCAGTGTATTTTCTTGTGCTCTGCACTCGAGTAAATAAACTGACATGAAATAACAGTAAGCTCGAATAACAGATACTGGCAAGGAAGGAACTAAAGACAAGTCAAACGGTATCTCAAATGAGTGCGAAACTTGTGATTACACACTCGGGCCTAAGTGATGTTTGATTAGATAGCGGTTAGGGTATAAACTGCAACATCCCCTTAGTAACTGTTAACGTTAATATTTCACCGGCTTGTGATAGATCGATATGACTTATACAGGTGGGGTTCGGATGAGGCATGGTTTTAATAATCTTTGATGATGCTGTTGGGAGAATTTTATTATATAAGAGCCATTGTTCCCTCTTGTAAGTTCTGTTTTATGAAATAAATACTAAATATAGCTAGTAGATCGTTAACCAGTGAAAGTTAAGCATTTGTTTTGTTTTAACCATACTTAGATTACTAAATATCTGAATTTAGCCTACGTAGGAAAATCTGTGAAACGCTGAGTGTGTTGTTATTGTTGTTCTCTTATACAAATCTGAGGCCATAAACTATTTTCTTGATTTTCATTAAATCGTTGGTATAACTTATCACTAATGACAAAGAGAAGTGATTCAACAGAAGATAACGGGATTCATGTAGGGAGTGGTGAGGTAGAAGTTGACGATTCCGAGGTTGACAAAAAAGATGGTGAATTAAACAGAACGAGGGATGACGAGGAAGAAGAAGAAGAAGAAGAAGAAGGAGAAGGAGAAGAAGAGGAAGAGGAAGAAGATGAGGAAGAAGAGAATGAAGAAGAAGAAGAAGGCGAAGAAGAAGAAGGCGAAGAAGAAGAAGACGAAGAAGAAGACGATGACGAAGATGAAGAAAATGAAGAAGATAATTATGGCGAAAACAGTGAACCTTTTAATCCTAACGATCCTATTCCATGTTTTTTTTGTAACGTTATCTACCCATCGTTACCTGAGCTTACCGTACATCAGAAATCTCACTTCGTAGGAGAACGAAAATATAAATGTCAAATCCCTGGTTGTGGTAAACGGTTCTCAGTGCCACAGCTATTAGAATTCCATATGGAGCAACACAGAATATTTGATAGGCACATGCAGCAACACAGAAGATTTGATAGACACCATTGATTGATTTTGATTTTGATTGTGGTTTTGATATATATTTAATTTCTATTGCCTTAATTTCTCTTAAATAAAATTTTTTGTTACAAACGGTACGTTCATCATAGTGAAGCTCAAAAGTGCTAATATTGCCATCTGGCTCAGGAGCACTGGATTCCAGTCATTGCTCAGTGAACTTTATAATGGTTTGTCAATGCTGTACCATTTGCGGGATGATAAGATAGTGGTTAGGGTATTACTTTCTAGATCCGATGAGGTTATAGAACAGAATCTACAATCAGTGACCTAAATCGAGCAAATTAAACATTACGAGAGAATAATTCCACCGATTGAAAACTAACTTAATAAGATAAGCCAAATAGAGAAATGTTCCGGTAATGTTTTTTCTCGCAATATACAACCGAGGTAAGCTTGTGTTGCTTGAATCACCACCACCAACACCCACGGACCAGCTGCAGGAAAAAAAAAATTTCAGCCGTATATAGGTTAGGGTACATCTTGTCGCTATCTCAAAAAAAAAATTGTCTCGAGAGAGAGATCCATACATCCATAGAGTATCAAACATCTTTGTTCACTCTATATTCACCGCTTTATATATATATTTTGGGGTTGGAAAATGGCTCCAAAGAATAGAAGAGATCAACTGGCATTATCTGTTACGGAGCCTGAAATAATACCAAAAGATGATGAAGAATTAGAATTAGAGAAGATTGTGTTTGGAGATTTGGATGGGTTTGAAACTGGTTTAAAGGCACTTGATCTGGATCCATTTGGTTATGATGGAAATGAAAACGAAGAAGAAGGAGAAGATGACGATGATGATGATTTACAAGATGAAAAGGGTACAAAGGAAATAGGAGATTTGACTACTGTACAAGATGATAATCTATTTTTTGTTGATGATGGAGATGAACAAGGAGATTCTATGATAATAGATAATGATGAACAAGATCATAGCAGTGATGATGATGAAACTGAGAATAGCAGTGATGAAGATGATGCTATTTTGGATATTCATGGAGGTAAAGCTGCATGGATAGATAGTGATGATGAAAAATTACAAGTATCATTAAAATCGAGTGATCGATTAAGAAAATTACGTAAAACTCAAGCAGAAAATGTGGTAAATGGAAAAGAATATGTTCATAGATTAAGAGCTCGGTTCGAAAAAATGTACCCAGTTCCTAAATGGGCTAAACCAGAGGATATTTCCAAGACGACAAATAATGACAATGATAGTAGTGACGAAGAGATGCTGGAAGATGATGAACAACAGATTATTACTGGTGATCCATTAGCCAAATTATTAAAAACTCAATCAACTTATATTTCTAAATCTGCACCTAAATTATTACCTCCATCCGTTTTGGATATCACAAGATTGAAGGATGCTAATTCAGCAGCCGTATCGAAATCAGCAGTACAAACTCTTGATTTCCATCCTAGTCATCCGTTATTATTATCGAGTGGTTATGATCGAACTTTAAGAATGTATCATATTGATGGAAAATCCAACCCTCTAGCGACTTCATTACATGTTCGCAGTTCACCATTCCAAACAGCACAATTCCATAAAGATGGTAGAAGAGTATTTGCTGGTGGTCGAAGACGGAATCTTTATATTTGGGATGTAGAAACAGGCAAAGTTGAAACCATTACTAGAATGTATGGTCATGAACAAACTCAACGAAGTATGGAGAAATTCTTATTATCACCTTGTGGTCGATATGTGGGTCTTGTTGGTGGCAGTGGTTGGGTGAATATTCTATCTACTCAAAGTGGTCAGTGGATTACAGGTGCTAAAGTAGAAGGCACTATTGCGGATATTGCTTGGCATAATCATGATGATTCATTAACTATTCTAAATACTGGAGGGGATGTATGGGAGTGGGATTCTAGAGCAAGAAAATTCTCTGATAAGTGGAAAGATGAAGGTGGTATTGGCGCTACCACTATTGCTTTGGGAGGTAGAAATGATCGATGGTGTGCTATTGGTAGTTCTAATGGAATTGTTAATATTTATGATCGTAAGAATCCAGTCATTGGTATGCGACTATCTGAAGCCGAGCCACCAATATACAAGCCAAGAGCCATTTTAGATCAATTGGTTACCACTATAAGTAGTTTAAAATTTTCTTCTGATGGCCAAATTCTTGCTATGGGAAGTCGAGCTCAAAAGGATTCATTTAGATTAGTTCACGTGCCATCATTCACAGTATTTAAGAATTGGCCCACTTCTGGTACTCCATTAGGACGAGTAACTTCTGTTGCCTTTACACCAGGAACAGAAATGTTATGTGCTGGTAATGAAGCTGGTAAAGCAAGATTGTGGAAGTTGAATCATTATTCATGATTTAACATAGACATATATAATGCATAGTCTGTAATATATTTAATTCCACACTTTTGCCCCGTAGCTCTCGCTATACTCGAGATTTCCCGGGTACTCCCCCCTGGGTCTCTATCTACACAAGATTCTGATATATATCTTTCATTCTTCGATCAAATTATGTAATATCCGCCACAAAATTATGTAATTTTCCAGTTAAAATTACCTAACTATTACGTAATAGTTACCCGGCATATCACCATATTTAACACGTCCACTTAATTAACGACAGTCTCGACGATTTTGATTCATGACATTCTGACAGTTTAGGCATTTTTCTGTCAATCAAACTTAAACGAAAATGTCGCAGGTTCAAGTTGGCCCTCCTAATCTTAAGGAAGTGGCTCCCTCTGCGCTAGCGGTGGCGAACTTTCTTCGTCATCAGTCAATATTGAAGCAGCGTCAAGGGATTCTTAATGCAAAGAGATATGATTTCTTTCGAGTCAAACGAGCGATTCGTGCATTAGAAAGTCCAGCATATTCTAAAGCACAAAAGAAAAACAAGAATTTACCAGTTATAAGCAATAGGAATGAGGCACTTGAGACATTCCGTCTTTTACCTCTTAATCGATTAGCATTTCGAGTTGAGAAACTCGAGACTCAAGTAGCATTGAAGAATGGGTTGAAACCATCACCAGGTGTTCCTATCCTACAAATTATGCAGCAACAGGAATTTGGTGATGATATGTATTATGTTTGGTTCCATGAACCGGTTCGATTAATAACATATCTTTATGCCGTATTGGCTTTAGCGGTAATTTTTGCAGTAGTATTGTTTCCGTTATGGCCTGTAAAGATGCGGATAGGGGTGTGGTACTTGTCTATGGGAGCATTGGGACTGTTGGGAGTGTTCTTTGGTATAGCTATTATTAGGTTGATATTATTTGTTATTACTTATTTCATATTATCTCCGGGCTTATGGTTGTTCCCCAATTTATTCGAAGATGTTGGATTTTTTGAAAGTTTTGTGCCATTATGGGCATGGCATGGACAGAAAGTGGAAGCTAAGTCAATTCAAGATGCTGCCAAGGCTAAAAGAAGGAAGCAATTAAAGAAAAAGAAGAAGGAAGAAAAATTGCAACTTGAACAAGAACAACAAAAGGAGCAGTCATTAAAACAACAGGAACAATTAAAGAAGTTGCAGCAACAACAAGGTGGACGACCTGGTGGACCAGGATCATTTCCATTTCAATTAGCAGGCCCTGATGGTCAACCAATAAATCCTAATAATCTTGACCCAGCTGCTAAAGCACTTTTTGCTGCTCAAATGAAGGAAATAGCTGCTCGTATGGAAAGGCGTAAAGCTGAATATATTGCCTCTGGCCAGCCTTTGCCTCAGAATCCGCAACAAGCTCAAATGTTTACTCAGAGAATGTTCCAAGAGGAATTAGTTAAGATGAAGGAAGAATTTATAGGTAAAGCACAGCAAGTTCAAGCGCAGAAATCTCAAGCACAGGTAGAGGCAAAGTCGGAAGGAACTAGTAGCTCTTCTTCACAGCCTATCCAACGAATTGTTACTTTAGAAGAAGATGATGAATAAGCAAATAGAGTGAGGTCTGTTGATGATAAATAAAATTATATTAATACATAATAATTCTTGACACACTACTCGATAGTAGTAGATATCAAACTGATACTAAAAAACTAAAACTAAACCTAAAATGATATTCGCTCCAGATAAACCAGAGGCAATAGCCTTTGCTGTGTACCGATATCAAAATCATTAAACGTATCCATATAAATAAGATTGACTGTATTTTGAGTCGGTAGAACCTTCTTCAGTTGTCAGGATCTCTTTGACTAATTCTGGTGGATTCAATCCAAGTTTCTGTGCTCTATTCCATCTTTCCAAACGACTCAATCCTGCCGTTGGCCCATAATCAGAAGTCATATCAAATTGTTTTAAAATCTTTTCAGCAGTGTTATACTCCTCTTGATGAATTGGATGAGATATTCTAGATTTGACTAAAGTTTTCAAAAATGTTTTGTATTCTTGCTTTTCCGTATCAATGGATGATAATAATGATATTGGCTGTGAATTATCATCAACCTCTGTTGAGGGGTCTGAAAGCTTTTCTCCCTTTAACTTCTTTTTATCTTCATTATCATCATTCTTTAAGCCCGGCTTAGTGAAGACACCTTCGATCTTTACATTATCATTAATAGTATCATCAACAGAGTCCTGTTTAAATGACTTAACTGGAGCTGCTGCTGGTGTCGTGGTTACCTCTTTATCTTTTCCAACTGCTGCACCACGCTTAGATACGCCGAAGGAATGTGTAAGTTTACTTTGACCAACTTTATTCGTCGTCATCGACTTCCCTTTCTTAGCCACCATTATGAAAAAAGATATTGTTTGTTTGTTTGTATTCAAGCAACCGTTTATAAAGAACAATAATATCTCGTGTTGTTGAAGAAGGAGGGAGGAGGTGAAGTTAGGTTGATGGCGGTGGTTGGTCGTGAAGTGAATAAAGCCTCGTGAAGCGGCTCAAAAGGAGGATTAGGGCAATATTTCCCAATAAGGTATGATCTAAATACAGGGAAAACGACAATTGTCTCGCCTCCGACGGCTGGGGTGTGCATTGCCCCAGACCTTATTAATCGCATTTCCCGAGGTTAAAATCTTACTGAAAGTAATCCCAGACCTTATTGGACCGTTCTAAAGGACGGTGAAAGGATGTTTGTTCAGACAAATTGATACTATTTTGACCTCGAGCGAAGCGAGCTATGGGGTCTGGGGCCATGTCCCAGACGCCCGAGGCAGACGAGAGCCTGAGGGCATAAGAGAGCGAACTAAATAGTTATATGATTTAGATCTAGTAGTATCCATCACGCAAGAACTGAAGTAAGAGTTGTTGGATCTGCATCTTCTTCATTCGGATCCTTTGGTTCTCCTCGTTTTGATCGAGAGATTTAACCTTGCAAAGTATCAATTCTGAGTCTGAGACTTTGCATCACTAGAGCCATTCCCCTCCATAGTTCGCTTAGATCGATGTAAAGACTGCTAAGGAAATGACAAATTGAAGGTGTAGGCATCGGCCAAATAATGAACCGAGCTTAAGATCCTTGGTGTCTTTGTCTGAGTCCGTCGACTTAGGCTCGACATTAGCAAGATAATTCTACAATACTCGAGCGCAGCGAGAGCTAGGGGTCTGGGGCTACGCCCCAGGAGGCAGACAAGGTCCGGGGTAGACCACTAGCTCACCGTGGATCTACCGGCAGATCTTTAGAACCCTCATGCGTACATAGCCGTATATATCACGTGTATCTCACGTGTATCTCACGTGTATCTCATCGCTTCAAAATAAAAATTCCGAGAAGTAGGAGAATGAAGTTTGTTTCATCCGACCATCTTGGTTGACCAGTCATTAATTTGATTTGATTTGATTTTTTTTGGACGGACTTGACAGGTCCTCCATAGAAAATAAAAGTGGGGTAACGGATATATAAATAGCCCGCTTTTGACAGCTTTGAGAACAGCAAGCCTTGTATTAAATATATATATGAAGGATCAGAAAATCATCTTTTGGTTATATCATTATCAGAACCAACTCGGTTGAACATTTTCCTATTCATTCGTTTTGAAGTCATATATATATTTCTAATAAGTTGTTTGTTTTCTATTATTCGGAGTCTTTTTATTAGGATATATTATATTTGTATTAGTGATTGATTTCTCGGTTTTGAGGCATTGTTATCTACTGTTTGTTGTCTGTCTAGTTTTCCTGCTCTTTTGTTCATTTCATTTCTATTCTATTTCTATTTTGTTTTTTGGTATTGTGTCCTCATATTTGTTGGGCATAATACTTAATCCAAATCAAAAATTCGGTTTCTTATAGTTCTTTGGGATATGTTGGGTCTTAAGGTACGGACAGGAATAGGTATAGTAGTGGCTTATACCGCCTATTCCACTTATGTCCAACTTCGGACCAGTTATGAAATCTCCGAAAGAGCCAGATTGAAGTTATTAGAGAGTGATTTGGAAAATTCCAAAACTGCTGATTGGCCGGCTACAAAATTCAGTAGTATGATTGTAGGTGGAAAATTTGTTAATCCGTTTACCGAATATCGAAGTCAGACTGTTTTTGAATTTATATTTTGTCGTGCTGCTGAATTGTTTCATGCCAAACCTCGAGGTGGTGTACCTTTAGATCCAGCAGTAATCCGTAAAATTTTACCTAGTAGACAACCAGATTTTGATTTGTTATTTCGGAATGCTCGTGAGTATGCTCTTGGTGGTAGGAAATCAGCTGTTGAATTATCCAGCTTACTTGCCAGTCATAATGAGCGTTCATTTACCTCACTTTCTAATGCTGCTGCTGATGCTGATGTTGTTTCTTCTCCTCCTACTCCTACACTTACTCCTAATCCTATCGGATCAATTATTGATCTTTCCAAAACTGGCCCTGCTCATCATGGCAATAATTATGCAATATCTGGGAATGAAACAGAAGAATTATTAGAAGATTTACCTGATGTCGATAATAGACTTACTCTAACTTGGTTGGGTCAAAGTTGTGCATTTGTTCAATTCCCGGGATTTAACATGATAACAGATCCTTGCTTTGGTGAGCATCTAATATCACAATATGTTGGTCCTAAAAGAATCTCACCTGCTCCATGTCAAATAGAAGATTTACCTCCTGTAGATCTTGTTCTCGTTTCACATGATCATCCAGATCATTTAGAGCTTGAGGCTGCTGAACAAATAGGTAATAATGCGTTATGGATTGTACCAACTGGAGTTGCTAAACATCTGGCAACCAGAGGGATAACTAATGTCCGTGAAATGGATTGGTGGGAAAAGATCCGTTTATCAGGAATTGTTGGTTCCGGCCCATCATCAAAATTTGCATTATTAGGTGAAGAAGGATATAAAGCTAATGACGTTACTTTATTGAATCATAACAACAAAAACGATGACAAATACCATGGTTGGGAGGTAGCTTGTACTCCAGCCATGCATTGGTCAGGTCGTAAAATGATTGATTCTAATTCTACTCTTTGGTGTTCATTCATGGTTCTTCGTCATGGTGATCCTATTTTCTATCATGCGGGTGATACTGGATATTCACCGGACTTGTTCAATGGTATTAGAAAGGTTTTTGGTAGAGGGTGTCAAGTTGCTATGTTACCTTGTGGAGCTTATACCCCGCGATGGCATCTTCGTCCCCAACATATCGATCCATATGAAGCCGTACAAGTTATGAAGGATTTACAGGCACATAAGATGGTTGGTGTTCATTGGGGTACCTTTGTATTAAGTGATGAACATTTCTTAGAACCTCGTGATATACTTCATGATATTGCAAAAAGGAATAATATTGAAAATGATGTTATTGCTCCAGAATTTGGAAGAACTTTAGTTTTTCGTTTAGACCATGATTTACACACTTTTGGTAGAAAGATTCCTATCCGAGATGGATTTGCTTTATTAATGGATTAATATATGTACATATAATTTTAATGACAATAAACGGTATTTAACTATAATAGAACTGCTCAATTCTGAATCATGTCTTGAAGAGAACTTTTCCGATGGCGGGGGCATTAAGCTCCGCCTATCGTTACGCTCGAGAGTTGATGTGGGGTAAAATTATTTGTTTACAAAAAACATCTACAAAAAATGCAAATCGATCAATGATTAGTAAATTTCTGCGATACCAAGTTATTAAATTTACTAAATTCTTCATCGCTGATGGGGTAAGTATGCTCAGGTGCGGGAAATGTATGGGACTTGACTTCTTCATGATATGATTTGATAGCAGCAACATTTGTTTCCAAATAATTAGAATATTTTTTGAGAAACTTAGGAACAAATGTATCAAAGCCTCCAAGCATATCCAATTGTACAAGAACTTGGCCCGAAGTACCAGGACCAGCACCAATTCCAATGGTAGGAACATTTAATTTTTCAGTGATTAAAGTTCCTACTCTATCAGGCACTGCTTCAATAACAATAAGGAAAGCACCTGCTTCTTGTATAGCTAAAGCATCATCCAACAATTCCATAGCGGATTTGGCAGTCTTCCCTTGTACTTTAAAACCACCAAGGGCATTCTGTCGTTGAGGTGTTAAACCCATATGACCAACAACGGGGATTCCAAAATCAGTCAACTTTCTAATTGTGGGTGCTAATTCTCTTCCTCCTTCCATTTTAAGAGCCTGAGCAAAGCCTTTTTTGATCATCTTTATCGCCGAATCAAACGCCTGTTCAGGAGATGTTTCATAGGATCCAAATGGTAGATCAGCAATTAAGAAAGATGATTCAACTCCACGAGCAACAGCTCTGGTATGATATATCATTTCATCCAAATCGATTTCATTAGTATTTTCATGACCCATGGCAACCATAGAAAGAGAATCTCCAACAAGAACCATATCGACACCAGCTCTATCAGCTAACATACCAGATATATAATCATGGGCAGTTATCACAGAGATTGGAATTTTATTCTTGTAGAGTTTCTGCAATTGAGGAATAGTGATTTTCTGTCTTGGAGGTGAGGAGTCATTATTTGATTTAAGGTTATAATGGCTGTATCTTGCGGTTACAGGTATTCTATTTAGAATGAATCGATCACCAGAACCAATACTAGCACTAGCACTTTTAAATATTGTTTTGAACATTTTGATATAGTAATGAGAACTTTGTTGCGAAAGGTGAACAATCAGTGAACAGTTTGAAATGAAAGTTTTAAATTGAAGTCCAATCCACCCCAGATCCAAAAACCCCAGTTTAAATTCAAGACCAAATCTTGATCCAAGCTCAATCCAACACAAATTAGCTGATTTATCCTTTCAGTGGTATCGGTTCTTTTCGTAATTTTGCTTCCTACTGGATCTTTCGGCTATTTGGAATCTTCGTGTTTAATCTTTTCTTTTAAATATTCGTCTTTGGTTCTTCGTCTTTATTCTTCGTCTTTAGTACTTCGTCTTTCTTCTGCGTCTTATGACTCCGTCCAATGACCTTCGTGTTATTTCAGTTCTCGGTTCGGTTCGGTACAAAAATAAATTTGGAGATCCCCAACTTTCGCATTGCCCCACCCCCTTAACCAGATGAGGATAGGTAAGGGTTAAACCGGACCTTAACTAACAGCAGTAACTTAACGGTTACGTATAATTAGTGCTTACACACCACATGTAGACTACGGCTAATAAGGGATTGTCCCTGACAGGAATAACTCACCTCGGCAGTAATATGCATTAGAGTTGTAATGAATTCCATTAACTATACTAAAAGCTAACAACCTAATTCTTAAGGACCTAGTAAGTCAATGAAAGTTATACGGGAGAATCAGTAACTGAGGCGCGTCTATTTCTTCTACCCCACACATAAGTAGCTCCGCGGACTACGATGCGCTAAGTTACATGTAGCCGGTTTTTCGATACTAGGAAGTTTTATGAGGCCATACAGTAACAGGTGAACTGCTAGTAGTCTGGGGATTTCTAGATCAAAACCCCTGCTTGACCTTGTTTAAACTGGATGAACAATAACTTAGATACGGACTGATATGGACTGATATGGACTGATATCGATCGATATCGATCAAGGGATTTGTCGTTACAGACCTTTAATTACACAGATAATGTCAGCGTAAAAGAATACTTCAGGACCACAGACACCATTTTCATGCTATGCCATGCATTCGACATCGGTCGTACTCAGGATGTTACTCTAACTCTACATATACCGATGACTCACTCACCTAGGAATTTTAACGTTACAGTTAAAACACATTATGATATCTCGAATTTTTTTCTTTCTCCTAAAACTTCTTTACCTATTCATCTTTTTCCTTTTCCTTTTCATGTTAATTGTCGGATTAATTCCACTCCTGAAATATCTTGTGTCGGTCTTCCGACGTGAAGATCTAGTAGTTAACATGCATGGCATGCATTGCATGACATGAACCTGACAATGAAATAGCAGCCAATGGTTAACCGGTAGTTAGTGTATCAACATTAAGTAAGGTGTGGCAACTTATGCACGCGTACAATTATGTCGACTTGGCACTGTTTTGTGCAACTTTACCAGTTAACTTTAATCACACAACTCAACATCACCAGCACCAGTCAAACCTTTTAGTACCAAGTCTTCGGTCCTGAATCCTGTTGCCGCCGGTGCAAGCGCGCGATACAAACGAATTAACCCCGGCAGTGTCCCGCATATAACCGTTAAAGAGTACTTTAAAGAGATGATCGAAGATGATCACCAAAACTAGTTGGTACTATTTAGGAAATACGGCAGCATGTCCGAGGTAAAATTATAATTTTAAGTGAACATAAGGAACTATTTACGAGGAGTTTATATAATGCTATACATGTATTGATTGATTAATCTTTCTCTTTTCTTTTATTTTTCTTCCTTTCAGACATTTTTATTTTATGATTTCAATTCTTAATTTTCAGGGGAGAGATTCAAAAGAGAAACCATCTAGAAGAGGAAGGGATCGTTTGGATATTGATCCAGATATTACATACCGGTAACGTTACGTACAAGAGCGCAGTTAACTTAAATACATACATATATCATCAGCTCATTAATTTATTTTCTCTTTTAATTTTTGTAAGGTCTTCTCCCATGGAATTATCACTGGATCTAATCTCTCAAACTTCCCTCTTCACCTGCATCACCTACACCATTTCAATCACTTTCATTATAATCATCATGTCATTCTTCTCTCTTTGGTCAAATATTCATACTTATAAACCATTAAGTCCAGTTAAACTTCCTTTGAAAAAAGATACAGCCGACCAAACTGATGAAGGATATATTACTTTAGATAAATTAATTGAAAACAATATTCCAGAAATAAAAAATAATTCTTGGTTTTGGAATCACCCTTTACTTGGAAATGGCCATCTTCAAACTATTTATACTACTGTAGGCAATTTCGATACTGTTGATCAAATCTATTATGGTCGTAGATTATTAACTTGGGATGATGGTGCTACTATTTCTGTAGATCATGTTATTGATCGTCCTAGTTCTAAAGATGAATGGAAGGAATCTTTGAAATATAAACCAGTTGACAATGTTCCTCCTTATCCAGTTAGAACTCGATATTTAACTCCTGAAGAAATTATCAAAATTGAAAACCCTGCTGAAACTAGACCATTAGTTATAACCCTTCATGGTCTTACTGGTGGTGCTCATGAATCTTATGTTAGAGCTACTATCAATCAAATTTTAACATTATCGGATGATTTCGATTGTCTTGTTTTAACTAGTAGAGGTTGTAATAGAACCAAAATCACTACCTCGGAATTGTTTTGTGGAATCATGACTCAAGATATTACTAGATATGTCAATAGATTGAAAAAATTACAACCAAATCGTAAAATATTTCTTGTTGGTTACAGTTTAGGTGCTTCAATCTTGGGCAATTATTTAGGACAGCAAGGTGATGATATTGAAGTTGATGGTGCTGTTTGTATTGCGAATCCTTGGGAACTCCAACTCAGTGGACTTGAACTTCATCGTTCGTTTTTGGGTAAGAATTTATATTCCCCCGCCATGACTAAGAATCTATTAAGATTAGTTAAAAATCATAGGGATATCCTTTGTGAAAGTCCTATATACCAGCAAGCAATAGAACAACCGAAGCCAAAATATATTTATGAATTTGATGACCTTTATACTGCTCCATTTTTCGGTTTTGATTCTGCCTTTGATTATTATAGACTTGGAAGTAGCATTCATAGATTAACATCTATTCGTACCCCAACTCTTATTATTAATTCTTTAGATGATCCTATAGTATCTAAAGATTGTATTCCTTATGGTGAAGTTAAGAAAAACCCATATACATACTTGGTAACTACTTCGGTTGGTGGTCATCTTGGTTGGTTTCAACCAGGAGGCAGTAGATGGTTTGCTAAAGTTGTTGCTGAATATTTTATTGCTTTGAATTCTAATATTGATAATTTCAAAGATTCAGAAGCTGATTTAGGTTCGTTACCAGAACGAAAATGGAATGTTCATAAACACTCTTTACATACTTTTTAGGAATGATTTGAGATCATTGATCCTCAGTTAGATAAATATATCATTTGCAATTTTTATTCTCGTCTTGTAGGGGAAGCTGAGGCCCTGCCTAGATCCCTGATCGCTTTGTTTGAGGAAGTGATTATCCCCCAAGTTAGCACCGCTGCTCTCCCTTCCCGAGCACAACTTTAGCGAAACGTATATTGACATATATTTTATAATTTACCTGGCGAACCTCGAGTCAGAGGGAAGGGATAATTGCTTAACCTCGAGCGGAGCGAGCAAAAAGGGTCTGAGCAACGCGACAGCGGCCGGCGGCTGTGTATTGTGCAATCCCGCCAATATTTTAGTTATTTATCTGTATTGCGGATAATATATGCGGAAAATGCTAAAATAAGATTATATAATGCAAAATGACTCAAGGTCTGCCTAATCTACGACAATTGGTTGACGTAATAGACTACTGGAATCAAAATCAAAAGCAAAGCTACTAGTATTGCTTCGAGGGGTTCCACTGGTATCTGAATCATATCTGCTCCAACTCGATTCGATAGCTGTAGATAATCGACGATTATCAAGAACATGAGATCGAGGTCTTCTTCTATTGATCCCCCCTCTTTTCAAACTATCGCTAGCACTACTACTACCAGCACTCCCAGAGCGACCAACTTCAACTTCAACCTCACTAAGATTCATATTATCATCCATTTGGAATCTTGAAAGATGACTCTTTGGTGGTTTATTTTTCACAATTTCCTGTAATTGACCAGTTCGTTCTTCGAGTTCATGAATCTCACGATACATATCTTTAAGAATTGCATCACTCAGCTCTCTCTCCTTCTTCTTCTCATTTCCTTCACCTTTACTATCGTCACCAATAATATCGGCCAATCTAAGAGCATCTGGGCTTGAAACCATACGTTTCTTCTTATCCGAATCTCGAATAGGTAGCTTTGGTAATGGTCTTGGAGTAGTAGAAACAACCCTTCTCTGTTTTCCTGCCAACCACATTGCTTCTGTTCCAGGCTTAGACAATGATGTCATTGAATCAGAAGATGAGTGATAGGGAATAACAGGAGGGGAAGGAGGAGTTGTGATTTTACCGCCTACAAGAGATCCATATTTTTGTGCCATCCTTATCTCATCAAGAGAATCTCTCATAAATCGTGATTGCCTTCGAGGATTTTGTTCCGGTATTTCTAATAAACTTCTAGTAGAAGTGCTTAAAACACTACGATTATCGGAAGATGACTTGATAGTAGGTTGTTTTGGAGATGAGAATGTGGATTGAGCTGAGGAATAAGCGGCAGAACTGTCTGATGATGATGCCAAGTCTGAGGAAGTCATGTCAGATCTATCATCCCCATTATAAGTTGCTCTGCGCCATTTTTTCTCTTCCTGGACCTCCCAAGAATAAATTTCTTGTCGAAGAACTACTCTAACTGCTATTGCTTTACGCAAGTAGCAAGACCAAGTATTCACAAATTCTAGAGCTTCGTCAACTTTGATCGGATAATCAAAAGTCGAGGTTCCTTTAGAACCTTGACGATCGAATAATTCGATGGGGTTATCTGAACCATAAATATCGACTCGACGAATTATAGGTAAAGCAATTGAATGACTTCGGGTGGATAAGCGGCGGCCAGTTCTCTTGGTCGATTTCTTACGAGTTAATTCGACTCCAGAAAACTCTACACGATGCTGCTGTTGATTTCCTTGTTTTCGATTCTCTTGTTGTTGATCTTCTTCTTGCTGTTGACCAGATTGATGTTCTCGATTCTGATCTTGATCAGCTTGTTGAAGCTCTTGAGCATCTTTTTGTTGATATTTCTGACGTTGATTCTTCTTTTGTTGTTGACGCTTCCTATAATCATAATCGAATTCGTCGAATTGACTACTGAGAAGGCTGCTAGAAGCTTTTGCCAAATTGATTGGTCGAGGTGACACTATAGGAGAGGTATTAATAGATGTTGAACGAAAACCATTACTAAAAGCACGTTTTATATGAGGATGCAATCGAAGTAAATCAAGTGATCTTACATTAAATTTAGCAGGCTTTGACCTTCGAGGAGATGCAATTACTTCAAACGATAATTGATGTTGTAAATCCTTTTTTGAAAAATGAAACTTGGCTCGAGATCTTCTTCGGAAAAGTCTTTGAAGATATCTTCGAATTGGATTTCCTCTAATACTTCTACCAGTATTGCGTTTTCTAACTAACATAACTGGCGATGTTAGAGCTTGAAGAGCAGGAGGAACAGGAGTTGAAGGAGGAGTAGCTAAGTTATGATGGCTGGGCCCAGATGGAGCAGGATAGGAAGTGCTCTGATCTCGATTGTGAGAAACTTCACCACTGCTGATTAAATCATAATTAGAAGTGGGGCCCACAAAAGCATCTGTATTAGGCTTTGGGGGAATAATAATTGTAGGGATAATAGGAGAGTCACTAGGTCGTCCACGAGGCGGTGTTATAGCAGCTGACAATACGGTATTTTGAATTTTATCGGACGATGTTTGTGCTGTTCTCTTTCCAGTTATTCTTCCCTTTCCTTTACTAATAACTGATTGAGGTGATCCTCCTCCTGTTCTACGTGTAGCACCAGTTTTCTTTAAATTAGACTGCGATCGAAGAAGTAAGAAACTTCTTTTTGTTCGAACTGTCTTGTGACGATTGATATCAGCATTCATTGATTCCTTATGCGAATTCTGAGCAAGGGCTGCTAAAGAATTGGAGCTATCGACCATGATTGGAGCCTTTTTGCGTTGAAGAGCATTTCTAGTGAGATCTTTCATATGTTCAGCAAATGTAGGAGTAGCCACTCCACTAGCAACAGAAGGGCTTGAGATTGTTAAGAAATCTCGTTCTCTTTCATGTGAAACTGTAATTGGTTTAGGTGGTGAATTTTTCACTCTGGCCATTTAATATCTGTGTTTCTCGAATCTTGAATGCTGAATAGTGTGTTGTATATCTTATGATGATAATGCTGATAAGAAGTATTGTTTTAGTTTTATATATAAGAGGTTGAAGATTGAACTACTTAAGATTTCGTTCACTTTCACTTTCACATACAATACGCAATATAGATAAATTTGGTATGAAGAGAAATTGTGAACTTCATCCCCTCTATATATTATTGCTCTAAACCGCTCCTCTATTCTCATTTGCTGCCTTCCCCTGATTATCTAATTACGTATATATTATTTGTCCAAGCACATAAAAACAGCATTCAACTTTTTTTTTCAGGGGGCTGGTCGATCCAGGTAGGTGGCTATAAAGTTCTAACTGCCTGCCGCCGATCCATCAATCGTTTTCTTTCTGCTCCAAAGGTTGTGACGATGTCTCCTGGCACTTCGCTGTCTCCTCGATTCACTCAAAGAATATGTTTAACGAACTGAGAAGAACTAACGAACCGAATGAAACCTTTGAGTAGAACAAGACTGAGGGTCTGACTAGTAATTCCTACTCTATAGGAGGGTGAATCTGACGGCACAACGGTAGGGCTACTGATCGCGATAGGAAATGATCGTCGTAGATGTGCATAAACCATACAAAAAATCAATGAGGCTGGTGCATATGGGTGGGTCCCTGAGGAGAGCCCAGCCCCCTGAGTTTTCATACGAACACTCATAGAGAAGAGAATATTTTCACTCCATTAAAACGGGTGATTCACTGTATTATTAGATTTTGTAAATCTTTTTTCAGGAACTGATTGTGTGCTCAGCAGCTTGTTGCCTCAGTTGCTCTTAGAGTCTCTATCGAGCTTGTCGTTAGTATGTCTAATCCTACAGCTACTAGAAGTAGTTGATTGTTGTTATATATTATTATATGTTACCATGAGAGAAAATCCACGTCATGCACGTGGGGCAGGAATGAGATCATGAGAACGATTATTATTATTATATTATCCATCGATCGATCATGGAAAACAACACCTTTGACTCTAATAATAGCTTATCTAATGATATATAGTTCTGGTGAATCTGTTAAAGTTAAAGTTATAATTATCAAGTAAATTATGATATGGCTGGTTATACTTAAGAGCGGCAAGAATAATTAATTCGGATGCTTTGATTGATTTATTTCATATAGTTTTTACTGACGGTGAATACTAGAAGTTAAAATTGGTTTGTCTATTGCAATAAGTTTTATCTTCAATAGAACCTCACCCCACCTTACATTCGGGGACCTCCTCCATGCCATTTATCCACTCAGATTGTGCAGCACTATCTCTGGAACTGTGGTCCGCATCTGATATCATCTGTACGTATACCAGACGTGCTTGCAAGCCTCCCTGCATAGTGACAGATCGAGCCTGGCTAAGGACAAAACTAAGAGAATTGAGATGTAGAGTTAGCAATTCAATCAGAACAATAGTCGTTCTGAATGCTCATATGATCCTCAATATTAAATACTACTAGATCGTGTTAGTCTAAACCCCATCTGTAATACAACATACAGTATGACAGATTCAAGGTCTCATCTTGCATTATCTTATCTCAAGCAAGATCTATTTAGCCGCGCACGCTCTAACCAGTCGGCAGCTAGATAGATTTAGAATTGGCCATATTAGTAACAGTTGGTAGTAACTCAAAAAGCAAAGGCAGAGAGATATCATCAATATGTATTCTCTGCTCCCTTCCAAATATCTCGGAATCAGGGATTAGTTATAACAGTAGAGAAAAGATAACTTTCACCATCACTTCCGTATAGGATTAGTCCGACGGTATGCACTCCAAATCTCAATTCACAGCCGTACCATATCTAACCTCATTATAAGAATTAATTATGACACTATTTTCTATTTGAGTATCACCAAACCGTGGCATTTCATTTTTTGGTGAACATCAAAACTTCAGCGCAAGAAAGTTCCTTTCCATTTTCTTCACTTCGAAAGTGTTTTATCTGATATCTATATATGTATCAAGACGAAAGGAAAAAGGCTTATTATCTCAAAAGGTTATAATATATATTAATAACCACAACTAGTAAAAATCGATATCTTTTCATGTATCGGTAAACCGTAAGTAAAGAGTGTTACTCTCTCTAACAGTTGCTGTTTATGCTTTTCTGATCTCTGAAAGACTAACTTAAGTAGACAACCCAAGATATAATATATTCCGTGTCTCGATCCGTTTAACTATAACAGAGGCTGTGAGTTTCACGTAAGGCCTAGCAAATCTACAGGACTGCTTATTTCTTAAGTCCATCAGCACCATTAACAGAAGTTACGTATCTGTAACTCGATCGTTGTCAGTATTACATCACCACAATAAATCACAGTCATGGATCCATCAATCATATCGTTTAAGGAGGCAGGCATAACTCAGCCAAACCCACCTCAAGATCAGAGATATCATTATTCTATAGATAGCTTATTGGAACTAGCAAGTTCTCCGTTAGTTAAAGCTCCTGATGGATTACTCAAATTTGAAATGTATGTAGTCCGAAAATTAATGGCTGTATGAATAAACGTGAGATAAACTTTAAAAGAGCTATGACTATCTCATTGTTTTGATCTAAATTTTTTTTGTATTAACATTCCAGACCAAAACCATCTACCAAGCCGGTTATTACTTATCAAAATGCGGGCCGGACTGGACCTCCGACGTAAGTAAAGATCTTCATGAGATGCTCTCTCAGTCCGATTTATTTCTTGTACTAACGTGTTAGTCATTATCGAGAAGATGGTTTAGCCCCTCCTCGGAATACTTTTACTTCATCATTAGGTATTGGTGGGAAACCGGGAGGAGGATATAACCCGACTAATAGCAACAACTCTCGTCCCTATTCGAATAGCACTGGCAATAATAATGCTGGATATCGTAATAGTGGGAATCGACAATATAGGCCAGAAGATACTGAGTGGGGTCCTAGTCTATCAAGTCAGAACAGATCGAATTATAATAACAATAACAATAACTACAGCAATAACGGCGCCAACAATAACAATAACAATGGCGGTAGGAAGAACATTGAGCCGGAATGGTTTGTGGATGATGAAGAAGATGAAAACGTATCTGGAGGGAAATCAACCGATCAAACAGAAGGAAGTGGTGGCAGATCTAGAGATGATAGAGGTAGAGGTAATACCTCTGGTAGTGGAGGACCTACTGGCCACTCAGTTCAAGAGTTTGAACTTTGGAAAGCAAAAATGAAGGCTCAAGAACTTCGTAAAGCTGGATTCGATGTCCCCGAACCTCAATTATCTGATTTTATGTCAGGTGATGAAAGTTCCGAATCTAAAGTTGAAAAGAAAGCTGATAATAGCTCATATAATCCAGCAGCTATTTCTGGTAGTGGAGTAGATCGATTGTTTGGAATGTGGGATACTCCTAGGATGTCATCGAGTGCTTCGTCAATCACTGGTCCTAACAGCACTGGCCCTCTTAACAGTAGTTCCGGCGGAGTTGGCAGTGGTATAAGCGGTGCTAGTAGTGCTGACTTCTCCAATGGACCTGCTAACCTTCTAGCTTCAAGCCATGCTTCTAGATTCTCGAGTTTCTTTCGGGTTGAATCACCTCAAACTACTCCAGGATCTTCCAAATCCTCTGCTACTGAAAATGTTCCACCTGCAAACAATCCACCGGTATCTTCCTCTACATCTGCACCACCAGTGGCGCCAATAGAAGATGCGGATAAACAAGGCTTTCAAAGAATTATGGCTATGCTTGGAGGAGGAGGTGGAGATGTTAACACGATTCTTGCTGGTCGTAATGAACAAGAGAAAGTTAACATATCTTCCAAATATGACAACAGAAATGTGTCTACTGCACGTACTATAACGACGAATAGTGTTGCACCATCCACATTGACTGCTGCCACATCTTCTTCATCCAGTCCTGTCAGTCTATCTGAACAGGCTAAACCGACTGTTCAGGGAAATGATCTTTTCTTTATGAGCTTACTTAACAAAAGCTCTTCAGCAGCACCGAGTGAGTCTGCTAGTGCAAGTCAAACTCCAGCTATCAGATCTCCTCCGACATCTAAGGCTAATAATAGTAATATTTCACCGGTGAATTCTGAGGTTTCACCGATAGCTGTTGGAGCAACCGTGTCCAACGAGAAAACAAAGAATGCCTCTATTCCTCCTATTCCTACAGCCACTACCCCTTCTACCAGTAGTACCAATTTCCCCACGGGTATACTGAGTACTGCTTCTGAGCAGAGGACCAATGGTAATAACATCGGTCTTAGAATATCTCCTCAGAATTCTCTTTCTAATGTTGATAACAATGTTCCTCCTATTCCTCATGGCTTACAGGGTGTCGCTGGCCCTGCGGGATATTCTCAATATCCCCCGCCGCAATTCCCACCCAATCTTGAAAATTCTTATATACCTCCACCGCCTCCTGGATGGTTTATTGATAATACTGGTAAACCTAACTTCCCACCAGATTTTATTCCTCCTCCCATGGCTCCACCACCACCAGGATTTCCTCCTTTCTTTGCGGGAGTGCCGCCGCCACCTGGATTTGATCCACGTCAACAGGGTTTCCCTCCTGTACCACCTATACCTTTGAATGCTGATGGGACGCCTAGGTTCCCCTATCCTGTTCCTGGACCTGAGCAGTTTCAAAGGCAATAAACAGGAAGTTGGTACGCATTAGCCATAGTAAGTAGTATATGTTACGTATTAACAGCGAAACTGAAGTTTATTAAAAAATCCCTATGACTTCGGTCATGCTCTCTTGCTTAAGGACCCGTCCAGACTCGCGCTAAACTATACCACTCTGATGGTTGAACAGCTGGCAAACTCGGTCAGTCGCGCACGGCTGTGTCATGTCTTGACGTTATCTCGTACGTATATAGCCACTAGCTCATCAAATATTTTAAGTTCATGTTATTACCAATATCCTTTAAGTTGACATATATAGACTACAGAATATCGAATAATAAGGTTCTTTAAGTCTTCTCATGTTATTCACTTTTATCCGTTAGTCTTTGGTGGCTACATCATTGCGATGATGAAAGTAAAATCAATCTTTAAAATCATAGGTACCTTTACGGGCTTTGTATTACCAATACTTGCGGTTGTATTATTCTCGGCCTACCATGGATCATTTGAGGGCTGGTTCTTATCTGAATATCGATTTGTTATTATGATTGATGCTGGATCCACTGGTTCTAGATTGCATGTTTATCAATTTGATAATCGCGGTAGACTTGAGAACGATACATTTGAGAAGGTGATTCCGGGATTGTCTAGTTTTGAAGACGATCCTCTTGGAGCAGCTGAAAGTTTAAGACCATTACTGGATCTAGCAGTATCATCTGTGCCACAAAATCGTTTAACTGAAACACCGATTGCAATAATGGCTACTGCAGGGTTGCGACTACTAGGTCCAGTTAAGAGCGAACAGATTTTGGAAGAGGTGCGAAATCTTGTGTCGAAAGATTACCCTTTTAATACCAAAACGGTTGATATTTTGGATGGTAAGGATGAAGGTCTTTATGCATGGATTACAACGAATTACCTTCTAGGAAATTTAGGTGGAGATGTTAGAAGCCGGGGAACAGCGGCGGTATTTGAGCTTGGAGGAGGATCTACTCAGATTGTGTTTGAACCTGATCGGAGTTTGAGTCAGAAGGATTCACAATCTGCTTTAATCCATGGAGATCATAGATATGATCTGAAGTATGATGGAGAACATTATAGATTATATCAACATTCACATCTAGGATATGGTCTCATGGAAGCCAGAAAGAAAATTCATCGATTGGTAATTGCAGCCGTCAAGGGGTATGATAAGAATAAGAGACGAACAGCAGGAGGGAGATTGAAACAGTTTCTTTTCTCTCTTGGGAGGAAGAAGGAAGAAGAAGAGGACGAAAATAATGAATGTAAAGATATAGATGATGTTGAAAATATCATTTATGTCCGTGATGGCGAAAGTATTATAAGTCCTTGTATATCTCCTGGACAATCTCGACAAATCCAGCTTCACTCAGGTCTTGAAAATGATTCTTTCATTACTGTTAACATGGTAGGTGATGAAACTCAGGCTTCATCTTTTGAAGCATGTCTAGAATATACTGAGCAGATGTTGAACAAAGATGAAAAATGTGCCCATTACCCATGTGCTTTCAATGGTGTACATCAACCATCCTTGACTGACACATTTGATAAAGATGAAGATATATATATAATTTCTTACTTTTATGATCGAGTGTTTCCTTTGGATTTTCCTTCAACTTTCCAATTGGCCGAAATCGAAACTGTTGCGAGAAAAGTGTGTCAGGGGCCTGAGGTTTGGAGACAAGAATTTCCTAATCCATTCTCGTTAGAAGAGTTAGAGGGTAGACCTGAATATTGTCTTGATTTAACTTTCATATTTTCAATCCTTCATCATGGCTATGGAATTCCTCTGGATAGGAATGTCACAGTCGCTAAAAGAATAAATGATATAGAGTTGGGTTGGACTTTAGGTGCTTCACTGGCACTCCTGGAAACCAATCGCAGTGATATAGAGGTAAAAGAACAGGTAGTGGATTAGATTTTGTTTTTTGATTATGGATCATATAGAATTTTGTATTTTGAAAATAAACAAGCTTTTATTATCCTCGACATCGGATTTGCCTAGACAGCCTCGGACCCGTAGCTCTCGCTTCTCTCGGGATTTAATTCACGATCAATGGAACATATTTTTAGAATATAACTTTCTTTTCTACAAAAACACAATATACATTTCTACTCTATTTTTAGATGCTACTTAACCACGGATAACATGGTCTACAGGAATACCATCATATTCACCATATCCAAGAGCAAGATTTATGTTCTGCAAACACTGAGTAGCAGCACCCTTAAGAAGATTGTCTATAGTGGCTACGATGACCACACGGTTCTGTTTTTTGTTAACGCCAAATCCGCCAATAACAACACCGTGCTTGCCAGAAACATCCTTGACTAATGGGGCTTCACCAGTGACAGTTATGAGCTTCTCACCAGCATATCTATCTTGATAAATATTACGAATATCTCTAGATGTCAATTTCTCTTTCAATGGAATTGAGATGGTATGACTAATACCTTGAAACCATGACGCGACATGAGGAGTGAAGGCTATCTCTTTCTTGAGCTGAGTCGAAACCTCGCGTTCATGAATATGATCAGTCAGTGAGTAAGGGATAAGATTATCTTTGAGGTTCTCAACGTCATTCTTTGGTGAAGGTTTAGTACCAGCACCAGAGTATCCAGAGACACCAAAAACAGTAGGAATGGCATTCTCGGGGATATATTCCAAGATAGGAGCAATAGCTAACTGGGCGGCTGTCGCATAACAGCCAGGATTTGAAATTTTATGAGCATGTGCTATGGCAGACCGAGAATTTAGTTCAGGCAATCCATAAACCCATTGATTGGTCTCGTCAAATCGATAATCGGCAGAAAGGTCAATGATAACGGACTTTTTATCGTTTGAATTATTACGAGCTTCGTCAATGGCATTAACAAAAGGTTGACACACACCATTGGGTAATGCCATAACCCAAACATCAACTTTTCCTTGCTCTTCCAATCGCTTGATATCTTCAACTTGAAGATTTTCATATTCGATCTGGGCTTTCGTATATCCAGTAAGAGGATGGCCAGCATTTTCACGACTTGATACATGAGAAATCTCAAGATAAGGATGTTTATTGATAAGTTCGATCAACGCTTGGCCAGTATAGCCACGAGCACCAATAAGAGCAACCTTAGCTGGTTTGGTATTAGTTCCATCTTTAAGAGGAGGATTGGGGTTTGTGGAAGACTTGGCTTCTAACTGTTGAATGGAACGGGAAGTAGAGAATGTTCTTGTTTGTTGGAAGACACCAGAAACAGGAGTGGATTTCTTGTGAGAAGTAGCAGTAGTAGTACTAGTCGAAGCTGATGATGATGATGATGACGATAAAGCTGACGATTTTGAAAATCGGGCTATTAAATCCGAAATAGCAGTCGTATCGTCAATTCCATACCAAAACAAAATCTTTCCATTTTTGGCGAATGAACCATCGGCCATACCAAAATGCCAACTGGAATTTTCATCTTCTTCAGAAATAACCCATTGTAATTGAGGATAATCTTTACGAATAGCAGACCAAACATTCTCAGTAACATTATTTAACCAACCATTCTTACTAGCAAGTAGTTTATCAAGAATTGGAACAGGATGAGTCTTTTCATCACTGTTTTTAACGATTGCTAATACTTCTAATGGTTCATCTCCGTACGCTCTAAAGGAAATACCTTCTAATTGACGTAAATAAGAAGCAATAGAAACTTTATTTGATTGAACATCAGGATCACGGGAAAGAGCAGTTCTAAGTTGTTCTTTTGATGGAAATTGTTCAAGGCTATCTCTGGTATGCAATTTGTATCCTCTTCGGATCAAAGTACCAGCACCGGAATCAGTGAAAAGCTCTTTTTGTAGATCGTTTACAGAAATAATAGCCACAGATGAAGACCGAGGTAAATACGTCAACAGTTCTTTAATTTCCTTTATTTTAAGTTTGGTTCCATATTTGACCCAAGGCTCCTTTAAAAGATCTTCATATTCTTCATCGAGATTAATTACACTTATCTTTTCACCAGTAACACCATGTAGAAGTCCACCTTTTTCATTAAGATAAACGATTTTTAAAGGTTCAATAACTCTAGCCAATTCACCAGCAGCAACATCAGCATTAACGTTCAAAATCTGGCCATCAGGAGTTTCAGCTAAGGATGTTAAAACAGGTAAAGCACCAGCATTAATGGAAGCTTCAATAGCAGATTTATTAACACCAGTAATTTTACCAACCAAATGATATTTTTCCTGATCTAAATAATCAGCAGAAAATACTCCACCAGTGATTGGTCTAGCTCTTACTCCCAATTCTTCAAGAGCATTAACTAATTTCAAATTTTGTTCCAAGAAACATTTTCTTACTACTGACATGGTTTTAGAATCAGTGATTCGAATTCCATCAATATAATCAGGAATAATTCCTTCTTGTTCTAAAATCTCATTAATTTGAGGTCCAGTACCATGCAAAACAACTGGATAAAGTCCAACATGATATAAAAACGCTAAGGATGAAGCTAATTGTTTTAATTGATCAGTAATAATAGCACCACCGACTTTAATAACTGCGAATTGTTGACTATTAACTGATGTGAAATACTTGAGATATTGTTCTACTTCACGTTTAGATCCAATATTATCCAATAATTGAATAACAGTTGATCTAGTTGAGTAGTTTCTTGCTGAACCACCAATCCGTATTATTTTATTGTCATTATGATTGCCATACGATCGAAAACCACCAACACCAGCACCAATAATAGTATTAGTATTATTATAGATCAACCCCAACCGGTGCCGGGTTTTCATAGCTCTACCAAATGATTTCAGCATAGTTTAGGAGAAGAAACAAAAGAAACAAAACTTTTTCAAGAAAAAAAATTCTATGAACCAAAGAAAAAACTTTTTACCAAGAAACCAAGTTCAATTTATATAGAACCTTTTTAGTGCAGAATCTTTTCAAGTGAGCGCTTTTTATTACTCTCTAACTCTCCCTCTCGTTATAACTCCTCTCTCAACTGGTCCAGGCGATCGAGATTGAGGTATAATAAAAGGTATATGACAGAATGAGAGTGATATGTACAATACCGGGCTATATTTCATGTAAGATAAGTACTATAGAATGAGTCTTTTAAAGAATTTCGTAGATCAGGGCCAAGGGTTTATCAAGTGATTTGAGAAGTTTTTTTCAACAGAACGTGGTTGGCCGGCAGGTAGGAGCTTCGGTGTGTGACCGGAGAAGCCCCTCCCCCGCCTCACCAGAGTGTCCTTGGTGATCGTCTGCCTCCGGCGGCTGGGGTGGCTGGGGTAGCGCGCCCTCCCAACCCAGTGACTCGCTTCGCGAGGTTAGGACCGTTTTGGTTAAAGTAATAAAACAGTAAATGTCAAGAGGCGAGCTATGGAGTCTGAGAGCTCCACAACTATTGGAGGAAAATGGAGGTGGTGGATATCGAGCAGGAAATGAAATTCAAAAATATTTATAATACCTATTTACAGTAGGAAGTCTATAATCTCCTATTAACTTTATTCAATTTCTTCGCCGTGGTAGCATTCGTTCTTGTACGTTGACCACGAACTGGTAATCCTGCCAAATGTCTTCGTCCTTCATAACTCATAATTTCTCTCTTTAATTTAATGTTAGAAAGAATTTCACTTTTAAGATCGTTTTCAATTTTTAATCCCGATAATTCCTTTGTTATAGCTAATATTTTCGGCTCATCTAATTGCCTCATCCTCATTTCCGGATAGAATCCAAGTTTCGAACATATAATTTGAGCTTGTCTTGCTCCAAGTCCAAAAAATTTAGAAGCTAATCCAATCTGTTTTTTAGTTAGTTTGAATACATTGTGGTGTATCCCGAATCCCTAGATATCGCCATACTCCAGAAATAACAATCACAACTTCTCGACCGAAGCACTACGATGAGACCACTCGTCAGAGACTCTGGGAAGCAGTTTCAGCAGGGACACTCACCGAAATGATAGTATTTCCTCGGAAGGATTTGCCCATAATATTTGTGACCATCTTATATGGATCTTCTAACCCAGAACAAATGGTAATGATGATGATGAAGACGATGATGTTAAGAACATATGAGAGTGTGATTTGTTGGATGAAATATTTAGCACTTTTCATTTGTGGGTAAGGTAATTTTGAGTGCTCAAAAAAGGACATTTATTCGGTTACTACTCCTACCACATAGCTCATACCTTCATTGAGTGCTAGCAAGATCATATGATTATATAAAACATTGAACCTATATCGGATCCTCAGCTGTCATTAGTGTACTGATTGAATATAATATATAAGTTAGCGAATTAAATCATTTATAAAGATGAATACCTAATTCTTAAAAATTTCATAACAAAGTTCTGAATTACATAACTGTTCTTAGACATATTACATAATCATGTCAGCGATCTCAAAAAATGGTCCCCGATAAATTCATAGATAAGATGTATTGCCTTTGCCATGATCAATTTGTGGTTCCTCCCCGTCGCCATTTTTTCTTTTTCCCAGGAGTTAGTCCACTCATAGGTAACTTAGTCAAAGGCAAGCTGTCGTGTTATAGGATGGTATATGAGGACCAATGAATATGTTATAATATTAATGAAGATCAAAGCACCTAACATTTAGTTTGTCGATTTATAATTTCCAAAGGTCTTTGTTTAAAGGTGGAAGCATAACATTCTTAAATCATTAAATGCAGATAAAAATTGTAAGTTTCCTGTTCTGTCCAGTTACAGTTGATTAATGTGATCG